>JARVGW010000346.1:10489882-10500249 GCA_031762495.1 Anablepsoides rubrolineatus | reverse complement strand
AATAAATGGGTTCGGGCAACTGATCATTTGGTTCAAAGAACAGGATTTAGTGTTTTAGCAACTGAGAAAAACTGTAATACACAGTAAAATGTTTTAACATGTATTTCTGACTATCCGACACCAGATGGCCCTCTTTGCATTGCCTTCAAACTGGCCTTGAATCCTAACTTAACAGGCTAAGTTCACTGAGCCATGATTTATTGTAATGTAAATCATAGCAGAGGTCAAAACAATCAGAATTCTAGAAGGCTGGCAGAGAACCTGGTAAAAAAAAAAACAATTAATTAAAAAATTATGTGCTGACTTTACTGCTCTATCTGCTGATCCACAGCCATATTCTATTTGTATGAAATTCATTGTAGACATGTCTAACATCAATGTATAATTATCCTGGATAAATTTTTATGCTATGTATATTCAGATGTTTAACAGCCTGGTTTTGATCTTATTCCTAATTAAATCTTAGAAGACACTAGATTTGTGTCAGTAAAATACAGAACTCTGCACCCCAACATGCACCACCTGACTGGTGCTCATTGTGATGCCTCTCTGCTGGCAGGCAGGGCATGTGATGTGGTAATAGGCTTTACTGGAAGTATCAGACTGCCTGGATAAAGCTGTAGTAAGCACTGTTGCTCACTTAAGCTTTCCTGGACTTGATTCTCATAGTGAAAAGGTTTGAAACCAGTTTAAGAATTGCCACCCCAGTACGAGTGTGGAGGCAAATGAAGGTGTGTTTAGACCTGGATATTCAGGACTGAAGTCTTAGATGTAAATCCCATCTCTACCTAAGATCATCTGGCCTTTTTTCAGACATAATTAAAGCTTACAAAGTAGGAAGTTAGAAGATGCTTTTAAAGTCAAAATCAAAGGCCAAATTGAGCAGAATGAAATAATTTAATTTACTATTAATGTAGGAAACATTCTACTTTACTTTTGATTGATCCAAAATCAAATGTCAGCATGTAAACAAACTAGGACTGCTGACATGTAGTAATCATGTCAGCCCAACATCAACAAGCTAACATTACCGTTGCATATATGAAAACACTTAGTTTAAAGCTCCACTGGATTTGTGTGCAGACTCAGGGCGCCAGCAGCATTGCTGTTGATTAGTCTTGTTTATGCTTAAATAGCTTCAATACTAAATTACTCAGTACAACACATGAGTGACTCCTGCAATCAGACACTGACGTCTTCTGATCGTCATAAGGATGAAAATTGGCATTATGGATGTGAAAAGACACGTAGTTTGGGCCACAGGAAAAAAGCCATTGTTTTGAAGCATCTGCCAAAAGGTCTGCCAATAAAGTCCGATGATGCCTGATTGTATCTTAAGCTAACTAGTGGAGGTAAATGATGCAGAACACTTTACAATGGGCATTGTTCTTTGGAAATCACTTGAAATTCTGCTGCTCTGGATGACCTAATGAGCTTGACCATGGCAGCTGTTCAACACATTCTCTGTCAATATAGACTGCAGACATGAACTGAGCTGGGACAGAGTCACCATTCTGACACACTAACTGTATTTCCGTTCTTTTAGTAGCATAATGCCTGACGTTTGCAACCTCAGATACAGATCTGCTAAGGAGCAATTGGGCCTCATCTGTTTCCTTTTGCTTATCAAATCCTGCCTGCACTGATTGGTATTGAGCAGGTTCTTGTGTTGGGAAGCAACTATTGTGTGGTATTTCTGCAGTACCTGTGAACCTAGACATTTGTCAGGGAGCAGTTTCCAGCAGAGGAAATGGTGGTAACATCAAACAGTTTTCTAGATAGTTTATGTGTGTATATTACAGTAAAATGTAATACAGTAGAAGTCATGACAATGGACAGCAAATAGACTCAATTTGATGATGACAATAACCAATACACAAGAAAAGGTTTGACAAGTTTATTTATTATATTTAAGAGTAAACCATTAAAGGATGTTGAGGAACGTGAGACACCTTAACTGGAAGAGATAATTAATTCCAGTCTTTTGAACAATCTTTCCAGAACATATGAAATATATGCCTGTAATTAGGATGAGCTTATTTGTTTCCCATTTCCTTCTTTCAGAACAAGGACAGGGAATAAAGATCCAGAACACAAGAAAAAGTTATTGGTGAAGAGTGCAAGTCATATGGGTGAGAGTATCCTGATGTTTCTTCACATAGAGCAGATTCTAATCCTCTAAAAGACCTCCAGCAGCTTTTATCTAGAGCAGGGTTCTGCTACCTGCGGCTTTGGGGCCACATGTTAGTCTTTTGTCCCTCTACAATGGCTCTTTGAAAATGTGGCCAAACATAACAGAATATATATTTTGGGGTTTATACTTACAACAGAAATTATTTGTATGCAAATATGTGATCAATACTACTAATACAAAAAGTAAAACATGTTGATTAGCTCATGTGTGCTTAAATAATCCAACTTCTTTCTATGATCTTTCTCTCAAATCCATCAGAATTACATTAAAAAAAATTAAAGATTACATTATAATAAAAAGTAGCAAAAAAGCAGGCCTGAATAGTTCAGTTGTACTAGTTTCTTTGAAATCCGGTATGAACTACATAAAGTATTTTTCTTGTTTAAATGAATATGGTCTTTTCATTTGTCCACATATGTAAAAATAATTATAAAAAATAAAATTCACAATATATATATTTAGTTGCATAATGTCACCTCCACAGGCCAGAAAGGTTCCCGAAAAGGCCTCGAAAAGGCCCACGGACTACTAGTTGATAAGCACTGTTGTAGCTTGTTTTGCAGCTCTGGACACATTTTATTAGAGCTTCAAGTAGCAGAAATGGTTCTTTTTGTTGTAAAGGTCACAGACGCCTGGTAAAGAGAGAGAATCTGCACCCTTTAGAGGTATGAGCAAGAATTACAAAGGTAGAACAAAAATTTGATTGAGACCACTAATCACCTATTAGATGATACAGTACAACTGGGAGCTAGATGATGAACTGATTTTATTTATTTTTTACTGTTGTTTAACCAGTCAAACCCCATTAAGATCACCAATCTCATTTTTAAGAGAGGCCTGGGTCTGAAGACAACCTATTGGACATGTTTTTTGTGGTGTGGGTGGAAACTGAAGTACCCGGAGAAAACCCACACAAACATGAGGAGAACATGCAAACTCCACACAGAAAGGACCAAACTCAGGACCTTCTGGCTGTGAGGTGTCGGTGCTAACCACTGAGCCTCCGTGCTGCTGATCTTTTATAGCAGAAGTTGATGAGATTATCAGTAACAGGGGAGATAGCTGGGGTATGATGTGAGTTGGCATCACAAAGTATCAAGTAGCACTGCAGCTCACATACAGCTCTATGAACAAAGAGAAAAAGAAGAGGGAACAGCCTAAAACAGGCAAGTATACTAACAGTGGGTTGCATATATATTTACCCCCCTTGGTTATCTTTCTATTGTGTTGCCTTTTCAACTTTAATTTAAATGATCTAATTCGATAGTAGATATTGGATGTACTCAAAATACTCCAAATACATGTAATCCTTCTAAAACCTACAAAAAATGCTAAAACACAACAATCAAGTCTTAGAATATTCCATTATGAGTGTCTTGCTGCTGTTGTTGTTTAATGTGTGAACAGTTTTTTTTACACAGTTTAGAGTTCACTCAATCCAAAAGAAAAACATTAGAACTTTCACCCTACACACAGAGAATGCACCTGCTGCCCTGTTACACGTTATCTGTTTACCTCACTAAACGGGCACTTTGATCGGTGTTACACAATGGGTGTTCACCTGCAATATGTTCTGAGTATTGTCAGTACAGAGATGATATCATCAAACTGCCGCATTTGACCAGAGGAGACAAAATGTCTGCAATGTAATTTAGCTATTTCATCATCTGCACATGTTGCATTCTTGTACATCACTGCTAACCCGGTTTTGAAACTTCACTGTTTTTCCTCCAGTTTATGTTGAAATCTACTCCCTTACAGCTGCAATATGGTGTTGCTACAAAAAAAAGTATTCATTGAAAATACTGAAGGTTTTCATGTTTCCAGGGTACATTTTGCAGAGTTGTAAAGTAACTATACAAATACTTTGTTACTGTACTTAAGTAGAATTTTTGGGTATCTGTACTTGAGTAATTTTTAAGAAGTATTTGTATTGAATGATTTATATTATTGCGTTTGGCTGCAGCCCTCAGATAGATTTTCATTTTGGGGAAAAGTTTTTGATAAATAAATATATATATATATATTTCTGCAGGGTTTTTGTTGGAGGTCACCTGCCAATTTTAAATCAATACTTTTACTTTTAATACTTAAGTACAATAAATATCCGAAATTTAAGACTTTTACTCAAGTAACATTCCTAATGGAGACTTTAACTTTTACCAAAGTAATTGTTTGATAAGATACTTGTACTTTTACTCAAGTATCACTTTGTGGTACTTTATACAACACTGACGTTTTGATAGATAAGAAAACCAGTCGACATATGTTGCTGATAAACATAAAAGCACTGCTGTTACACAATATACTTTACACCCAGGGGGACGGGGAATCCCATCAAAATAAAAGGTGAGCATATTTGTATGCTGACACAAGGGATTTTTTTTTTAGCCCAGTCTATTTACCAACATATAGAAACTGGTGTTAAAATCTCTAAAATAGGCATTTAAATTCAGAGATAAAACAAAAAAAAAATCAACATAAATAGCAGCCAAGGGTTTGCTATTGTTTGATAGGGCTGCACTTCCTTCTTTTCTGGGCCCAGATCAGCTGCACCTGCGAGGCAAGAGACAAGAAAAGAGGGTGGAGGTGTCCGAGGACGGGAGGCGAGGGGGCTGCAGCCTGAACAGGACAAAGGGAGTGAAGGGCAGAACAATGGTGAGGCCTTGCGGTGGAACTGAAGCGAGACAGCAAGTCTGCCGGCCGGCCGACCGCTCATCCCTCCAGCGCCACACAGGAAAGGGCTTTATTCAGAGCAGAGCTGTGCTCACACACACACACACACACACACAGAGTTACACAACACACTGACAGACGCCAACAATAGAGGTCCCCCATCCTGACCAAACCCTGGACTCAGTTCTGCTGAAACCCTTTTCATATATAATCAGAAAGGGGACAGTCTCTAATGTCAGGACATTTATATCACAGGGTAAAAGTTTAAAATGGTCAGAATATTTTAGAGTTTGCTCTCTGCTTACTCAGCACTTATTTTCCCAACATAGACAGATTTGTTAGTTGAAGCTGTTTTCTCTTGTCTTTTAAGTAACATTTGCAACAAGAAGTCCCACAGCTATAGTGTGACACACAGTTTGTAATCATCATTAACAAACACTATCAGTTGTTATGTGTTTTAACACAATTGTCCTTCATAATCAAATATTTTGTAAACTGATGAAGGACAAAAAGTAAAAAATAAAGTAATTTTTTTTTTTTTTTTTTACAAGTTATTGGTTATCATCATCCAAGTGCCAGACTTGTGTCTGGGTGCATGTTTGCCTGTATTATTATTAAAATACACTGCCTGGCCAAAAAAAAGTCTACATCAATGTAATAATATTTCTTTGGACCACCTTTATTTTTGATTATGACCCACATTCTCTGTGACATTGTTTGGATTAGCTTCTGCAATGTCACCAGATTTATTTCCACCCAGTGTTGCATTAATGTTTCACCAAGATCTTACATTAATGATGGTAGAGTCTGACCTTCTCCAGCACATCTCAATGATTCTCAATGGACTCTGTGGAGCCAATCCATGTGTGAAAATGATGTCTCATGCTCCCTGAACCACTCTTTCACAATTCAGCCCCATGAATCCTGGCATTGTCATCTTGGAATATGGCCGTGCCATCAGGGAAAAAACAATCCATTGAAGGAATAACCTGTTCATTCAGTATATTCAGGTAGTCAGCTGACCTCATTCTTTGAGCACAGACTGTTGCTGAACCTAGACCTGACCACCTGCAGCAACATCACATCATAGACCTTAGTAACATCCAGGTGGACACTTTGTTTTGGCCAGACAGTGTATAACTCGATCAGTTTTACAGATATTGTGTCATAGTGCAGGTGGGTCCAAAAGGCAGGCAGGTGTGAGGAATTCAATAATAAAATTATTTGTTAGATCAAGAAAACAACAGCTGATGTGGCAGAAAAGACAACAAAGCAGGAGCTTGGTGAAGACAACCAAGGTAAAACCATAATACGAACGGACGAGGAAGAGAAGAGGACTGGATAAATAGAGCACAGGAGAGTGGAGGTGTCGGGGGGGGGGGGGCACATTTTATAGTCGGTCTTTTCTTAGGTGAAACATGATATAGTTTTATAAACAATTGTTTGATTATTTATGTGATTAAACTGGTGATTTTCTGTACAGACTGGTCTGAGTGGCTGTCACAGATGGTTACTCAGAGCAGAAGGTAGATTAGATACATGATTCACCTCCAACACTTAATTGATCCGTTGTTTTGTCATTAGGGCATAGAATCTGTACAAGGTCCTGGCTCCAGCTGT
Organism: Anablepsoides rubrolineatus; assembly: GCA_031762495.1. Classification (NCBI taxonomy): domain Eukaryota; kingdom Metazoa; phylum Chordata; class Actinopteri; order Cyprinodontiformes; family Rivulidae; genus Anablepsoides; species Anablepsoides rubrolineatus. The sequence continues at coordinate 10,493,759 of JARVGW010000346.1, read as the reverse complement.
AGTGTGGCCCTTCTGATGATGCAATGACAATAGGTGGAGTCAGGTCCTGAAGATGATGTTATAATGAAGTGACTTCCTGAATTGAGTTGATGAATGCAGAGACAAGCTACTAATCTAATAAACCTGCCTTCAGTCCAGATCTGGTGGTTGTAGGAATTATTTTCACATTCAAACATTCATGCATATGTTGTATTTCTGTCTGGTTATAAGCACATTATAAGGTAAACAAACACCTAAGATATTATCTTTCAGACAGGTGACTCACAAAGCGGCCCCATAACCCAACTCTGGAACAAGTGGTAGAACATAAATAGATGAAAGTAGTAATATTTCAACATTGTAATTTACTTTAGATTACCTCTTAATAGTATAGTCAGATTTTCTATTGACATTTTTTTAATTAGTTAAAAAAATATATATCACAGCTGAAAGGAAAAATTTGACAAATTTGTCAAAATATCTCATGAATCTCAGGATGAATTTAAATTAAAACTTACAAAAAATATTCTTTGGATGATTTGATTACCTTTGGAGTTAACTAGATTTAAGATGTACTGAAATTCAAAGACAATAAAAAAGTTCAAAATTCAGCAGTTTTTTAGACATTGTGCTAAAGTTTGATATGTGGTAGCTGAGACTGATGCACAACACGTACTGTGTGTGTTAACAAACTGCACAAGTTTGCCATTATTTATTTGGAGTCAACACTGTAAGCATGAAGCACTGAACACTTTTAATTAAACTAAATATTAAATAGAATTTTTTTTATAAAATAATTTGCAAAGTCTTTTTCTTTTCAAGGTTTGACCAACATGACCACAATTTTTTAAGATGATCTTAGTCTAAAATTCTGACATGAAAGGTGATGTGCACTGTTTTAGTCTACAAGCTTTTGTTTACATTTTTTTTATATTGGCTCTTCTTCCTTCCAAGATTAGGAATGTTGGTATTCATTCTATGTTGACTCTTCTAACAGGACATTAAATAGACTCAAAACATTTTAACTGCTCATTACTGAATGTGCAAGATGTGATTTCGTAACAAAGTACGACTGATTTGAATTTGTTTCCATGTGGGTGAAAGGTCAGGGTCTCTTCAGGACATATTGAGAAATCTGCAACCTGAATGTATTGAGCATTTTTAAAACTGACTAAACCTTAACACAATTATAAACAAGAGAGCAGAAATGAAAACATGACAAGTTTCCAGCAAAAATGTACCACACAGACACTTCTTGCCATACGTGGACATTTATTTTTGACCACACTAGGACATCTCTGTCCACTCTATAGCTGCTGGATCAACAAAGTGTCATGGAAACAGGAAAGATGGCTGTTCCAGTCCTGGGTGTGATCCTCAGTCAACATGTTGATTTTACTGTTTGGTTTGGAACAAGGATGAAGTGTTATTGTGTGCACTCTGTGACTTCTGCTAGTGCCAATCACAAAGCAGGGGTCAGCTTTTACGCAGTCTGCTGTCGCAATGTTTATTGCGGTGTTAATGTGACTCCACCAGCATGTTATGTACCACAGTGACAGCAGGCATGTAATAGTTGATCCAAATCCAACAGAGCCGGATCGCATCTGAGGGAAGGACCTTTCAGCCGTGACAAACCTAGATTGCGAATTTGCCAAATTCCAGGAATCATTTTGCAGTGAGGTATGTGTTTTGATTTAAGTTAGTCTGGAATGTCTGGATGGTACCATTAAAACACACGAGGCTCCTGTGGGAAAAAAAGCAATAAGTCAGACAGGCTGGCGCTTTGAGGAAAACTTTCAAAATTCATTGTCTTTCATTTCCTGCATTCTTCTTTTCACACATTTGACCCTCTTCCTGGATATATCTTGCATCGCTGTAACCTTCTGACTTTAGCTCCACCCTAACCAGCTATCCAACAGAATGTTTAGCACCAGAAGAGGTCAGTGCTTTGAACTCAGCTTCATTAATCAGAACTAAGAGACCAAAACACAAAAAATAAAGGCCTCAATATATTTACAATTTAGCAAGTAAAATCAATGAGTAGCTACAGTAAGTTTGATTAACTTACTTCAAAATTGCTGCCATAAACTGCTGTAGATGTACATTCAGTGATTCCTTTCTGAGAGTTTCATTAAAAGTTATTTGGCAGCACAATGGCTCAGTGGTTAGCACTGATGCCTCACAGCAAGAAAGTCCTGGGTTAGATCCCCGGTTCGGACCTGCGGTCTTTTGGAGTTTGCATGTTCTCCTCGTGTTTGCATGGGTTTTCTCCAGGTACTCCAGTTTCCCCTGCAGCCCCAAAAACATGTAGAATAGGTTGCCTTCAAGCCCAGGCCACCCTTGAAAATCAGCAATCTCAATGGGATTTGCCTGGTTAAACAACAGAAAAATAAAAAATAATCAGTGGTTCAGGGTACTGTACTGTCTCTAACTGAAGTCCCTCTTCCCCCCTGTGTATCTCAAAAGGCAGTTTTATTTTGAGCATTATCTACAAGTCTGTGTGGTGATATATTTGACATCTTGTACAGTTAGTTAAACAAATTCAGATACTACGAGCATGTTTCCAAAGAGATTCTAGCAGCTCATGGTGTATATCTGCTGAATTTTTCAAACTGTTAAATAAAAATGGGTCTCCAGTGTGTGTGGTAAATGGAAAAACTATCATATTTTTAGCAACTGTCCAATTCTGCACCCTTTTTGGCTCCTCAGTTGGATTAATGATAATAACAAGTTAAATATAGAATCAGGAGAAGCCTTTTGTTAATGTGAAAGAAGCCAAGTGTCACATCCCAAACCATTTTATCAAACAACAAGCCAACTTACATCAAAGGCTGATTTTTTTTATAAAGGCCTGTAAATGAAACACTGACACTATCTGAAACCATATGGACTGTGACTCTCACTTCCTCCTCACAGACTTCAGTGCAAACTAGTCTGTACTGGATCTGAGTTGACTACCACTCCCTTAATGTAGCAGATCTCATTTTCACTTCCCTATAGTTTGTCTGGGCAGGCCATGCAAGGAGGAACTTTACAAATAGTTTGCCTAATCAGGTCTAGTGACAGTCTTTTCAATTGATTTGTAGGTTCACAAATTGTCTTTAATCCACAAGATTTGTTGTTGATATTGCACTTATTTATTGTGTGCAACTTTGAGTGAAACTGTGCTCATGTAACCATATGACAACGTTTAACTCATTTGGGAGATGGATGCATTGACCTCTGCTTTGTGCAACTTTGATGCTTAATAACTGTTTAACATTCATTGACCTTTCATTTCTTCAGAACCATTGTTCTCTGAAATCTGCTTCAGCACATTCACTTCTTGTTTTTCTTGTCTTTTAATGCTACTTTTACTTTTAGATACAGTTTTGTTACTTTTAGCTGTTGGCATGGTTACAATAAAGACTGGACCCAGGAATGTGGACCAAAACAAGAAGCTCGAAATTGAAAGATTACTAAATAACAAAATTAGCAGACAAGAAGGAAAAGCATCATAAAAAAAAATAAAATAAAATAAATAAGCACTTTTTTCACAAACAGGTTGTGACAAAGCAAGGATTTTGCTGCTTTTAGCTTATACTATAGCTTTTGCTTGGGGTGTCTGTGGAAGAGAGGTTAGGAGAGTTATCCAGTAACTGGCTGGTTCAATCCCCCATTCCAGCCCTCTCAGTCGTTGTGTCTTTAGGCAGAGTTGTAAAGTAACTAAGTACAAAAACTTTGGTATTGTACTTAAGTATAATTTTGGGGTATCTGTTCTTTACTTGAGTAATTATTTTTCAGCCTACTTTTTACATTTTCACACAATTACATTTTTAAAGGGACTGTACTTATATAGCGCCTTTCTATCCATCCAGGATACTCAAAGCGCTTTACACTACAATCTGTGTCCTCATTT
>JARVGW010000346.1:10459024-10474666 GCA_031762495.1 Anablepsoides rubrolineatus | reverse complement strand
CTTATTTACTGTATTGAAGTCTGGGGGAAAGCATGTAAAACAATTACAAATCACATTTTTATATTACAGAAAAGAGCTACAAGAATCATCACCAGAAAACATTACAGTCACCCATCAAATATATTATTTTGTCTGTTGAAATTATTGAAATTTTACGAGTTGGTTGATTGTAATTTTGTTTTAAATTGAAATGAATAAATTTTTTAAATAAATAAATAAATAATTATATTATGAAAGAATTGTATCGTCCTGGCACACTCAAAAAACAGATTGTTGCATTAACTGAGGTGAATGGAAGTTCAGTAAATGCAACAATCTGTTTTTTGAGTGCAGATTAGAAGAAAAGATCAACATGCTTGATAAAAAGCTTTCATGGAATCTAAAGTTCTCACATTATCAAATATAAAACTAATAATTTCTCTGTATACAACTGTATTTTAAGGCAATAATGATGTGACATGAACCCTGAACAAATAAATCAATTCATTCAGCACAAAACAAAATAAATAATAAAATAAAACAAGTGAGAAATATTAACTCACCTTTCGCTGCCTGCCAGTATGAATTATTAAACACTTCCAGTGGCTAATTTAGTAAAAGTGAATATTTATGAGCATCCTTGTCTCCTCTCTGGTTCTGATAAATATTTTAGATGAAAATTTCACATCTGTTGAATTGATACTTTGTTACAAACCATTATATCAAAAATAAAAGATGTGTAGCGTATTTGTTGACTTCAAAATAAAAGCTTTAACCTATAACCAAGGAGTTTATATAGTCTATGCCTATAACTTATTTCAATCTGCTTCTATTTGAACAGTTTTGTGACATGATAAAAATTAAACAATTCATTTAAAACTCTTTAACTGCACAGTTGCAGTTTTTTTTAAAAATGTTTATTTATTTACAGTTTGCAGCAGGAAATAGTTAGACACAAAGAGAACATGGCCTGGACCAGATAACTTTGACCTTTTCTGTTGTTTAACAGAACAACTCCTGTTCCTCCAGAGTTCTGCTGGTTTTCCCTCTCTCTCAGGTTTCAGGTAATCAGGAGCACCAGGTGTGAATTAGGAGAGAAAAACAGCAGAGAAATTGAGACTAAAATCTCTGAATATGGTTTAAAGATAGGTTTATTAGATAACCATAGGAAAAAAGGTGTTTTTAGTGTGCAGTTGTGTTTCTAGTAAATGTGTGTGTGCAGAGGGGGTGTGGAGATACACCTGGATTTACAGAAAAACTCCACCTCTTTCAGCGAGAGGCCAAACAGCACAGGAGCAGCAGGATGAGGTCTGGTTGGATCAAAGGCTTCCTGGTGGTCCTGGTCCTGGTTTTGGCCTCGTCGTATCTCAGCAACATAAAGACCCAGGTCTCCACCCATTCAGAGAGACTCCAGAAGGCCCACCACAACGAGACCATCAGGGGACAGACAATACTCGGGAGGATGGACAAGATGCAGAAAAACATCAACAAACTGCGTGAGTGCACCTTATCCTGCACCTTATGAAGGTCAGAACATCAGATTTAATCTTTCAGAGATACAAAATATTAAACTATTTAGTATTTTATTAGATAACTAAATGAAAAAGGTCATTAAAATCCAGCAACTTACTTTATAATTGAATAATTTGTTTTCTTTATGTTTTAAACTTTATTTTTATGTGGCTTCTTGTGGTTATTTTTTAACTTAACTAAATTTTCAGCTTAATCCTGACATAATCCATATCATTAGTGTTAGTTTTCTGCAGAACTAACCAGTGCATTTATGCTCATCTGGTTGTTATTGAATGAGTTTTTGACAATGGCTGACTGGGTCAACATTAGGAAACAAAAACCCTGACGTGATTGTAAATGAAACTTCTAGAGTTGACTTAACATCACAATAAAGACTGCCCAACTAATGTTTGCGGTTCAGGGAGGGGGCAGCAGTTGAGAGAAGAGTAGCTAATGCATATCACAAAGCAAACATCTTTTGTTTACAGTGAGTCTGATGGAAAAGTATGAACGAGCTGAGCAGGAAGCAGAGGTGAAGAAGGTGAAGAAGATGGTGAGGAAGCTGTACCCAAACTCCCCTCTGTTCAGCAAGTGGGGCACCGAGCTGTCCGAGGAGGAGCAGAAGGAGGCGGAGAGGTTGTTCCAGAAGTACGGCTACAACACCTTCCTCAGTGACCAGCTGCCACTCAACAGAGACATCCCTGACACCAGGCCCCCGAGGTGAGCCTCACATCCTGCTGCTGCAGCCAACACCTTCATCACACACATGCTTCATCACCTTCATGCTTCAGTTTGTTTTCTACATTGACACAAAAAGTAATAAATGTCCCCAACTGACAGAATTTACTATTGATGACTTGATGTTGCATTTGGGAAACGAAAGATCAATTTAAATGTCTTCATTCGTTAAAATAAAATGAGAAAAATATACCAAAATAATGTGATAAAAATCCTTTGTATATTTTTCAACCATCTTGCTTCCCTTGAGACAAAAGGAACCAGGAGCTTTAATAAGTCTTAACACTGATAATTTTGACTTAAGGGCAGCATGAGGGTTAATGAGATTCTATTTATTTACTAGTTCAAGTTTCAGACATTTCAGGTAAAAAAAAAAAAACATCTGGGCCGAACTTGTCAAAATGTGCTTTTTTTATTGGAGCCAAAATGTTTTAATGAGAATAATATTGTAGTTTCATAAAAAAATAATTTTTTTTTTTTTTTTTTTTTTTTTTTTTTTTTAGAAATAAGCAGTTGTATGGTTTGTTTTTATGGACATATTGTTTTGTAACATGTTGATGTATACATTTTTATTTGAAAATGAACATCTGCAAAATAATCAATTTTGTATTACAAAAATGCTGAAATAATACATCTCATTTCATTTCAGAAGTTTATTCATCTCTTAAAAAACAAAATAAATTCTATATACAATAAAACAAATAAAATGAAAGGCAGCAGAAAGAAGAAACAATCTGATACCATTCAAACAATGAGAATTTGCAGCAATGTTTGATTCAAAAACGACAAGGAAGCACAAAAAATAAATAAAATATTTATATATATTCCGTTTCAAGCTGAAATTATTCCATAAACACCTTCTGATTTGTTTCAGATGTGCAGAGAAAAGGTACCCGGAGGACCTCCCCTCCCTCAGCGTGGTGCTGATTTACCTGGACGAAGCTCTGTCCATCATCAAGCGGGCCGTCCGCAGCATCATCGACAAGACGCCCGCCAGGCTGCTGCAAGAAATAATCCTGGTGGACGATCACAGCACCAATGGTTTGTTTCATCTTTTACACCTTCCTGGTTTTTAAATGACAAAGGTTTGTATTCTGGTCAGCAAATTAGGAGACATGCTAAAAACAATGTTTTGCCCTAATTAAAGGTTTGCACTAAAATAGGGAGCAGGTGGTTTATTTAAGTTTAAACTACAGAATTTCAGGATGTGTGTAACTGTACTGTGATTTTTACCTCAGAGTTATTATCAGGCTGAATAAGCACATCTGAAAGCAAACAAAGTGCACTTTGAAATAACCTGTCAATTATGTTAATAAAGAGATTTTATCATTTGCTTTAGAGCAGTTAGCTGAGTGTACAATGCTAAGAACAACAGCTACATAAATCAGAATCAGGTTTATTGGCCAAGTATGTTGACTTGACACACACAAGGAATTTGTTTCCGGCTGTTCGTGTCTCTCTAGTATTAACAATATACAGATACTTTACATATAATTTACACATATTGCACAATATACAGAAAGATATGACAGCAGTATGCAGAGTAAATATTAAATATTAGTACGACAGCAGCAGTGTAGAGGTGATTATGAATAAGGTGAAGTAATGTATAATAAGAGTTATAGATAGTTCTCTATAGTATAGAATAGATGATCTAGCTGATGGATGTCTGATAATCAGCTGTTGAGGATGATGATGGCCTAGGGGTAGAAACTGTTCTTGTGTCTGACAGTTTTAGTGGACAGAGTTCTGTAATGTCTGCCAGACGGGAGGAGTTGGAACAGGTTGTGACCCGGGTGTGTGGAGTCTGTGATTATTTTCTCAGCCCGTTTCCTGGTTCTTGTGTGATATAAGTCCTGAATGGAGGGCAGTGAAGCCCCGATGACTTTCTCAGCTGTCCTCACTGTTCGCTGCAGTCTGTTTATTCAGTCTGTATAAACAAGATATAAACTGCCATTGTCATTAACCTGAAGCCAAACTAAACTGAATCCATGCCTCAGCTTGTGTTTAATCTGTAATAATTTCTCCAGAGGATTTAATGGAGAAACTGGACGAATACATTGACTCTGTCCACGAGGAGCGTCCAGGCCTGATCAAGAGGGTGCGGCACTCGGAGCAGCTCGGTCTGACTCAGGCCAGGCTGTCAGGTTGGAAGTCGGCCGTAGGAGACGTGGTGGCCATCTTGGACGCTCACATAGAAGTTCATGTGCAATGGTGGGTTCAAGTGCTGAGCAGACTGAGGAATGTTGGCTGCAGATGTTAAAATGAACACTTCACAGCTATTGTGTGTGTCAACACGCCTTTGTGTGTGCAGGGCAGAGCCTTTGTTGGCTCGGCTCAAGGAGGACCGCACCGTGATACTGACACCAGTTTTTGACAAGGTCAACTTTGATGACTTGACACTCACTCCTTACACAACTAGCGCTCATGGCTTCGACTGGGCTCTGTGGTGCATGTATGTGACCTTCAGGCCCGAGTGGTACGCCTTAAAGGACGAGTCACAACCTGGCAAGTAAGATTACAAAGAAATAAACCAGATTATGGTACAACAGTTTTACTCTTAGAGGGAAGAGTTTGACAAAATGCCAAAAAAAAGGTTGTTTTTGGCTTGTGTAGATCAAGCTCCTTATGATGAAGAAAAATAAACCACTGTTTATCATTGTGTTTTCAGCTCGACAGTTTATCCAATGTGATATGCTGTACTTTATTTTTCTTCTTTTTCCTGATGGTCTCACCAGGAGCCCCTCCATCATGGGGATTCTTGTTACTGATCGCAAGTTCTTTGGAGAGATTGGAAGCCTCGACAGTGGAATGAAGATATACGGAGGTGAAAATGTGGAGCTTGGCATCCGGGTAAGATGTCTTGGAGCAGCATGCTCGTACAGATCATTTTTGTTTTTTTCTAAAAACACTTTTTTTTTGTTCCCAACTCTGTTTATGATAAAACTAAATACACATTCTTAAATAAGTTATTTAACAATAATAATGAACATGGACATCTAAACCAATGTAGAGTTGGCACTAACTTTGTAGTGTTATTGTCATTTTTACTCTTGTTGCTTTTGTGAAGTTTTGTAACCTGCTAGAATACATGCAGTTATTTATTCAATTCTATTCAATAATTGTATTAATTTCCTTAAAAAAAACAACTATATACAACAAAAAAACAAAGAAAATACACAAATCAAAAAATCAAAACAAAATGAAAGGTAGCAGAAGAAGAATCAATCTTATGTCTGCCTCTTTTATCCCCAGAATATATTCAGTGTTAAATAAAATAACACTGCTTTTATTTTATTTAACACAGCAATGTGTTATTTAAAATAATAATAAAACTCATGATTATAAAATAACGTGTGTATATGTATCTACATAAGAGTGTGTAAATGTGAGTTTTATATGTACTTGTGTATTTTTTTTAATGTACAGTATGTGTTTGTTCTTGTGGATATATGTATTTGGGTAGGTATAGTATATGTTTGTTTGTCTGTGTGTACTTATGTTATATATAAATTTGGATAATAAATTATAAAAACTTCACATCTTACTATAAAATAAATGCTATTTAAAGGTCTTTTAGATGGTCATAGTTAAATGTGTATTTTTTGTTGAATGTATGTATATGTATAGTACATATATGTATGTATATGTATTTGTGTATTTTCATGTGTAAATTTTTCAAAATAAATCTTTGTGACAAATACCAAAATTTCAACAACTTCTAAAATGATAAAAAAAAATGACTTACTGGTACTAAATTAAATTAGTCGTAGGCATTTCAGATGTTTTACTACAGTTTTACTACAGTAAAACTGTAGTAAAACTGTTTGACTTTCATATTTCATACTTTCATACTTTTATAGATTATTTCTTTATTACTATTGTCAGATTCAAGTTATTTCTGTGACCATTGTGGGGTTTTCTTTCATTAAACGAAGGGTACCAACAATTCTGTGTGATTGTGTGTGTGTGTGTGTGTGTGTATGTGATATTTTTGATCATTTTGGATGACTTACTATGTGATATTTTCATTCATTAATTTTTTAACATTAATTTTTCAAACTAATTTTTTTAATAAATCTGACCATATAGTTTAGTAGTTAAAAATAAACATTTGTTCAACCCATAACTCTTGTGTTTTTACAGGTGTGGCTGTGTGGAGGCAGCATAGAAATTATACCTTGCTCTAAAATTGCCCACATTGAACGATACAAGAAACCTTACGCTCCTGACCTGGAAACCACTGTAAGACGTAATGCCCTGAGGGCGGCCAAGGTGTGGCTGGATGAGTACAAATACAACGTCGAAATCGCTTGGAACCTCCCCATAGGGGTACGACTGGACGTTCAGTAATAGTAACAAGAGTTTAATTCTTTTATTAAATGTAATCTGATATCGATTAAGATGGCAAAAATCTGAAGTTCCTAATCATGAAAAGTGGATTTTTTTTTCCCCAACAGAATCATGGGATAGACATTGGAGATGTGACAGAGCGGAAGAAGCTGAGAGAGAGGCTGAAGTGTCGGCCGTTTCGGTGGTACTTAGATAATGTTTACCCCCTGCTGGAACCAATACAGAACCTGTTTGGATATGGAGCTGTAAGTTCAACTTGATTTGAAAATATCTGTCACACATGCTATACTTTGCTTAGAGTTTACTGTTAAACTAATTCATCTTAAGAATTTCGATGGGCTTATGTCACAAAACATATAGTGTTGGGCTGATGTTTTTGTCATGAATTTTCCACATACTCAAAATAGAGTCAAACTGTGGACTGAACTATTGAGCTGTTTGCACATCTCAGCACTGGAAAATCTCCCCTTTTCACTGAATACATATAATTAAAGGGGGAAAAATAGACATTGAGCTTGTTTTGCACCCAGTTATCTTGGTTGCAAAGTTTCAGCTATCACTCACGCAATTTATTATTTCAGAAATCAATGTGCCATAAAAAATGACCTAAAACGTGACACTTAGGGGCTAACCTTAATGCCTGTTAGTGTATGTATATAAATGTATATATTCATATTCATTGTCAGCTGATTAACGACCTGCAGCCAGATCTGTGTGTGGATCGAGGACCTATGCCTGTTGACTCACCTATAATTTACAGATGTCACTTCTTTTCTACACAGGTATGTTCAGAGATTCACAGCAGACTTTAATTCTGTTTTGTTTTTTTTTTTGTCTTTGAGTGATTTATTATTCTGTGTTGCAGCACTGTTATCTTACCAATGGAGAAGTTTACATCGGCGGAATCAAATCTCACAAATACGAGAGCAACAACTGCCTGGTGGACCCTGGGTCAGGTGACTTCCCCAGACTTCACGAGTGCAACGTGGCCCAGCAGAAGAAATTTCACATGTTGTGGGATTTTAAGCAGGTGAACACTCCAACTACAAACCAGAGCAATATTTTTTTTTTTTTTTGTGGAAGGAAGAAGTTCAAATGAGATTTATTTTCTTAGGGAGGACCAATCCAGAACAGAGAGACGAAGAGATGTTTAGAAATTACTATGGGTGAGGACGGTTATTTCAAACTGGTTGTTCAGCAGTGCAGCGGTCAAAAGTGGAAGATCCAACACATCTTCAACGACATCGCTGCACATTGAGCCAAACAAGTGATGAAATTAATTCATTTTGGGGTTTTTTTCTAACAAGATACTTCCAAACTTGTCTCCCCATGGTAACACACTGTAGTGATGTAATGATTTAGATACAGAAAATCCAATGCAGTAACTTTTTTTTTTTGTTTCCCCAAAGAAAGTCTTTTTGAGAATTTGCTTTAATAATTTTACAAATATTATTCAAGTCAAACAGGATCTCTTGTGGTTTGGCTGTCATGAATTATCAGAGATAAAGGCGTCCCATTTGTTCTGCCACATGTGGAGCCCGGTGTTCTGTAGATGAGCTGGCAGCGAGCTGTACCTGTGAGCAGGAGAAAAGTGAGAGAAATTAATGTTAGTTTTCATTGCTTTGGACTGAATCGACTATATTTAAGCTGTGTGTATTTTCTTGCAGGACAATGACCATATTACCATTTCCAAGGCATGTATGTACATATATTGACTTATTTTTGCTCACTCTAAATAATAAATTGCAGGTTTGTCTTCCTGTAGCAGCAAATGTTTCTACACACCAAGCTATGAAGGACTACTAGTACTGTTATCTTAGTATTCTGAGAATGGTTCGCCCTCCGCCATGAAAGGCAGGTGATAATTCAAGATGGCTGCAGCTCAGTCCGTTTTAGACACTGAACTAAAATTTGGTAGTAGCTAGGAACCGATTGTGTACATTTCTGTTTAAAACTTATAAATTGGAGCAAAAACAAATGTTCCCAAAACAAACAAGACCTTGCATTTTGTTTATTTTTTCCCCAAGATTTGACCAAAACTGCTTTAACTCAGACATTTATTGTCTTAAATACCAACAAGATATGTGGCCTGAAGATTCTAACCCTCCAACCATACGGACTCCAAAAGCCGATCAACTGTAAATGTACATCTAATTATTATGTTAAGATCTATAAAATCTGTTCCATTAAATAATGCTGAAATTTTAAACAAAAATCTTGAATGTGTTTCAAATAGTAACAAATACTAGCTCTGTATCTGTAAACTGACTTGAGGTATAAACACCTTGAATCTGTCTTTGCAGTGTTTTTACTATGTAAAGCTCATCCTGTTCAAGTATTATGGAATAAAAAATGACTAAAATGTGAAAGTATTGTATGTATCTTTTCTTTAAATTAACCTAATGGGTTTTCCTAACTTCGCCCACGTCTAAACAAGAATAAATACAAAAGCACAATAAATACAAAGTGTTCCAATAAGGCCTGAGATTAACTTGGTACGTGATTTTCATTTTTTAAGAGAAATTGGTTGTCTGATTGTTTTTTATAAGATGGCGCACTAATCAATTAAAAATAGAGAAAAAGTCTTTTCTGACCTGATGGAGTTGACAGCCAGCTCTTTCAGTGTACCCAGGTTCGCCTTCAGTCCTCCGATTCCAACAAAAGCTTCATAAAAGTCGTAGGAGAGGCCCGACGTGCCGAACAGAGACGGGTCGTCAGAGCTGACCACCATCGGGTGTCCCTCTGACATCAGCACAGCTGCAGGGTGGTTTCTCAGATCTGAGATCAGCATCAGCACCTGCAGGTCAAAGGTTAAACAGATGCTTTAAAATATGAGGTGTTTTATCATTTGAGCCAGAGGTAAAATATCACCTGGTTGGAGACGGGGCAGAGCTCTACAGCGACGTTTCTGTTCCTGGACAGCTCTTTGGCGAGTGGGTGGTGAGGCAAAGCGTAGCCGTGGCCGATCCGTGAGGTGTTGAAGAGCAGAGCATCGAGAATGTTTTGATCCACGTCCGTGCCTTCATCATCTGCGTACAAAACAATGCAACGTTGTTTTTTTCCTTTTTTGAACCTTTAGTGCGTGTTTGGAGATCCTGATCCGCCCACCCGTCTCCCCGGCGTGAAAGAAGTACGGCAGCGATGCACCCAGCTCAGCCGGCAGAGAGAGCGCCTCCCTGAAGTCCCACAGACTCCTGCCAACGTTCTCCCTGCCAACCTGGAAACCATCCGTCACACTAGAGATGAGTTCAAACAATCCAGACTTGTTCTAATTTAAACTGTGCATCTAAACAGCTAAGAATTATATAAAAAAACACATTAAGAGAAATTCTTACCAAATCAAATCCAGCAACCACATCTGGGAAGTCCCGTTTCAGCTGGATGGCCTCTTTTACAGCTGCTCTGACCTCAGATACACTCAGAGCCCTGAAGAAAACAAACACTAAACACCATCCAACGCTAACAAAGTTTAATAAAAAGAAAAAAACACTTAAATAGCAATGGAATCTAAAAACAGCGTATTCATCCTTTTATTAAAATAAATTTGATTCTGCTCCTAAATGTGCTCCTAATGAATTATTTTGGTCACACTCCACCTCGTGACCCATCTTTAAGCAATCATTTGTTCTGTTATGAGTTCATCAAAACAACCATGGGGAACAATTTCTGGAGGCGACCAGTGTTAAAGGAAAAGTGGATAAGTAAAGTCATCCAGCTGTATTATTTGGGGGAATTTCCTCCGCCTAGGCAATATAAAGGAACAAACTGTTTATGACTCGAACTTTACACACATTAACACAATGGTGACGGTCTCTCAAACTTGAAATAATAACTAGAGAAATTACATTCTCTGCAAAAATGCTAGCGTGAATGCCTTCTGCTGAAAAGCTTAGCTGAAAGCCGCTGAAATGAAGCTGAAAATATTTAATAGCAAAATCATTAATGAGAGTTCATTTTGAAAAGTGGAAAGAGGCAGAAAAATGTTTAACTTAGCAGAAAGCAGTAGAAAGGAGCTGAATAATAGAAGAAAAAGCAACAAAAAAGCTCAAATTAGCATAAAAACAAGCTAAAGTTAGCAGACACATGTTGAAATTAGCACCCAGATAAAAGGGGTTAAAGTCAAGTTAGCAGAAAAAAAAGCATAAAAGTAAATGGACTGTACTTGTATAGCACCTTTCTACCCAACCAGGATACTCAAAGTGCTTCTCACTACAATCTGTGCCCTCATTTACCCATTCACACAGAACTCTACTAGATCTCCTACAGCTAACATGTGATCATCTATGGAGACTAATCAGTACCAATCACATTGTTGTAATGACGATTTGTTGTAAAATAGCTTAAACAGCTAAAATGTAGCTGCAATATTTTAAAATTAGCATAAAAGCACCACTTTGCTAAACTAAGTAGAATGCAACTGAAATATCCACCAAAATGTATTTTTGGCTCATAAAAGCCCTAATAACTGAACATTAGCTAACATTTCAGCAAATAGCTGAATATAGTAAAAAGGAGCAGAATTATAGCTGAAATAGCAGAGAAGAAGCTAAAATTAGCAGAAGGAAGTTAAAAAGAGCAGAACCAGAACAAAAGGTGTAAGGTGCTGTAAAGAAACATTTTTGAAGGATGTTGAAAACGGCTCCATTTATTTTCATTGTGAAAAATGTGGCTGAAAAAGTGAAATAGCTAAGAAAGTATAAATACCAAAAGTCATAGCCAGAATGTCCTGAAGGAGCTGAACGTTTTGATATATGAACAGAAGATAAAATAATCTTAATGGTGTGAACTCTATGAAGCTATATCTATATTAACAATAAATACAGTTTATTTTGGGATTTGTTCAATTAGGCAGCTACAGTTTTAAATTATACTCTTATAAAATCTTACCTGTGGACAGAAATTATGATCCGGGCACCAAGGAAGTCTGGATGATCCTTTCTAAACTTCTCTGTAACTTCCTGAAACAAGTTCAGAGTCCAGCTCTTATCGTGAACGGTCCCGTCAAGCTCGTACGTCTGCGAGGTTTATATTTGAGGAGAAGGAAAAAAGGAGGTTTGTCAAAAACCAAGAAATTGAGGTCTAAAGAAGGGAGAGGACACGAACCTTTGACAGACCACTCCTCACTTCCAGGTACATGATGTTGTCTTTGTGAAGCTCCTCTAAGCCCTGGTAGTAGTAGTCCCTCAGCACAGGAGCATGGGTGACCAGCCCAGAGGCAGCAATGAAAGCCTTCTCAAACTTCTCCCACACCACATCCTGGTTTGGGTATTCACCCTCTGGATCTTCAGTAAACAGCGTTAGGTGCTGGATTAAACTGAAAACCACCCAAAAACAAACACTTCAGGGATACGTTCTCATATTTTTTTTTTTTGTCTGAACGTGTTGAACAGACCCGTTATCGAATTCTGTGCAGTCTCCTGTTTTGGCTCTTAACGTCTCCAGCAGCCGCCAGTAGAAGCAGTCCCATCGTGGAAAGGGCTGGCGGTCTGAGAACAGGAAGCGGACCGAGTTGTCCCAGGTGAAGCAGACGTAGCAGTGAGGTCTGTAGGTGACGTTTTTCACCAGCCACTCCACGTCGACCAGAGACGAGCTGTGGATGTGGAGGGCTGCGCCTGTTCAAAAGATCAAATCAGAAAAATCAAACCGATGCAGTGAACAAAGACAGAAAAGTTATTAATGATAAGTAAAAGTCATCATACAGGTGTTCTTTATGCATTTCACAGATGTATGGTTTTATCTACAAGTCATGATGAAACATTTCATATACCAGCATCATTCAGCCTGATTGACACTGCTATATATAAGTCCCGCCCCTTTAAATGTATCTGGATTCCTCTACTTTCTGTTTGACAGTCAAGCCATTCAGCTGCATTTGTTTGGATGAATGGGAACACCTGCAGCATTTAGGTAACTTCACTTTGAGATGATTGATTTGGACTCTAGACATTTTTTCACATGTTTGACCTGAAACAGCATCTCTGTGGCTTAGGAGCAGTAATATTCAAAGTGCTGCTGGTTGGGCAACAAAAGCCTCTGATGTGGACGTCAGGGAGGAGACACGGCCTCAATAGCTGGGATGTTTGGTGGTTCTGCAGAACCCAGTTTCTCCACCTTTAATTAGGCACTTTGATAAATGCATTGACGGACCCCGGAAGTGTGTGGGGTCAGGTTTTTGTGATCTTCAGTCACTTTTTTAATGCTTAGACTCCCCATCTCATTTGGAAATCTATCTAAATGTTTTATCTAATTTGTTTTCTGCTTTGGTTTGAAAAATTGCTGCGAAATTGTGACGCACTCTATGTCTACGGGGTTCCATGGTTGTTTTTAATGGTGTAATGGAGGTAATGGTCCGATTTAAAATAATAAATAAACAGTTTTAGAATCAGTAAATAGAGCCTTATGATGAAGAAATGGCTCCAAAATAAGTTTGAAAATGTTATCAAAGTCCCTACTTTATTGACTGAGGTTAACCAGCATGATGGACTGATGAACTTAAAATAGGAATTTTTTGTAAGTTTCTCAGGCATGTTTTTTTTTTCTTTAGATCATCAGTTAATTTGGATTAAAAGATGAAAAAAATGTCATTTTGAAAAGTGCTTTGATAAAAGATTCAAACTTTTGTTTTTACTGCAACAACTATTAAACGATTCCTACTAAATATTAATATTCTTGAGTTTTTGTAATGTTTAACTGGTGTGAATAAAGTATGTAAAAAAAAAACTGAGTTTCTTTGACTTTTATTCAGAGTAAATTATATTTGTGATGAATTTCAGTCAATGTATATTTTTAACCAACAACTTTGATTTTAAATGAATAAATTTAAATCTAAATATTCTGTAGTTACATGTAGTTATGTTTTCTCTCTGACAGCTTCTGTTAAAATGTAAAACTTGAATATTTATTTTTTTATTTAGTAAAAGATGAGTTGTATTTAGAATAACATTTAGGGCACAGAATTGGAATAAATTAGTAAATTTAGATGTTATATGGATCACATTTGGATGTAAGCATCTTAAACTCATGAAATTTATAAAACGTTATGTAACACTACTGAATAATTGAAACGATTACTTTATCAAACTTTAAATTTGTATATCTTAAGTATGTTTAAAATACAGTGGTACTAAAATCTGTTAATAATAATCTTGAATGACCTCCAATCTATGGGTTTGGACTCAAACATTTATTTGCTTAAACCTCTACTTTATATATGAGAACCAACTTATTCATACTTGTATAAATACAAATATAGTATCTATGTTAAAATGTTGCCTAAACACTGAACCACTGTGATCTAATAATTTTCTCTTTCAACTATTGATTCTGTTTCTCGTTATTTTCTTCTGTGGAGTTTTGCATCCTTGATTCAGTACTTTAAACTGAGTCTGAAATGTTCAACAAAGAGTCAAAGTTTCCTAACTCTACCTGAGTTTGTTATATATTTAATTAAAGCTGCCATTTTCTGAAAGCAGGAGCTTCAGAGCTGATGTGGAAAACCTGAATGTTCCTGAAGAGCAGCTCAAAGTTCAGAGGATGAGGAGGAACCTCCTCAGAACTCAGTTCCTCAGTTCTGAAGTGGCTCAGATGAAGGTTTTTCTCTCAAACTTTCAGTCCTCGAAGAGTTAAGTTGTTCTGACGCCCAAAAATCCAAAAACAAGAGACAAGTTTTAAAAAAAAGCAAGTTAATTAGAAGAAAGTGTGGTGCAGCCAGTAAGAAGACTGGCTACTACTGTGATCTAAAGGTTGCAGGTTCGATCCCAGGAGGCATCTTGCTGCCTTTAGCTTTAAAAAGGGGAAAAAACTTAACTAAACCACAGAGGGAGCAGGCCTTGAACCTGCAACCTGCTGAGCTCTAGTCTCTTTCTTATTCCTCTGAGCTATCACTCAATACAAAAAGTAAAGTTCTCCGTGCGCATTTATATTTTAGAATTTCAATGTTTTACCAAAATAAAAAGAACTTATAAAATATTTGAGCTTGAGCTGCAGAGAAGACACTTTATCAGCAGCTGAGGACTGAATATAGACCTTAGACCTTCAGCTCAGAGGAGTCATCAGGTCTTAGAGGATCTCTCAGCCAGTTCTAGAGGACATGAAGCCTTTCAGAGTCCACCAGGCTGCTGGATCTTCTGATGTCTCAACACTCAGTCCATCTGAAAGGTGAAACTTGACTTCATCATGTTTCCTATTACTTTCAGCTGAAGCTTTATGAAACAGAATCTACAGAAACTAAATCATAGAAAAGCTCTTATCCTCACCTGAAACACTTTGTGACATAAAAATTTTAATTTCTCCTGAAAGAAGTTTCTCTTGAGTCACTTTAACTTTTTTAATCCCCTCATGTAGTTAAGAGAAAAACTGTTTAAAACACTTTCTATTACACTCAAAAACAGATTTGTTCAATTTTATGTATTCAAGACAAATTTCACTTAGTTTAATTTTAACATATTTTAAACATAAAATAAAGTTTATGTGACATGTTGAGATTAAATCACAAAAGTTACATTAATCTCTTAAAATATTTAGAAATACGTTAGTTTAAAAAAAGTTTATTTGGTATAAAAATTTAATAAGGTTAAAATGCTTAAAACCAACTTCAATCAATGAAAACATTTATTAAAACAAATCAAAATTATGTTGTTTTTAACACAAAAGGGTAATGTTGGTAATTAATGAACCTGTTTATGACATTTAAGAGGAAACTAAAGTTTTATATTTATTCATATAAATCCACAGATTAAAATTCATCAAATGCATTTAATTTCATTAGAAAAATTACCTATTTTACTGTTTAAAAACAGTAACAAGACAACAGTTTGTGTATATATATTTTTTGTTCACATGAGGGGAAGATGGTGTGAGAACAGGTTTGTTCAGTTGTTCTCTGATTTTAGCCACCTCAGTCATGGTTTTGACCATAAAGCTGCAAAGCATGCTGGGTAACCTGGTGTGATTAGTAGATACAATGCTGGTCCACGCAGTCATGGGCTGTGTCTCAATTCGTGGGTTGCACCCGAGTGGGCCGCGGTCGACGTCGGGTGCAGTCGACGTGGGCCGTAGGCT
>JARVGW010000346.1:10429966-10458924 GCA_031762495.1 Anablepsoides rubrolineatus | reverse complement strand
AGAGTACAGTCCCCTGTGGTGCTCCTGTGCTGCTGACCACCTGGTTAGACACACAGTCCTTCAGTCTCACAAACTGTTTTTGAAATTTGATCTAAACCACAAAACGTTTTGCTGACAGATTGTTCATTGCTATATTTTTTGCCCAATTTTTATTTTATTATTTGCTTTTTTTCAGGGTCAATAAAAAAAAAAGTTATTTAAAAAAAACATTGCTTAAAAATAATTTTAAGTTCTCATTTGGGGTTAGTTTGTGTTTTGTACTTATTTAGCCTTTTTTCATATTTGTAAATGTGTTTAGTTTTGTTTAGTATTTGAAGCTTTATGTAACAGTTAATCATAAGATTTTTCCTACATAAAGAAAGTTTGCATCTTTAAAGTTCACTATTATGCAAGTTTTTTCATTTTTTATAATTATCTTCTCTAATTTTAGCCTATTTGTAGCAGTTTTATGAACAAGCTGCTTGTGTTTATTTTTTCTTGTAATCAGGTTTTGACCCCTTTCTTTTTTTATATATAAGTGTTGAAAATGTTGGTTCTGTATATCTGATTATACAAAGTCTACATAGGTTTAACACATAAAAAAGGGGATTACTTTACGGCCCCCTCAGGTTGTGTGCTCACCTTTAGGCATCTTCTGCAGCAGTTTGAAGATGGAGCTCTTCTCGATGAGAGGCTTCGCCCTAAAGAAGTGAACGGCAGGGAGGAAGTGTGCAGCGGACATCTCCTGCTCCTTTAGCTGCCGGAGGCGAGCGTCTATCTTCTGCTCTGCGGCGGTCAGTGCCAGCAGGCCTCCCGTCTGTCTGGACATCTCCTCACGCATCAGCAGGTCCCTGCGAGCAGGATCGGGCATCGCGTGGCCTCCCCTCAGGATCCACAGCAGGGGCAGAGAGGAGAGCAGCAGGGCCAGACACAGAGAGACCATGTTCTCAGATCTCACAGTGAAGCGCAGCGCTAAAACATGCTCCTACAAGCTGAAAAGAAAATTTAAATTAAAGCTTCAACAACAACAAAAAAATCACTTGCATCTTTTTTTTTTTGTGGTGATACTCACAAGTAAACAGCAGCTCCTGGAGACCCGTCTCAGTTCTGCCGTCTCTGAAAGTGAAGCTTGTTTTCCCACAACAAACGGAGTGTGTCAGCAAAATGCTGAGAATCAGATAACTGGAGCTTTTTTTTTTTTCTGACCATGTGATAAACTAATGAATGGGGCATGAATGGGCCGGATGAGTCAAAGAAAGAGCACAGAGAAGAGGAGTAAACATTTAGATTGTTTTTTATATACTTTTACATTTACAGTGGGGTACAATCACAAAGAAAATAAAACAAAACAATCACACAAACATAATTTAAGTTTGGAAAACCTCATATACATACAGTGCACCTCCTGGAATGACGAATAACGATGTAACATCAATAAATTAACGCTATAGGGTCGTGAACCGTGGACAGTTTGGTTTCTAGGGTACCGTTTGTTTGCCTGTGATTGGTTGGAGCAGACACAGATTAGCTACACAATGCTCCGTGTGGCTTACAACGTGCTGCAGAGGTTCATGAAACTGCTGCGGCACAAAAGCCGTGTGTCGTACGCTGATCTGATTAGGCGACGACCTGTTAAACATCCAGTCTAATCCCTGAAAAAAAAAAACACTGGGAACTGAGAGCAGCAGAGTTAAAAACCAGTCTTTATCAGCTGCGCAGCAACATCTACGCACATCTGCATCGTTAACTTGTAGCTTCGGTCACGCCCCTTAGAAACGCACAGCAACACATCACAGGCACGACGACTCTTTTCTGCGTCAGCATTTTTGTTTCACAGATGAAGGAATGGTGTGTTTCATAAAACAATGAGAAATTTAAAAAAAGAAAAAAAAAAGGGAGCGTTTGTCTTGAATACAGTGGAGGCTCTCAGTCCATGAACTTGCGGTTTGGGTTGGCGCCGAAGAGAGCCACTCGGATTTCAGGCATCATCTGGAAGAACAGAAAATAAATGACTGTGTCTTTTTATACAGAATAAACATCTGATTTTAACTGTATTATCAGATTTAATGTGGTTCTTTAACTGTTCTGGTGGCTGACGCCCTCTTCTAATGAAAAAGTGTGTGGTTCAAAGAAACTTTCATCCTTTTAACTTGTGACAAGTGATGTCACCTGCAGAGCTTTGTGTGTTTCATTTGAGGTTTCACCAAACTAATCTTATTTTGTTGAAGTCATTTAAATGGTAACTCAATTTTAGACTAACAATTAATTAATAGGGAATTAATTTTTAAAACTTTTGTTAACGTAATAAATAAATATCTGAAGTTCAAAAAATTGCACACCATGAATAAAAAACAATGAAATGCTCTGACCTTACATTTTATTTCCTCCTTTATAATAATAATAATTATTATTATATATTTGTATGTAAAAGAAATGGTAAAATTATGTTTTATTGTGTTAAAAAAGGAAAGAAATGTTGGGGAAAAAAACAATTAGCATGACAAAATGGTGAATATAAAATATTTTAAATAAATAAGCAACAATTAGAGCTACTTATCCTTGGAATAAAAATTACACTTCAGGATTTTTGTAAAATTCAAAATTGTGATATAAAATATAAAAATAAATAAATACATGACTGTTTATGAGGTGAACTGGTTACAGGTGTGTTTCTCACCTGCTGAGCCATGAGCTCCAGTCGACTCTCCAGGGTGTTGGACACTTTGATTTTCCCATCTTCGTTATAGATCTCAATACCTCCAGAGCTTCAAGGACCAAGTATAAGAAAAATAAAAAATAAGAACAAAAGATGTCAAACTTCAAGTAGAAATTAAACTTGTGATGTTTAAAGAGTTTAAAGCGTGACGCAGCGTACATGTCTGGGGACAGAAAGTTGTCCTGGTTGATGCGGACCTCCAGGCTTTTCTTCACAGCTGCTTTATAAATGGGGATGTTCTTCTGGATGGATTGCTTGAAGACAAAAAAAAAATAAGCAAAATTTTCCAGTATTGCATTCCACCGCTTGGCTAAACAATCATTTTGAGCATGAAGAATTCTCACCTGCACCAACGGAAGGTCCTGTTTACGGCAGCGAATCGTCACTTTGGACTCCAGCAGCTGATAGAACCCCTGATACAAAAATATACTGTATTTATATCACTTTGTTGTTGTTTTTGTGTTCATTTCAGGCAAACCACTTCTCTCATCAAATAAGCAGTCCTTTAATAAAAAAAAAGTCATTGTGATAACTCAGTTTATTTCAATCTAGTTAAAATAGTTGGAAACTTTATTCTCACAACTTAACAAAGGAACCGTTTGTTACGAAAATAATCCACATTAAAGTTAACAATGTTCTGAGGAAATAGAAGTTAACTTGACTCACATGTATTAAATACTGCAAACATCAGATTTAATCTCTCATGTTTATTACATTTCAGGGTTTATCAACATGAAGCTATTTGTTGGCAACTTCAGAAAAAAGACAGTTAAACTAATAACAAGCACATTTCTGCTTTTGAGGCTTTAATTTTTGTCTTTCCTACATTTTCCAGAATACATCAAGCTGACAGGTTTGTGATATAAATGAGAGAAAGTGGAGGTCAGGGATGTAAACAAACCTGCAGGAGCAATCCGTCCATCAGAGCTGAGTACCTGGTCGGGTCTTTAGCGATGTTAGCGAGCCGTTGGCGGGCCTCGTTCAACATGTCCTGAGGAAACAGTCGTATCAGTATATAATATCTGTATCTCATATTTCTACTAGACGTTATTAATCTGCATGTTTTAATCAGTTTATGACTCATGAAATGACAGGATGGCCTGTGAGGTGGCTTACAGAGATCATATCATCCCGGGCCTTCAGGACCTTCAGTCGAGCCTGGTTCATCAGGTTGGACATTTGACTGTTAAACAGATAAATAACACACACATTGGAGCTGCTTAGATTGTAAAGTGGGACTATATTTATCCATCTGCAAGGTTACAGCGGGGTGAGGCGGCTAAATAAAATTACTGAAACACATAAAGCTGAGGCTTTGATCTTAAAAAGGCTAAAGTAAGAGAGGGAAACAGCTCCATGTGTCATGGGACGTCTCGCCACGACTCACATTTTCTTCTGCTGCTCGATCTGCTTCTCCTTTTTTTCATAGTACTCCATTATCTTCAGCCTCTGGGTTTGGACCAGACGGCCCTTCTCAATGTTGAACTCTTCCTCTGCCTGCAGGAGGAGATGGGAAAGTTTTAAGCCTGGATTATTCTTCAATAAGCTGTGAGACAGCTCAATTTCAGCACATCTTTTCCTGACAGAGTATAAACTATAGATGTGACGTTCGCGAATGATCCGAATCTTTTGAACGGCTCTTTACAACGCAGGATAGGAGCCGAGTCGCGGGCAGTAATGAGCCATTTGTATTTTTTTTTCTTTTATTCCTCATATAATGTTTATTTTTTTCATCCTTAAATCACTCCCGCTTTGCTTATACACGGAAAACAGGCCGAGTTGTGGAGTACAGAAACTAACGGTGAAAGGGGGAGGGACCACTGGCCTGCTGCGGTGCTCCTCATGAACAAACACACCCACAAACTCTAGACCTATCACACACTGAGAGCCGTAGAGTCCCGTCGGCACAGTTCTGACTGGGGGCAATGCACAAGACGACTGTCACCAGGGGATAGCAGTGGGAGAGCAGACGAAAGTTGCGCAATTTTTTTGTAACTCAGCGGGGGGAAAAAGACGTGCGACTCGAAGTATAAACCAGGCTTAAGAATTAAAAGTTTTTTTTCCAAGTTAAATTTCAAAAACTGAATGAATGTTACTTCTTAAAAAACATGATGTCCCATCTTTAGAAAAGAAACAAAACATAAAGATCCCTGTGTTCATTTGGGTTTAAGCATGATGATTAGCCACACCTGTTGTGAATTTCTCCCTTCCTTGAACTTAATGACTGCTGTTCTGCCATTTGCCTGGAGAAAAAGGGGGCGGAGTCCCACGCTTATTTGAGCTGGGCTGTTGGAATCAGTGCAGAAACGGAGTTTGAGGATAAGCACCAGAGCTTCAGCACATTGTTTGTCCTGCTGGTCTGGGATGAGTTGTTTGTTAGTCTTTGATTCAACGTTCACTTAGCTCCAGCTAAAGGAAAGTGAACATTTCATTTTTACTAGTATGTTTGATCCTAGGGCTGCGCTGTATATGCGAGACGGTAAAAACTGTATGAAGTTGGCCTACGGTAGAAATTTACCGTCTACCGAAATATAGCATTTTAAAACTCTTATAGAGAGAATAAATCATCAAAATTTCCTCCTCCTGCTGTAGAAAAGTTATGTTGTGTCGCAGGATCACCCCCTGCCCCCTCTCCTGCTGCACGTTGTGCAGAGCGAAGCTTTAACAACCGTTTTTCAAACCCAAGTTGTCGGAGAAGACGACTTGTTTTTTATGTAATGTTACCCACAGAGATGATAAAAGATGTGGACATTTGTTCAGTCATAAATCCATCTTGCTAATGTAACATGTGCTTCTGCTCTGATGAGAGTGTAGCAGAAGCTCCACATATGGCAGGTAAATGTTACATTTATTTGCCCTATTTGATCCATGTCTGTGTTTAGAGGATGAGGATGCGCTGACTGCACTGGAACACCAGGCTCCGGCTCCACTTCCTGGTTTGCTGAATTAGACTCCTGGCACTGATCTTCACTATATGGCTGGGACTAAACTCTTTGCTGGTTGTTTACCCCAGCTGATGCAGGGTATGAAATAACTGAAATATCTGCAGGAAATAACTGGCTACAAACTGCTTTTTTTCAACTTTTAATTTATGAACTGATCCCTGGTGACTGTTTCATTTATAGTAAAATAGGTGCGGGGCTCTCGTTGCTGTTCAATCGTCCTTTGCCAATTTATGCTTCTTGATCCATTTTCACTTTAAGGTTTTGAACTTTTCCTCCAATAAATATTGATAGAAATGTGGTTCTCTCTATTCGGGATAAGAAAGTCGAACTTGGGTTTGTGCAAATTATTTTGAGGCTGCAACAGTTCCAGTCCCCTCTACAACACTGAACGATGAAATGTTTATACCTTTGCATCTATTTCTTCTGCCTTCTCATTGGCCTCCTGCTCGATGAAGGCCATCATGTGCTTGATCTGGAAACAGATGAGAACCAATCAGTCTTCAAAAAAATCCTTCTCTAAACAATGCAAATATTAAATTGTTTCAATTTATTATCTGTTTGAACTAAGGTCAAATTCCCTAACTCCTAAGGTGTGTGTGTGTGTGTGTGTGTGTGTGCGCGCTTTTTTAATATAAGCTCTGCTTCCAAAGAGCCAGAGTCTCTGGAAATCTTTGATCGTAAGTTTTAAAGCTTTTTCCACTCTGTCCAGTTCTTGGCTCTGATCATGACTGTGCTGTGTGTGTGTGTGTGTGTTTTAAAAATGAGGAAATGAAACAAGTGAAATACGGAGGAAGTACAAAATAAAAAATCTACAGCAGATAAATGTAAGTTCTGTCTTTAAGAAAATGTAAACAATTCTGAAACTTAACTGAATTAAGTTTAGTGTATGATTCATCAAAATCATTCTAATATAAATACGCGTCACATTATTGTAAATATTTTCTGCTTATCAAACTGCCATCTTTGGTATTTTCAGTTAACTCAAATTGTCTGACTGGCAAAATATCTAAAGAAAATTAAAAAAATTCAATACGTTCTGTGTCAGCACAATGGCAAAATGTTTTGATGTCAGATTTAAGTAATTTCTCTACACAGACCTTTTGAAAGCCAATGAGTATATTTTGCTGCTGATAATTAAAATAAATTCTTGGTAGCAATTTAGAGCAGTACTTTGCATAGTTTTGTAAATTAAAATGTTTATAATACTTTTTTTTTTAAAGCTAAACCAATTTGTCTGTAAATGCAGAAATTGATCCCATTAAAATGGAAGTAAATGTATAACAAAGAATTGTATGGGAGTGAATGTCATTAATACAGAAGTTCCTTATAACTGCTAATGACAAATCAGCTGTTAGAAGCCTGAAATTTTCTGAAAGATGTGGTTAAGACTTTGGATCTGAAATCACAACATTAAAAATATATAAATATCTATAGACTATTATACATTAATCCATCTTCTAAACACTGGGTGGTTTCTGGTTAATCCAGTTATGAATTTCTTATTGTTGGGTCTTCTGAAGATTTGTTTCCATTAAAATATCATCCAACTCATTTGAAGTTCCTCTTTAGGCTTCAGCATGTGTTCATCATGTGATCATTTGGAAATATGACCCTGTGAGTCAGCCAAAACTCCACTATTACACCTGCTGCTAAAAGACTCTTTATACGAGTTTAACAAGGAATTATTCAGTCCTAAAACTGCCTTTAAACACAGCTGTTGCACTGCACACTACACTGCTTTTTAAAATCAACATTAAATGCTAGCATAACTGAAGCTACTTCAATGTCATTATACTCAGACACATTACAGCGCATAGAAACATTTTAATATTTGTAATATTTTGACCAGCAGCATTAAAACTGCATCCTAAAGTATTTCGGTGCGTTGTCATTTTAAAGATTAATATATAGTTTATTACCTGCTTCTGAACGTCGGCATCGCTGAGCGCCATGGTCACGGCTGTCAAAGATCCACCGGGGCCTGCAAGAAAAAACGAAACCAATAAAAAAACCTAAAACGACAAAAACAAACTGTTACGGACAAAAATATTTTCGCCACACAAATAAGAGGTTTAAATATGGTGAAATTTACCCGAGAATCACAGAGGAGACTGTTTGAATTAATCGCAGCAGTCGTGACTCGTAAAGATGTCCGCAGCAGATCAGCTGCCTCAAAAGTCACGTGATGTTTACTTGGACTTCCGGGAATCAGCTGCAGGGCTCACTACTGCCACCTATTGGACTGAAATGTAAAACAAAGTGAAAACATTTTAAACAAACAAAATTATATTTTGGGATCGATTTCTTCATTTATAAGGCAATTAGGCATTCCCATTGAAATTACGTGCAAAAGTCTTATTTACTTTATTTGCATGGAAACAACTGAGTAAAACACGTGAGTGCCATCTAGCCCAGTTTGTAAACAAAAACATAACAACTTGAAGTTGTATGCGAATCTTCCTGTAAAGGGTTCCATGTAAAGGGTTTATTTTTTTTAAGTAGAACTGTAAAATCCATAGGCCTATAAGTTAATTTAATGTATATATTGTTAGACCCTAAAATTAAATATAGCTTTAATAATTTGAGATTTCAGTAAAAATTCTTTTATGTTTAAACAAGAACTCAATTTACCAAATGACGCAGCGTCCTCCTGATTATAAAAAAACATGTTTGGTTAAAGTTTAGTTTAAAATAAAGGAAAGGAGTAAATCACATGTCTTTGTTTTAAAATAAACTTTAAATTTTAAGCTAAACTGAGGCAGCACAAGCATGAACCATCAATCAACACATAGATCCTGCTCCTTCCAGTCTGTTGACCAATAGGAGGAGAGGAGCTGAACCAAGAAGGACTGCCCACCTTATTTGCATAATGAGGAAAAAAAGCATAAGGAAATGTAAATACAGGAGACAGAGAAACGTAAAAAGCAACACATGGGGGAAAAAAAGACTTAGGGAAAGAAATTAGTATAATTTAAGAAACACATATGCATGTATAAGTAAAAGGAAAAAAATTAAGCAAATTCAAATTATGTAGTATAATTTATTGGAACTTAGCTGGAAAAATAAATGATGGTCAATTTAATTTAATTGATGCATTTTTAATGTATTTATTTATTGATCCATTTATATATTTCTGCTTTTATTTCTAATGCTTTCATGTCATGCTGGGTCTAAATCGTGTTGCGCGTGTTACCAGCAGGTGGAACTAGAAGTTGGAAAGTTCAGCTTTAGAAATAGCTCTTCTCCCTGTGTGACATGCTTTTTTTTTTTTTTTTCCACTCAGAGTCCTCCCGGCACCTGCTGTGATTTCTGATCTGTCGTTTGGACAGTAAAACTCAAAGAGAGCCCCATTTACCCGAGTGAACCCCTCACCCTTTGAGGATCTGATGATCCATCATCAACAAACAGCTCAAAGTCTGATCAGAGTCCATGTTAACCAAAGAGCCGAGTCATCACTGACTCCTCTCCTGCCAACTGTTGTGTCATGGATTTGTGAGGTGGAGGAGGGAGTTGTGGGTGAGGGAAGGAGGGAGACTTCTGCAACGCTTGTCCACCTTGTTATTCCCTTGCCAGCACCAGCATGCATGTCTGCTTATCAGCTGATTTGTAGCTTTGTGTCTGAAGTTGATCTGCTCCTCTTCCAGCAGCGTCACCCTCAGAGGACAGAGGTATGCTGGGATTTTTCTTCTTTGTAGCAGAAGAACTCAAATCTGTAACACTGAATCTTTGTGTGGGAAATATTCCTTCTGTTCAGCTTTTTAAAAAGAATCAAACGTGCTGTTTTTTTGTTCAATGATGAGCTAAATGTGAAGTAACAGGCTTTTCTTTTTCTTATCAACACTTGTTCCCACTTTGACTTTGAGCTGTGACCTTTATTAAAACAGTGGCGGCTAATATTCCCACTTTGACCCAGAGAGTGGGTCCTGAACCTCGGTATTTAATTCACCGCATGTTATTGTTGGGACAGGATCAGTTGGAAGCTAATTGCTCAAGTCAGGAAAGGTGAATCAAAGGTCAGAATCTGGGCTGGCAGGGAGTCAGACTGAAGGTTTAACATGTTTGTGTGACAAACATGTTTAACTCAGGCCTGCTGCTGGAACTAAAGTCTGCAGATCTACAGGCCGGAAACTCAGGTCAGGTGAGGTATTATGACAGGTAAATGTTCATTAAAGTCAGTAACATCTGAAAATCTGTTTTAGTCTGGAGGAAACAATAATGACAAATAATTAGGGAATAATAGACTCAGATTTACATGTTTCCCAAAATAACATTTCTGAATGCACACTTTTCATTTATTAAAGTGTAATTCTTTAATACTAATCTTTATATTCTGCAACTGAAAAGTGACAATGTTTGTGTGTCTGTATAATGATCATAAACCACTGGACATTTTATTGAAACTTTCAAAAAGTAATAAACTGATCAATACGTTTGAATTAAAGCCAATTCAAGATGGCTGCCACAGCTAACCCCTGTTAGCTAACATTAAAATGGATTTTACTCGTTGAACTTTTGGATTTTAATCAACATTTTTGAAGTGATAGTAGCTGAGAGTCTTAATGAGTGTGATGTCTCATGGCATGACTACCACACTGTCATTTCTCAATGAAAGGAATGCTAAATGTTTAATGAGTTGTATTTTGTTCTTCCAGTCACAATTTTATTGGATTAATCTAAAATTTTATAAAATTGTACTTTGTTTTAAACACAAAAGACCCTGTATTTAGGCGAAGACTGACCTCATGGAGTAACAGTCACATTTATTTTGCAACAGTTGTTAGTTTTTGTGCAATTAAGGTTTTTAACCATGACCGGAAGAAAAAAAAACAACAAAGTTTCCTTTTTATAAGTTTGTGGATAAAAGCGACAAAAATGAAACCTGTATAGGAAGTAACAGGATAAAATTGAGTCATTGTATCACTAAAACGTTTTAAATAACAAATTATAAAAACAACAAAAATCTTCAGATTTGACGAAAACCTCCTACATGATTACTAACTACTTTATTGGTATGAAGTACTTGTTTCAACAGTTAATTCACTACAGAGGTTGGAGACAGTTTTAGACATTGTAGATTCTTTTCTGTCCATAATTTACATTTATGATTCCCAAATTCTTTGACTGAAAACCCTTTAAGAAAACACATTTTTAGCTTTTCTTGTTGAAAAACTGCATAAGACAAAAAAAACTAATGTGGCATTCCTCAACTTATATGGGAGCTTTAAACATCTGTTAGACTCGGCTACTACCACACCAAATTTCAGCTCATCACCTGAAAAATAAAAGCCCGTTTTTGTGTTTTCTAAGGATAATTAGCTGTGGCAGCCATCTTGAATTGTGTGGATTCTAAAAGTTTGAGTTGCAGATGTATGTTCAGATTATTTTCTGTGTTTCATAAAAATCTAGGATAGCTTTTCACTCTGGGAAGCAAACCCAAGTTTTGTTGTACTCTGGTGCAATGACAAAAAAATCTGTTCTTCTCAACCTTAGTTTTCCCAAACCCCATGAATCTCACCTACATTTTAAACTCTACAGCCACCATTAATTGCATTTTCCAGTATTTGTCCAACATTTTCTCTGTTGTGTAATTTCACCATTTACAGTTTGTCACAAGATTTACTGTCTACAAGAAACAAAATGTAAAACCATAAAGAGCTCTGATTAGCCGCATGTTGCGAATTTGACAACATTAGAGAATGAAGAACGAGCATTACAAAGATTTATTCTGGGATTGGCATCAGGGTGAAGTGTTACTGTAGTTAAAGCACAATGTGTGACCAAAGGTATGTTTGAGGATTCACTTAAACAGACACGTTCGCCGTTACATCCAGGATTAGAAAAGTGGACTTTTAAGAGTTCTTCGCAGATTAAATGTTTTTGTTTTTACAGAATGAAAGGTGAGAGGAGCCACATCATTCTGATGTAATAATTCCATATTATGACCCAGCTCTTTTATGTTATTAGAAGCCCACAAGCTTCCATTCTTGGTTGACAGATGGAAATATATGCAGCCCCTAAACATAGAAAGATATGCAAGAAGTGGAGGCTAAAGATAGTCTAGACAGAGGAGCCAGTGAGCAATTTGTTCCAGTGGCAGATGCTGTCTGTGACAACATGACTAAATCAGGTAAAATATTCCTGTTGCACAATATCAATCACTTTACCATGGTCTTTTTTTATTTTTTAATTTATTTGCACACGTATGGCAGAGCTAAACAGAACAGAAAAAGCAAAATGTTCAAGAGAAGCTGAAAACTGAACATTTTACTTTTTAAAAAAAAAACAAGAATTACGAGCAATTTTAATTTTGATTCAAATTATACAAACACACAATACTTGGTTAAATGTCACTTAGCAAGGTTACACTTTGACCACAGGCTGCTTGTATTCATTAACAAATTTTTCACATAAATCTGGTTGAATAATTGACCGCTCCTCTTGGTAGAGTTTATTTAAATTGGTGAGTTTCCTGGCACAAACCCCACTTTTAGGCATGTTTGATAAATTATCTGTTAGTTTGAGCATGAAGCTTTGGAAAACCTTCCATAACATCTAATTTCCCTCTGGGATGGATCAAGTATTTTTGAAACTGAATTGAATAAGCTTAATGTTTGTTGCTATATCCAATCAGAAACCAGCTCTGATGTGTGTTTGGGATCATCGTCCCAGACACAGATTAATTTGAGGTGAAGTTGAAGAATCTAGATGTAGATCTTCATTACTCTTATCAATTTGTGCAATGCACAAACATTAAACCCTCAGGTGGTTCCCACCTCTTCAGGTCTTGACTCTGACTTTGACCCTCTCTTCTCTGATCTTCTGCAGCCAGTCATCATTCTGGAGGGAAAGGCCCCTGTCGAGTCCCGCCGGGGGGATGGAGGAGCCAGCCCTGCTTCTCTGCCTCTCACCCAGGAACAGAGCTCTGGACTCTGGCAGAGCGAGAGTCTTTTAGCTGAGTCCTGGTCCACGATGGGCGACGTGGACCCAGAGGACACCAAGAGCGTTGACAGCAGCGACGGGGCAGTTCTAACCGGAGAGGAGAACTACTCCTCCAACTCGGACATGGTCCACCTGGAGCGGGAGGAGGCAGAGATGCTCGAGGAGGCCGAGGAGAGAAGATGGAGGAAAAAGGAGGAGGAAGAGGAAGACGAGGAGCTGCAGGCCAGTGTGCTGAGCATGCTCCAGGCTCCAGAAACTGAGGAGGCTCTGGGGTCAGCGGAGGAGCCTCATGTTGAAAGGGAGCCATCAGAGTTCAGACACGTGGTTCCCCCAATGGCTCTGCCTCCTCTGCCTATTGTCAAGCTGGACCCCCCCTCCACAACATCCACCCCAGTCCCTTCAGCCACAACTTCTGAAGTCGAGGAGCTTCACCTCACTCAAGGCCTTCACCCTCCTTCTATCCTCGTCCCTAAAGCTGCAGAGCCTCCAGAACGAGGTCTGGACCAAGCTGGGTTCTCTCACGTCCCCCTTCTGGGAGCTGAGGAACATTCAGGTAAAGCAGCGCCACCGAAGGGGAAGCAAATTGCACCAAAACCCAAACCTCTGAGCTCCTCTGGGCTGCTGATTGGCAGCGCAGCATTAGTAGCTGTTGTGGGAGTGGTAGCTTACGGTGCTGTGGTCTTCTACAAAAAGTAAAAACTCTAATATATTGTTTCTCTTTTTAAATCTATTACTAATTAATTATTTCACCCTCCTGTCTCTGGATGTTCAGCTTTTCTCTGGATTCATTTTTGTTCTACCTCATCTCCCGATGGAGCTCACGGCCTTTTGGTTTTCTGTTCAGTCGCTTAAACTTTATAAATAAAACGTCAAATTGGTGTCAGGATCTGTGTTGTTGGGTTGTTATTTCGGAATGTTGTTTATTTCTGTTGGGTTTTTCCTTTGGTTATTTTAACTAATGTTCAGTTTCTGTTTTCCTGAGTTCCTCTTTGTCATTTTGCTCAGTCCTGCCTCATTGCACACCTGCTCCTTATTTCTCATCAGCCCCAGTCCTCTGGTTTCGTCCTCATCCAGCGTTTATGCATATTTTTGCTTCTTTGCTAGCTTTTTATTTTATATTGTGTTAATTATGAATAAACTTTTTAGTTTTTATTCAAGCTCTTTGAGTTGGTCTGTATTTGTGGATGGAACTCCTACAAATCGTGACAATTAGAAAATTTTATGTGAATATTACTCTCATTGTTTCAAAACAGAGACCAATACAAAGATACTGATTAAAGTCATATCTTACTACATTTTGTTTTTATTGCTTACTACTGAAGGAAGACAGTTTTGCCTTTGTTCGTATCTTATAAACCAGAGTCTGATGAAATTCTCAGAAAGTAATTACAGAATTTGCAACAAAAATAATTAACTTTTAGTTAGCCTCATTTAAGATACATAGCACAGCTAAGCAATTATAGTGAACACCACTATAGGCTGTAGCTAGATTTTGTGTCCTCAATGCATACAGTCACATCTCACAAACGTAAAATACTGCACAAGATCATCTCAGGTTATTTACAAATTAATACAAAAAAAAACTGCTATCCTCAGGATCAAAACTGAACTCAATTATAGCACTAAAAATATGTGACGTGTGACACAAACGTGCTCGCCCACAAGAACATTCCTGTTCCCTGGGGAAGTAAAAGTTATTGTTTTTCAGGCAAAGACCTAAAACGTGATTGAAAATGATTTGATTGACCCAAATGTTGGCATTGCAACACCTCACATATAGAGCAGCTTTGCACAAGGCAGATAATGTGCTGTAAAATATTAAAAAATCTGGCATAACCGCCTCTGGGCATGCAATAATTTATTTTAGCTGGTTATTTGTTTTCCTTGCATTGGTAGACAAGATAACACAGTTCAATGTGTTAGTTTTATTAGAAGCACTTATCCAAAACCTCAAGCTGGAAAACCCTGAACCAGATAACCAAATTTGCTTCCAGCTCCTGTGTGTCTGAGCAGCACATTAAAACTAATACAGATTCAGTTTGAATCCTTTGCAAAGATTCAGTTACAGACTCAGAGAAAAGTGTGCAAAACTTTTTATAAAGATGTGAATGCTCTAAACAAGATTGAAACAATGGAAAGGAAAAAAAAAACACCAAGTGTCATCCATGTTTTTTTTTTGTTCTGGTGTACTCATCCAGGACACAGTGATTGCACAGATAATGACTGTAACTCTGCGGTCACGCCAGCTTTCGGGCAAATAGACTGATTATCTGTGAATGGTTTTGTCACTTCTTGATTTTCATCGAGTGCCAGTAAATAAAGAAGAACAATAGGGTTGACTGTGCTGCGGTCTGCCCGCCGCTCCCACAACGCAGCCAACATGCACGCAGTTATTGAAACGAGAAAAGGGGAAGGAAAGCGCTCCATTGTTTGCAGAGATACAGCTGCAGCTCAGAAATTACAAACTACCTCCACAGATAAACATGAATACACAACACTTTTCATTTATCAATTCCAAATCCTCTAAAAAAGAAAGAAACTAACACAGAAATGTGTATTTATAGAGGCTCTCCATAATGAGAACATAAAGGAACTTGAAAAAGTAAATAGTAATGCATTCTATATTTATTATTAAATGAGCGAGTCTATTACGGTCAATATGCATTTAGCTAAATATTTTTATTGCAATTTACCAATCGCAAACACAGCTTAAAAGTGACTTAAAAGACTTAAAAGTGAAAAAAAAAGACAAAAGATGAACCACAGCGTTCTGGACCAATTGAAGATGTCTGCCAGAGGATTGGGAGACTCCTAAAGTACAAACCATTGCAGTAAAAACAAACTAAGTACAAGGACATGTTGGTAAAACAAAATGTTTTTCTTAAGGCTAATTTAGTCATTTCATTGCTCTACATTCACTTAGTTGATTACATGCTTAATCCTCTTTAGGGTTATGAGGGGGAACAACCTGTCCCAGATGTCACTGCGTGAGAAGCAATGCACATTCTGATGTATCTTAAAGACCTCAATTGAACCTAAAGGTCCTTTCACCAACACATTTGCCTTTGTTTTTGACAAACGCTGATGAAATACGTCACTGTATACCAGCTGCTTAACAAAAATGTTTTCATCAGAGAGAGGAAACTGAAATACCCAGAAAAAACCCCACGCATGCATGAGGAGAACATCCAGTCTCCACACAAAAAGACCCCAACTTTCTTAGAAAGGTTCTTTAAAAGATTTAGGGGAGTTTCTGTAGGGGTATCTAAACTTAGCACAAAAACTGAGGAAATCAGTGTTTGGTAGATTATTTCTTGATTGCTTCTTGGCAATAAATCTTATAATGTTGTTCATTTCCCTTTTAAATGGTACCACATTTGTAAGGAACATGCATTTGTGAGATGAGCAGTAGAGCTGAGTATGTGGGTTGTGCACATGAAAAATTAGCCAACTCTTCTCTGTCAAACTGCTTATTTTCCTGTCATTATTGACATTTGTTTTGAGTTTCTAGTACCCCCAGGTGCTGCCAATCAGGCGCTATAAGATTTATTGCCAAGAAGAATTGTTACAACTAAGACATAATCAAACAAACACAAGTTTCCTTACTTTTTCTGCTAAGCACATTAGGTGAAGTACTGGTGTTGGATCAGAACATCTGGCTCAATCTGTTCCAGTTCATCTCAGAGATGCTCAACAGCATTGAGGTCAGGCTCTGAGTGGGTCAGTCAAGTTCGTCCACAACAAACTCATCAAACCACATCTTTAGACATTTATCTTTGTGCACAATGGCAAAGTCAGGATTGAATACTTCTCCAAAGTGTCACCACAAAGTTGGAAACATAATATCTAAAATGTCTTGGTATGCTGAAGCTTTGACATTGTCCTTCACTGGAGATACAATGAACAAGATCCAACACTGACTGAAACAGCCGAATTGAACACGTAACAGCTGTGGCCAAATATTATGGTGTATTTTGAAAATCATTTATCCGAATAGAATACAATAAAATAGAGCACAAATAGATTAGATGGCTGGATCCTATCAGCTTAACTTCAGTTCACATTTACTCTTCCAACAATAAAAGTACATTCTAGCATTTAGAAAACTGTGTTACTGTTATTGTGCACAATACAAACAAAAAACAGTAAGTTGAACAGTAAAACCCGACTTTGTGATTGTTTAAATTCAGTTTTAAGCAAAAATGCCAAGAAATTTAGACACATCCTACTGCCATAACCTGACATCCACCAAAGCCCACGCTGCATTGACAACTGTAGCAGTCGGCACGCTTGTTAATAAAGACACAGGATCAGAGTTTGATGTTGCTTTACTGTTTGGACCTTATGATCCAGAACTCTGACAGTTACACCAAATTATAATATGCCCCATGATGATCTCTGTACACTCTCCATGTGCATGCACACTTTACATATCACACATCCAGTTCTTTCTCTTGTGTTCACTGACAGTCTGTAACAAAAATACATAAGCACTGCTGCATACATTACAACAACCAGTGTTTCAGGTGATTTCTTTATTTCTTGCAAACTTGTCTTCAATTGTACTGTCATCATTTCATTGTTTTTATTAGGTTTTACTTTCTGTTTGTTGAAATATTTTATGAAGATTCCTGTCTTTTTCAACATAGCCTAAAATCTGTGGAAGAGGTGGAGTACATCCTGGATGAAAATTAATATTTTTAAATGCATATATAATTTATACATGCAACTCAATATTATCAGACCTGACAAAACTGTCCCAAAAATATCCTGCATTTTGGATTTCTTGATTTGTTTAATGAGATTGTTTATTGCAGCAGCAAAAATGTACAATAATATTCTGAGAAGTTTTTTCGCTGAACAACGTAACTGATTTTCTTGTGCATTTATGAACAAATTTAGGATGCTTTGCACATTCTTAATGTTTTTCTTTCGGTCGTTCCATTCTGCAGGGGTCATTATAGAAAACAAACTCTCATCAGAACTTGAGATCAAACCTGCATCCTCAGGATTACGCTGACCACTGATCTACAGTATTATTTTCTTAATTTAAAACCCATTAAATTGTATTGAATATGAATAACTGCATTCAAGAGCTTCAATCATTTTTAGGTAAACAGGAAATCTGATTTCTGAAATGTAATAACAGATTGCTTAAAAGCATGATAAATTAAACGACTGATGGAACAAACTCATCCCACGCAGAGCCAACAGCAGCACCCATCTGTCAGGCTTCGGCTGCAGGCCGACAGCTTGTGGTCTCTAATTTATGGAGCGTCACCATGAATGGAGACAGGGAAAGAAGGAGTGGGAGAGGGGACAAGGTTTGTGGTTCTTTGTTTTTATCAGCTTGTTGCACAGGCAGGAAACACATGCATAAAGAACACACTCACTCAAATGCTTACACACACACTCACACAATACGGTCATCTTCTGTTACACAGTGGTTTTTTTTAACACAATAAAACATTTAATAAAGTCCAAACAATAAAATATATTCATATAAATCCCATCAGATCCACATGGAGTCACGTGAGGAAAGCTGATTATGTAATTTATGCTCTAACTCACATTCTAAGAGCAGACCTACCTGCCATCACACTTTTTTTTACCGAGCTGAAAGGGGAACTTCAGGAACACGTCAGTTGATATTTAAAACTGCGGCCCTGAGATAAATAACTTCTCAAAAAAAAAAAAAAAAAAGGACAAACCTGTGTTTATTTGAACAGGGGAGGACTGGCTTTGTTGGAGAAAGAAACACAAGAACTGGTTTTATTCTACACCCACACCACCACAGACAAAATTAACTATTAACTTATACAATCACGTCTACATGAAACCATGTTTGCAGTATTTAGGTAAATTAGGCACTCGTATATATATTTATATTTTTATTTGCACTCAATCTGCATGGAGCCCGAGTTAACCTGTTTTGAGCAGAATGCTGCAATAAAGTTTTATAACATTGCAAATCTGAAAAGCGTGTTTGTATTGATCATCACAACTGCAGAATTTAAGTATTCAAAAAACACATTTACACTTTATTAAAAACATGTATTTATACACAGTTGAAAGGCTGAGCTTTAAGTAAAAATGTACGTAAGTAGTGCAGGAAAACAGAAGCTCAAAATATAAAAGAAAGTTAAAGCACCTAACTACACCTCCTGATCATTTTGTGCAAGCTAGATAATTTTGTGTGCCCAGTATGCAAATATTTGGGTCAGGCTGAAAATTGGTGGTATTCCTGGTTTGAACATGCAGTAAAAGAGCTTTTGTTGTTTGCAGATTGTGATCTTAACAATATGAGAGGGAGAGATGCTCAGATCTGATCTCTGCTTCCAGGAAAGAAGAAGTATGCGACATTAACACATTTAAATGGCCTCCTCTCTGCCAGCCCATGTGGTCGGCCCGCGGACAGGTGTTGAAGCTCTGCGTCATTCGTATATATACACCTGTGTGCAAGATGTGCACCTGCAGACGAGT
This sequence comes from Anablepsoides rubrolineatus, assembly GCA_031762495.1. Lineage (NCBI taxonomy): Eukaryota > Metazoa > Chordata > Actinopteri > Cyprinodontiformes > Rivulidae > Anablepsoides > Anablepsoides rubrolineatus. The sequence goes on along the minus strand of JARVGW010000346.1, from coordinate 10,439,862 downwards.
GGCAGCGGTCGCTTGTTAAGGGTGGAAATGGCGTCAAGTGAGGGAAACACTCAAACATATAAGATGGTGAGTAACTTCGAAAAAAGTCAACTTTAAATGCAACTTTTTATTTATTTTATGACATTTTAATTCATCTCCGTCTGTTCCAGGCATCTTTAGACCATGATATTAACCAACACCTCCAGGATGCAATGGATGTGATTCAGCAGCATTCGCATAATCCTTACTATGATCAAGGTATGTTTAATCGCTAGTGCATTATTTTCCCATTTTAAGTGCATTTGATGATATTTGATGCATCTTTCAGATTACAAATATTACGAGACCCTGGTCAGTCAGCAGTCGCCGATCCAGTGTCAGTTCTCCTGCTGCCTCGTCACACATTCGACCGATATTCCAGCTCCAGCATACGACTGGAGCGACACAGCTGTAAGTGATGCAAACAAGCAAATTTATTTGGAACACTATTGTGTGATGACATATCCAAAGGAAAAAAAAGTTAATTATTTAATCTTTACACAGCAATCATGGCCTCAGGTCATGCCTGATGTCTCCCTGAACCACTCTGTGCAGAACGAATCCCCACATTTCTACTCCATCCTCCCACCACAGAGAAACAGCAAAGGTGACGATGTTAAAATCTGTTACAAGACCTTTATTTTCGTGTGTTTACCTCAGTGCTAAATGAGATTATTCTCCATTTGCTCAGGCCGTAAGAAGCTCAGGCTTTACGAATACCTCCACGAAGCTCTGAACGACCCCAGCATGGGTGACTCAATACAGTGGACGGACAGCGGCAGCGGCACCTTCCACTTCATCTCCAAGAACAAGGAGAAGCTGGCTGAGTGCTGGGGCCAGCGCAAGGGCAACCGCAAGACCATGACCTATCAGAAGATGGCCAGGGCTCTGAGGAACTACAGCCGTACGGGCGAGATCGTCAAGGTGCGCCGCAAGCTCACCTACCAGTTCAACCCGGACATCCTGAACAGGCTGGGCTCTGCGCAGGTGCCCGTGCGCCTGCCCTGCCCGCCCGCGCAGGAGGAAGCGCACGGCCAGCAGGAGAAGGCGTCCGAGCAGAGCTACTGCGGCGCCGCGGCGACAGACTGGCACGGCTGGTACGGACAGTACCAGCTGCAAGAAGACTACGACCTGGGCTCAGGCTTCTCCTCACACACCTTGACCAAACTCTGATCGGCCACAGAAACATTAACATTGTTTAAACCCCTCAAACTCTCTGGAGTTCCTACATGTAACTTATTTTACTGTTAGCTAATAAGCAAAAAAAAAAAGTAGGCTTTGGCAACAAACTCACAAGGTTTCATCCGTTTCTGTAAATAATCTGTAAATATGACAAAAACAGTGTAAATATAAAAGCCTCACAAATTTCTACACATTACATCTGAAAGACTGTTATTTCCTTACTTGATTAACCACGAAGAATCATGAAATTAATTAAAAATGTTTGGGTTTTTTTGTCATTAGAAAATATTTTTGTACAGTGCAGCTCTTAAAGTTGAAGGTTACTTTTTCTGGATTTCATCATAAAACATTTATTGTTCTTTAAAAAAGGTTGACCTTTGGAAAAACCAGTGACATTTAGAAAAATCTTAGCACGATCCGTTCAACATGCAATTTAATTGCTGCTAAATTAGATGTAACCATGTTAACATCTATTAACTTCAATTAAAAGGTTTATTTATGATTAAATGTTTTATCAAATTGTAACCCAAATGAAGATTTGTAGAGCTAAAATGTTGCAGATTTCACTTTTTATATTGTCGGTGTCGTTTTACCCTCAAACATTCTTAATGATTACATTTGGATTTTTTAAAGTGGTTTTGTATTAACCGTGTATATATTTGTTAAGTATTAATAAAGAGTCACTATTAATTGCTATATTTGTTGTGAAATCTCTCTCTTCTTTTTTTTTAACCACATTTTACCTGCTAAACTATTTGTCTGCTCAGGAATGAAATATAACAGGCACACAAAATATCAACTTCAGACACATCCTGTGAGGGAATTTGCCAGCAAGTGTTTTTTTTTTTTGTCCTGAAATGAGCGCAGAGGTTGCCTCCAGTTGAGTCTTATCTGCCTTAGCGGGGAGGATGTGGTCAGTACTGGGGGGCTTTGTTGATGAGTTAACTGGGGTTGGGGCTTTGTGGTCTTGGTGGTCATTGTTCCAGACAGCCCCCCCCAAAAAAAGGAAAAAACAAAAAACGTTTGCAGAGAACCTGCAGCAGGGTATAAAAAGAGTCCTGGGACCTGAGCATCTCAGTTGTGTTCAACCTGCAACAGCTAAACTGCATCGAATACTCGTCATGGTAAACAAGAGATGCACAGCTTTACAATTTCACCAAATATCTCATAAAAAAAAAATTCAAACCTATTTTTTTATATATCTTATTAGAATTCCTTTCAGGAGACTCAGTCTGATTTGGAAGTGATCTTAGAGTTCCTGGAGGATTACTACAGACAAAACACTGCAGAAAATGGTAAAAGGACAAAACTATTTATAATACGTAATTTAATGCAGTCTTCTGAATAACTTCTCCTTTTTCCATCAGGTGTGCCTGTGCATGAGAGATCTGTGTCTGTCAATCAAACACGTGATCAACCCTGGAACTGCTTCGAGCTGTCAGTAAGTGCGGAAACATTTGTGCAGAAATACACGCTGCATTTCAGCACTCTCACCATGCTGGTGTTATCTGAATTTTTTCCTCTATGAAAAGGACAGCAAACCTGCTTTTCAGACCTGCCCAGCACACAATGTCCAATCAGCCTCCGGCCAAAACACAACAGCAACATTGTCTGAGCACGGGTCACTGCCAAACTTTCTATCAACAAGACAATCAGTCAAACACCCAGCCACCGTAGCAGGGAGAGGTGAGTTCTCCTTTTCTGGTCATTAGATACTGTTATTGTCACCGTTGCTTTCAGCCTGAGGGAAATAAGACCAAGAGAGCAAATAAGAGACCTGCCCTTTACTGTAAAACACAATGAAGCTGAGCGTGGCTTGGCACAGTAGTTTATTTTACATATCTATCAGATAACCACAATGTTTGTCACTTTATTCTCTGCACTGAAGATCCCCTCATCACTGAAGAGATTTTTCTGGGAATGGCTTGAAGAAATGAATAACTGTAACCACTAATAACTGCTTTGGCATGGGCTCGTGTAAATACTCTTTTGTGTGTCTCTTGAAATTCCCTTTATTGTGTGCGACAGCTTGCCCAGTGCCTGCAGGTAGAAAGCTGCGACTCTTCCACTTCCTGTTTGAGATGTTGGAGGATCCGAGCATGGCACACTGTTTGTCCTGGGTGCCGGCAGCCGCCGGGGTTTTCCGCTTTTCCTCCAGGAACAAGGACCAGGTGGCGGCACTGTGGGGGCAGAGGAAAGGCAACAAGAGGCCCATGACCTACCAGAAGATGTCCCGGGCCCTCAGGAACTACGCCCGGACTGGGCACATCTTCAAGGTGAAGAAGAAGCTCACCTACCAGTTCGGCCGGGACACGCTGATGTCCCTGCAGACGTTTTATGGACGAGATTTCTAGATTCTTTTATATCTCCCTTTCAAAATAAAGTGGGAAATTATATTCATTACCAATATTCCATTTATTAAAAACTAAAGGCAGCTAAATCAAGTTTTTTTTTAAATTTACAGTGTATGTTTACTTGTTGTTATATATTTACTCTTTTTTGTCTCACTACATTTACTCTTTTTATTGTAAGAGCTGATCGTCAGCTTTCCAGTTTTTTAAGGCACAAATAAATACTTTGTTTCTACAGTTTTGTTTTTTATAAGTGTAAAGTCAGTCATTGTCTTCAGAACTATACTTTAATGTTTATTTCTTAACTAAAACAAGTAATCTTAATTAATTATGATTAAAAATAAAATATTTTAATGAAGTCATAACCTGATGAATTGTAAGAGTTTGGATCTGGAAACTGAAACGTTTCAAATACATATTTTCTGTTACACATTTTAGAAGAAACAAACTTTGCCCAAAAATGAGTCACATTAAGGCCCAATGTGTCCTCGACTTGTTGGTGAGGGTTTAAAAAACCAGAAGGTGTCAGTGTTCTCCTTCACACTGCCTCACATTCTGTCCGTTTGCTGTAAGCTCATGTTTAAACAGCCTTCGTGATGTCAACTCACTGGCATCCCCGGCAAGACCAAACAGTTTTGTGCTCATAGAGGAACTACATCATCATTCCCTAAGCTGACTTTACAGCTGGAGCCCACCTCTGGTTATAAATGGGCAAACTGTTTGTGTTACCAAGAAAAGCAGGAAACAAAGCTGATTGTTTCATTTGGGTGTCCTTTAATGAAAAGCCTTAATATTTTCTGTGTGAGATGCCCCTTGGATACAAATACCAGGTTCAGTACATAATAAAATACAATCTGGGCTTAATGCTACTCATCCTCTCAAGTTCAACAAAGACACTGGAGTCTAAAATAAGCCAATTAGCTTTTTAAAGACAAAAGTAGCCACTTTAGTTGCTTAATTTGCATGAAAATCAGCTTCATGTGCGATGCATGTGTCAAATGTCAAAGTTTATGACAAGTTTCTAAGTATAGGTCTTCCACCAGGCATCCCTCCAACCCATTATTTGCCAGGTTCCTAAGCCTGCTGTTCTAGAACAGCATTCTCTCCGGATTAAATCGATACCTGGGATCAGGATCGGATCGCTTCCTGGTCAAATCTAGCTTTTCTCTTAGAATAAATCCACAAATCCTCTGAGAATATGTTGCGTGTCGTCTTATCGTCTGAGAGTATTCCAGGACGGCAGGAGAATCTTACATCATCCCCCCTCCAACTTGTGACAATGACACTCCCTCCTGATTTGTCATTCATCTACTGAGCAAGCTCGTCTTAAAGTGACAATGCCAAAACTCATAATACCTAAAACCTAAATTTAGAATAGTTTTCTTGTCACCCCCCCCCCCCCAAAGTTTTTCAGGAAACACAAAAAACCTTACCAAAAGTGTATATTTTTTAAATTCCTGACAAACATAAACAAATGACTTGCATTGGTTATAATGTAACTGAAATTTGTTTAAATAGTCAAGTATGTGTTTACTTGTAAAATTTGAAAATTAAAAATAAATAAATAAGTACAAATGCTACAGCTGGTAAGCTTTTCTGATCATTTCTATAATTAGTGCCTAATAATGTAATTGCCCGTTTGTCTTTTAGCAAACTGTCTTCTACACCAGTGGACAAAGTTTATTAAAAGTCTGTATAACTTACTATTGAAGCCAACCCACTTCAAGTTGGCCACCAAATCTAATCAAACTTAGCAAACACAAAAATTAATGAATTATTGAACTAAATTTTGATCTGGTATAGCCGAATCATCTGATTGGAGTGCCAACAGAATGCAAAAGGTCTTTGTTAAAAACCATGGCATGCAAGGTAGCAGGTGATTTGTGTTCCTTTGAGAAGGGAGAAGTGGTTTTCAGTTTACCTGGATAAATGAAATAAAAAAAATAAAATAAAAAGCGCACATATGTGAAACTCAAGGCCCCCAGACCGAATGTGGTCCGAGGCTACATTTTATGAGGCGATCCAGAGTTTCAAAGATGTATTAATGTCTTAAAATATGCATATGCTGCTTTAAAACCAGCATTGGCCATAAACTACATCTCCCATAATGCATCTAGATTATTTTCCCTTCGAAATGACAGCATCCCACCACTAGGTGGACGTGCACAGGGTTCAAAAGTAACCTGCAAAACTGACCGTGTAAAATATCCTCTTTGCCATATTTTTGCCAGCTATTTAAGCAGTTATCAGATGACCTATTAAAACACTTCTTTGTGCACGCATTATTGCATAGAGCTCAGTTACAGTCTGTTAGTGTTGCTCAGCCGTGGCAATGAAACGAGGAATGTGACATTTTGTGTTTGGTGTAAGTTAAACAAAAACTGTTGAGTTTAATCACAACTGTTTTTAGGGCCACCATCATGTTCATTTGGCCCACCATCATGGGCCAAAATGCTTATGTGACCCTCTGTATAAAGGAGTTTGACATCCCTGCTTTAAAGAGGAATGCCTACAAGCTCCAACATCATTTAAACTGCTTTTGGAGTCAATCTTAAAAACTTAAAATCAGATTAAAGCTACCACAACAAATATCCCCAAGGGAAAATGTGGACTAATATTTTTTTCTATTTGGGTTAACAGGAGTAACTAAAATGTAGATGCTAATGCACAATGCACAGAACAAAAATAATCATGTAATTTTCTTTTAAAAAGAACATTATTTTCAAATTGAAGTAAGAAACACAAGTTTTTTTTCTTAAATCAGTCAGTGATATGATGCTGCTGTAGTTGTAGCAAAGAGCTTCATCACAGGGAGGAGGAGCATGCCACCTCTCAATATAAGCCCTAAAAGCCAGTCGCCCCCCTGGATCTGTCACTGGTCCTCCTTTTCTCCCCCTCAAACATTTCTGAACCTTGCGTCCTCCTTCACTGTGGTGCGAGGGATCCAAGAGTTGTTTTTCCAGCTGCAGTCTTGTAATTATCATCCATCTGTCCCTCTTGGACTGAGAGGGCTTCAACACCTTCAAGTCCCACTCATCTGACTGTATCTACTGCACCTCCTGAATCCCTAACAGTTTTTTTTGTTGTTTTTGCCAGAGGCTCAAGATGCCAGAGCCAACTAAAAAAGGTAGGATTTTTTTTGTCAGCAGTGACATCAAAGTATGCAAAAATAATGAACTGACCATCTGCTGCAATGAGTTTTGGTTATGGAATTAGGTGATTTCTAGGAACAAAAAGGCCTAAATGAAAAAGTGGAGATGTGTGATGTGGTTCCATGTCTAGAGATTTTAGTTATATTAACGTCTTCAACCAGGGAGAGCAGATCCATCAATTTGAGCTTTGCCTGCCAGCTTTTACACAGCAATCCTCAAAGTGACTTTGACAGTGGCATTGTATTACTGAACCATGCATGTCTCTGCCATCTTAAGTGCAAGGGAATCTAGGGGGTCTACGGATGGAGGGTATTGTTGCCTGAGGGGTATGCACAACAGATGCATCCAACTGGAAAAAGACGAGACGATGAAGAGGCATGGCGATGAGCCGGACATAAGCAAACTTCTTCTGAAGGATGATGCAATTACAATGAAGCAAAGCCATTCAAGGATAAATCTTCCAAATGCCTCTGACTGAAGCAGCAAAGCAAGAATAGCCTTTGTCGACCTCAGAGATCGGCCTCCTCCCCCGCCCAGAACCTCGGCCCAAACTTTAACCTAACACAGCATCTTAACCGATCCTTTGTCCCGCCCTCACACTGAACCTCTCTTTCAGGACATAACATCTCTCATCTGTACCATCATGTCTATCAATACTCTAATCTGCTTGTGTCTATCATTACAATATAATATTACACTTTGGCTCCTCATTAAGTCAGCTGTTGTCCACTCAGACATGTCTATGTAGAGGAACTATATTGTCCTTTGGATGAGAGGATTCAAGTTTTTAATATCCGTCTAAGGATCAGACTCTACAGACAGATATTTGCATCTTGAGGAGTCACAATTACATCTTCTAGCAATATTTTTTCTTTCTATTAAAAGGTTTTAGGTTTTTTTTTCTTTACCAAACCAAAGCTTTAGGACCAATACATGGTCAGTTGGCAACATATTTCTAAACTCCACCTTATCCATGAAACTAATTTAGCTCACATTCTCTTTGGGTTGTTAATGCTTTAGAAAATGTTTATGAAGCGACGTGACATCTTGTATGAAGCACAGGTGCCCTTACGATGTTCATCCACTGCTATAAACATCCCTGATCCCCCCCAGAGACAAAGCTACGGCTAAATAGAAACAGCAGATTCCTGCCTGCTGCAAACACTAGCCATAAATAGCGTCCAAAGCAGCAGATAAATGAGTGGAAAAGTATTGTTCTTTAAATGAGCCTGAACAGCTGAAGAAGAGGGGGGGTGCGCTGTTTTGGTCACCCTACTCTCAAGCCTTAAAACGGTTGAATTGATGGACTCACTGAGTCGTCTGTGGGCCTTTTAGGAATTGGATTCTTGTCCCTGGAATAGTTCAGAATGAGCAGACTTTTAATCCCCGTGCCTTGTTCTCTGCCATCTCCCTCCACTGCTGCCCAACCCCTCCTCTTCTTCTGTTTGTGCCTCGCACCAAAACAGCCATCGCTCAGCCACTTTCCATTCAGGACGGATGGCTTAGAGGTCAGGCACCTCCCCGTTAAACCTCTGCCCCCTCTTCCCACAGATCCCCCCGGACTGTCTTCACTGTTTACAACTTTAGAGCCCTGATGGCATTAAGGCACGCGTCTTCACCTCATCATATTTATTAACACCAGTCTGTCACTCTCCCTCAACTCTGCCCTCTAAAAATATTGTTTTGTGTTGTGAAACACAACACTATAAATCAAACTTGCTGTAAAAAGATGAGGCCTGTCAGCAGCTAATTGTCACCAAGCCTCAGTTCTCACATGGAACGTTCACATCAACCAAGGAAATCAAAGAAAAAAAAGCTAAAAAAAAAAAAGTTTTTATATCGAATCATGTTCGAGCGCATTATAAAAGTTTATATAAGGAAATAATGAGGCTGCTGGCAGTTTGACTCTCGTTTGAGCCACGGTGAGCCGTTCTGTCTGCACGCCAGCAGAGACAACAGCTGCACATACCTGTCGCCCAGTCAGCTGCACTGAAATCCTCAGAGGTAAAACAAAACCTTTCTCCACTCTCATTATCTGAACGGCGACGGGACGGAGAGTGGACGTGGCTCGCGCTCGCGCGGGTGATGTGACCCTGCAGGATTGTGGTCCAGCGGCCAGCAGCACATTGTTTTGAAGTGAGGTGGGAGTCTGGCTGTCTTTGATAAAAGATAAGCCGACGGGAGTCATTACAAATAAATGCAAACGGTTCAAAGCTGAGAAAATAGTAACTAGTCAAGTTACTAAATAATTATTTCCACACGTTCAGTTTGCTCCCAATCAAGAAGACATTTTCATTCCTGCTCAGATCCTCTTTGTCCCTAACGATCCTGCTTCTAATACCTTTGTCCTGAGCTCAGTGTCGCTTTCAGGTTATTTCTGTTAACAGGCAGGCTTGGCTCAGATTACTCTGATTAATGTAGGTAGTTAGTCTGGAGAAAAATTACATGATTATTTTTGCTCTAATCTAATTGATTGTGCATTAGCATCCATATTTCAGTTACTCCTGTTAACATGCAAAGCAAAAGTTATCAGTCCACATTTTGTTGAGGATAAAGAAGACAAAAATAAATTTAAAGTCAACGATATTTAATTATAGACAAAGTTGAATAAAGTAATTATATTAACAAGTAAAGTAAAATATTGATATCCATTTTCTCTCTTTTAATATCAATACACCCCCCAACCCTTAGGGGGCAGTATAACGATCCATGATTCTCATTCAAATCAAGAAAGAGTAAGCTGCAAGTGAGATAAACGAGTAAGCAAAATGGCCAGCAGTATTCTGGAAACACCTTCATCCTTAAAAGCAGATGTTTGGACACATTTTGGTTTTCATAATTATAAATATGTAATATAATTTTCTAATATTTTGCTGGTTTTGTGGAGTCAGTGACATTGAGCAATAAGTATAACATCGATATAGAAGTCGAATCAAGCTGCAATGTATTGAGAATCGTATTGAATCAGGAGCTCAGTATTGAAAATCATATTGAATCGTCCTGTCCTAGGTGATACCCAGTCCTAGTATATAATGTATTCTGCAAGTATGATATAAACATGTTTGCAACCTTATTTTGGTCTAGCTGTACTTTGTAAGTTCTGTTTAAGTAATTTTATTAAAGGGGCTATATCATGTAAAATCCACTTTTTGGAGCTTTATACCATGTTATAATGTTATCCTCTCATCAAAAA
>JARVGW010000346.1:10400149-10429866 GCA_031762495.1 Anablepsoides rubrolineatus | reverse complement strand
TTTGACATAGTTACTTTATTTTAGTATAAATTTGGAATATAGGCTTGGAAAGCACATAACATCGCCCCTTTAACATTAATTTTTCTTCCATTTAATCTACCCAAACTTGCAAACAGATCTGGACACTTCCAACTTACACCAAATGGCTTTAACTAAACAAAACATACCCAATGACAGGACTCTTTATTTATGATTTGTGCAACAATATAGTACTGTGTCGCAATTATGGTTGTAATTTGTTGCTTTTATATAAAGACAAGAAAAACACTGGAGCATTAAAGCAAAACCAATTAATGTCCTGATGCATCTCAGTAATCCAGGTAGAAAAATCAAAAAGAAAAATAAGTAGGTCCTCTGGACGCGTAAACGTTTCGTCTCTTCTCCGAGAGACTTCTTCAGTCTGATGAATTTCAGGTGAACTCTGCCTTATAAGCACTGCCTCCACATGGTGGACAAACAGCTTAGTCAAAACTAATTAACCTCAAATTTGGATCTCACTGCACTGTGCTTATTGGAATGTATACTTAGCACAAAAAGTCAGTACATTGTTTTCGGTTGGTTATTTCTTTGTTGTAACAATGCTTCTTGGCAATAAATCTTATACCCTTGGAAAGCCTGTTAATTTCCCTTTTAAATGGCGCCACATTTGTAAGGAACATGCATTTGTGGGATGAGCAGTAGAGCTGAGTATGTGGGTTGCACACATGAAAAATGTGCTAAATCTTCTCTGTCAGTCTATTTAGCTGTTGCTATTGTTTTGAGCTTCTGGTACCCCCAGGTGCTGCCAATCATGTACCCGCTGTAAGATTTATTGCCAAAAAGTATTGTTACAACAAAGAAATAATCTAACAAACGCAAATTTTCTTACTTTTTCTGCTACATTTAGTTAGTGACTCAAAACTGCAAGAAAATATGCAAATGTTTTGTAGTCGTCTCATTACTTTCCGAGTATTTGCAACCAAATAATCAGCAGGCTGTGCTACTGTATTAAGGATTACTACTTTTTAATTAGCATCTTTTTATGCAAGGATAGAGAGTGGTTTAATGAACACAAAACAAAACATAAAACATTATTGCCTATATTTATTCACCCAAATACGCTTCGCAAAAGCACAACCACAAGTCTCAACGAGGCAGAGGGCAAACAAATGCAACATCAGGGAGGTGTCTTTTATAATCAGTTAATTCTGCATGATGTCTAAGCATGAGCAGCGTGTCATCCAGCACAAAGATAATCTGCTGCAAACAGATATCAATAAAGTCAGGTCAGCATGTTCCAATAGAAAAATCAAACAGGTGATAATTCTGATTGCATTAAAGACATGCCACAAGAAGTCTTACTGCCAGGTTTGATATCGTTTTGTTTTTCTTTCTGCAGACGAGACAACAAATGGTCAGCCAGAAGGTGAGTTTGCATCTTATCCCCCTGTCACCTCACAGTCTGGCAGATTAGAGTTGACCATTATGAACTCTAGAGTTTGGTTAAAAAATTGACATCATGATAAACTGCGTAAATTTACACATGAAAAAACACTTCTCAAAAGAAAACCGCATGGACAGAAGGCACAGATGACTTGAAAATGGGCGACATTTCCAAAAAGTGGTGTAAAAGTGTAAACACGAACACGAGAGAGTGTCAACGCGGAGCTGAAAAAAGCAGTACGAACGAGCTGCTGCCTTTTGGGGGCGATCTGTAACGAAGCTGTCAGCATCTCTTACATTCCTCGCGCACGCCAGCTGATCCCTCTTTGTTGATTCAGCTGACGCCTCCCCAACGCCATCCCATGTGAGCTTGTTGTTGGCATGGAACTGGCTTTTAGCAGGCGCAGGGGTTGACCTTGGAGCTGCAGCATCTTGAGGCTCCAACTAAAAATAATCCTGGGAAAAGTTTACATTTATCATTTATTATTATTATTATTCAAGATCCAGCACCGGCGCAGCTTCAGCTTTGTCACGGATTGCTGGACATTGGTCTCCAGAATCTGCTGATATTGATTGGAATCTATGCGTCCCTCAACTTTAACAAGATTGCAGTCCTTGTACTGGCCACACAGCAAAATAATTATCAAGTAGAAAAGCTCAAGTTTAGTAGTGTGTGGTCCCTGTTTTAATCAAGGAAACATTTTAAAGTTGAAAATGTTACTTTAACAGTACAATGTTCCTCAATATGTTTGAAATATGTTGAAGTGTGTGTGGCTACTTGCAGGTAGGTGAGTGTTCAAACAGCAGTGTGTTTGTTTGGTGTGTGTGTGTTTGTGTGTGTGAGTGTGTGTGAACAAGAGAGAGGCTGGAAGGTGCTGAAGCTTTATGGCTCATTAAATGAAGCTGCTCCATCCACCATTATATATATTTGTCACACGCTCAGAAGGGGTTGCCCCAGAAAGAAACGGTGCCCCAACCCTACCTGAGATTTCCCTGGAGGTTTCTCCCCCACCAGGTGGGTAACCCTGAACCCCCCCCCCCCTCCCTCTTCACCCCCACCTCCTCCCTCACTCGTCCCCAGAATGCAATGCACCTCTGCACATCCCGCTCACATCACGCGTTTCTTGTTTTGCTTTGTCGTGTGTCATCACGTTTTTTTTTTTAATCCACTCCAAGGGGCCTGGAACTTTGCACTTTCCTTTGCACTGGATAATCGCACAAACCCTCAATTAGGCTAGAGACACAACCAAAGAACTTACTGACGGTGCACAAATGTCCCTGCTCTGCACTTGCCTTGGCACGTGGCGCTGTAAGTCACTGAAACAACGGCTTTTTCCTGTAATGCTGATACTGAGTCATCAATAGGAGGTATATAAAAAGGGATTTGTGAAAGATGGGTAACTTTCTGGACTCAAGTCAAAATGCACCACTCTAAATAATTGATAAAAGCAATCAGATCCCTTGAGACCACTAATCCCTGCCTCTTTGATCACAGTACAGTGTATATATGCAAAGACCACATAGATATTTTAAAATTAGACTAAGACACAAATTGCACCAAAAAAAAATCCTATTTTTTTAAATGCATTTACATTAGGTGAACTTGGCTAATATGTTCCTTTCAAGTTGATATAAATAAAGTAGTTTTTTTCCCTCATATATGCTGCTTTCCATTTGTCTGAAATGTTGAAATTTGGATCTGAGTGCATTCAACCACTTCCTGCATTTTACTTGCAAGTTGGAAAACCACTGGGTTTTGCTACCTGTTAAAAAGGGGACATATTATGCAAAATCTACTTTTTTAACTCTTAAATGAATTTTGTTATGTACTTAGAGACTCAAAGAGTGCAGAAATTTTGAATTTAGTTTCTCCTGGTGAGACCTGGAGGGGGCCGGATGTAAAGTGCCTAGTTTGCATTTAAAGAGACTGCACCAAAACGAGTTGCTATCAGACATACCTCAGAACAGGGGTGCAAGCGGGGCTTGTGGAGTTACAATAAAGAAGAATTCAAACCAAAGCATTGCAGTTTGACTTTATATAGACCCCAACTGAATGATTTAAATGTGAAAAAAAGAAGGATTTACAAGCATAATGCAGTCTCCTTTAACCTGGTTATAGCTACAGTACTATTAGCAATACAAGCCAATACCAGCAAATGCCAATATATAGCGCAAGCTAAAATTAGTCAGCATATTAATGAAATACAAACAGACAAAAGTGCAAACAAATAGTTGTTTTTTACATCATCTATAAACAATTGTATGTATGTGGAAACCATCTTTTATTCTGAAGTCGGGGAGGTGAAAAATGTCATATGAACTCCATTTTAAGGAATAAATACAGTGGATTTTTTCAACTTGAAAGCCAATTTATGAATACAAATGGAAAGCACTCAAAGCCCTTTAGCTTCTTTTAGTTTTCCCCCAGTCTGACAAAGTAAAATTTAATCTATCATACCTGTACAGACGAACTGTTAGACAAAATTATGTAAAGTGTAAACATCACTGTCTATTTGGTCTTTAGCTATTTATACAAACGTCCCCTGAACAAGCATCGTCTTGTTGGGGTGCCTGTGTTTGTGCTCAGTGCTTGCTGCTCCAGCTTGGCACTTTGTCTGCTATACAGAGACGGTAGGAGAGGGGACTGATGGAAAGAAACCAGAGCCCTCTGGGCCTGAGCCACTACAGGCTGGGGTGGCTCAGGAATCAAAACTCAGCGACAATGGTTCAAACCAACCAGAGCCTAGTGGGGTTGGGGTGAACGAGCAAGCCGAGTCCACTAAATCTGCTGTAAAAGATGAAGGTTCTTGCTCTCCCCCACCACCTGGTAAGTATGTTTCTTCAGTATGAATCAATCCCATGTCTCTCTCAGTGAAACTGCATGGTTTTACCATTCAGAGTCTTCAGATCAAACCATTAATTTTACATTGTCTAAACCTACATTTACAGACAGACTGAGGCTTTTTGTCACGTAAAAACTGCTCTGGGGTTCACTCATGCTGACTGATGTCCGTCATGCATTTCTAAGCTCTCTGTTGCGCCTTGGCTTTTAACTGCACGCAAAAATATAAGATTAATAACTGGAAATAAAGATTCAGTCCAAACTTTTGATTTGCTAGATATTTTTGATAAAAAATATCTCAGTTGGATTAACAGTTGTTGTAAACTGCTGGTAAATACATTAAATCTAAATGAACTGTACTTACTGACAGTTTCCTTAACTTGCGCATTTATGACAATTTATTCTGCTTTCATGCTTTGTGTGCACATCAGCTGTTGAGAATTGTTTATGCTTTTGTTGTTGAGAACCTTGCAGTGCTGATGCAAATCTTAAACTGCACAGCTCTGTCTTTCCTTTATATCGCCCGTTTTAAAGTTGGTCTCTTATTTGACGTAAAGGCTTTTTTTACCCTCCCTCTCAAACCTTCGTCTCCTCTGCTCAAAACACAAACATTACTGTCATAAGTGTTCTGAGAGCAGTAATGTTAATATTTTGGACGTAGAAAACATAATATCCAATCAGTTTCATGAATGTGACCAAAACATCTTTCGCGTAGGCAACCAAAGACTCACTAAGACGTGAGTGGGGGAGTCATTTTGTATGAGTTTAGCTCATATAAATGGAAAATCTCTCAGCAGCTTTGTTACCCATTTTCTCATCTAGTCCTCACCATAAACCACCATTCTCTTATTGCGAGGTGAATGATGGCCCAGGAACCATGTGAACCAAACTACATCCTTTTTATGAGATCTACACGGATCCCCACAAACTGCAGAACAGATTACAATGCCTTGAAGAAGTATTCATGCCCCTTGAACTTCAACTTTACAGGGATTTTATGTTGAACATTAAGTAGCTCATATTAAGAAGTGGAAGGAAAATGATACTTGGTTTTAAAAATATTTTACAAATGAGATTAAGTGCACCTGAGTCTGTACTTTAAGCTGTAAAGTTTATGCGATATGTCTCTACCAGCTTTGCATATTTTGAGACTACAATTATTTGGACTATTTTTCTTTGCTAAATAAACTTAAGCTCAGTCAAATTGGATGGAAAGCATTTGAACAGCAATCTTTAGGTCTTTAAATATTTCCTCAGTTTTCTTTCAGTAAAAGCTTTATTTTTGCTACTCTTTCATAAAACCTAGATTGTACCAATGCCTCTTACTCAAGCTGGTGGATCTTTGCAGCTTTTCCAGAGGTATAAAGAAGATATCAAGAAGCTTCTTGGCTGCTTTTTGATTTGACACTCTATTTCCTGGACAGGAACAGCCAGTAATTAATACAACTAATTAGATGCACTGAATTTTAGTCTGGGGTGTTGGTGTAAAGGAGGATAAACAGAACAATTTTGTGCTACTTTATGTTCATCTATCACAAAAAAAATCACAGTAAAATATTTTAAAGTGTGTTATTGTAACATGACAAAATGGGGATACGTTTAAGGGGTATGACCATTTTTTCCAAATGCATAATAGTAATTCAATCCATTTAGACATTTTGCATCCAAATAAAGCAGCAATTTGCCCTGTGGTTACAAACTGTCACTTATGAAATGAACTTTTTCACTTTTGTTTAAGCTGTAGAAGAATCAATTGTGGATTGGTTAAACTGTAACTCGATTTGCTAATGAATGACAAAGTAGCTTTCTGAGCCTTTTGATGAATCATTTGTTCAACTATGTAGAGTGGTTTAATATTCATATTTTTTAAACTGTAACTGTGCTTTTTTCCACAGAAAATGGCAATACAATCAAGAAATTCTCAATTGACCTGCCTAGTAAGGTTCCTCTGTTAAATCCCAGCATTTTTTCAGTTCCTCTGACCAAAGTAGCAGCCTAATCTAATTAAAAATTACTCAGTGTCTGAATGTAGAAAACATGCTGAAGACATGTTTAATTTTAGGTATGTTGTGTGTTTAGACCTTAGTTTTTTTTTTCAAAACTCCAAAAGAAGGAAAGTAATTTCTAACACATTAATAAATACCATTTTTTAATTGCAATTTTTGGATGCTCATAAATTATTATTTGTATCGTGTACACATAACTGGCACGTCATGAAATCGAACATTATGGAATTTTAATTGTAAGGATCAAACCACAACCATTGACCCCATGAGGACCTTTAATTCAGACGTTTGACTCAGAATTCCTTACATCACTGCTTGCACATCTTTAACTGCTTGCTGGTTTCATGTTTCACCAAGTGTGTGCTTGCTTCAGTGGACTTTACAGTACTATTTCTTACAATATGCTGTAAATTTCTCTCTTTGTTCAGATGATAGTGCCCCTGTGCCAACCATGGGGAGAAAAGACTCAGGTAACGCAACAGTAAAGGGAAAAAAAATTAGTGCACTTTGTGCCAAATTCCTCCGATCCTTCTCGCTCGTGGAACATGATGGGACTATTAGAAAACCCTGAATTTTGTATTATCCGTTAGAAATATTAATAAGGAACGGTTAAGAAGCAAAAGGCTGTTATGTTTTCTATTAGGTTAAAAAAAATACTCTGTGCACACGAGTCTAACATTTGTTGCCACGCTTTCCATGTTGCAAAGAGCTGAGACTCTGCCGCTGTGTGAGGTGTGACTGCTGAGAGTGTGGAAAAGGTTTAAATGTGTTGTTTGGAGTTGTCTTTGTTAAACTTTGTTGAAACATCAACTGTAAAGTGAAAGGTGGGTGTCAAGACTCTTTGTTATATTATTATTATTTTGAGGGAACAAAACGACGGAAGAGAGTTCTGTGTTATGAATTTGTTTCTCCTCATGGACCAGTGTGGTCTCTGGGAGAGGGTCAGGCTCCAGAGGACGTGGACAAGCCGATTGACAACCTACCCCTGTCCACGCTGCTGATAGAGAGACCCCAGAGTGGAACTGTCCCTGTGGGTGAGTGTTGAAGAGAGAAAAAGCTCTGTGTTTAATGAAGGGCTTGAATAGTCTGATGCATTAGATTTCAAAGCTGCCGCTTTCCATTTAATTTGTTTGCACTTTTGGATCAAAAGGGGGAGACATCACCTTTGTTGCCAAGGTGGAAGCAAAAGATCTTCTCCGCAAACCCACAGTGAAGTGGTTTAAAGGAAAATGGATGGATCTGGCCAGCAAAACAGGAAAACACCTACAGCTTAAAGAGACATTTGAGCGACAAACCAAGGTAAAAAAAAATCCTCCTGATCAGAGCAGTGGTTCCCAACCTGGGGACAGATGTTTGCCAGAGAGCACAGGGGGACCTATAAACTTTTTATTATTTTATTGTTTTGATAAAGAGATAAAGATTAAATGTGTCTTTGGGAGTGATGGGGCAAGAGATTAGGAGGGCTCAGCTTGGATTGGAAGTAAGAGAGAGGCTTTGAGGAAAACAGGTTGGAACCACTGCTACAGAGGAGTATATAACAATCATAATTTTTGAAATAACATCCTTTGGGCAGATCCACACCTTTGAGATGCACATCATCAAGGCCAAGGAGAACTATGCTGGGAATTATAGGTGCGAGGTGACATACAAGGACAAGTTTGACAGCTGTTCCTTTGACTTGGAAGTTAAAGGTTTGTCAAATTAGATCATAAGTGCTTCAATTTAAAAAAACACCAATATTACAAATAAACATATAATTATATTATCTTTGTGCTACTGTTTTACAGAAACTGATCAAGGTTCACAGAACATTGATATTCGGTCAGCTTTCAAGAGAAGGTAATAAAATGGTCAATAGAAACAACATTTTACTTTAGATATTCAACAAAGTTGTTTGTATAAAACTAAATATATATTTCCAAATTTGCACATTAAAAGTACCACCCTTTGTGGTACAACAGTGAACTTTTCTCCTGACATGTGGGTCTTACAGACTAGTAATAATAAGGTCATTAACCTTTTCCTCAAGGTAATTACATATCATACTTGATTCAATGAGCAATTAAAGTGCAATAACCTTGCACTTTAATTGCCCCTCCGAACAATGTAAAGCAATGCAAAGAACCCCAGTTTATTGCATCATCACAATATTTCAGTAAAGTTGCTTCAACGTTGCAGAAATATTGTGGCAATATTAACCAGGGTAGTTCTCTATGTGTGTTACACAAATGACCTTATTTCGAGCTTTTATACAAAAAATAAAAACAAAAAAAGACAAAAAAAGGTTTCTGTGTAAACACAGATCATGAGTTAGCTTGGAGCTAATTCATCGATTGACGTCAGAGCCTTTGCTTTTGTGTTGCTCTCAGAGCATTGTCTTCGAGTGGCTGTATATGATCTGAATAAATCTTCAATAATCTCTCCTTGTTAACAACAGCAGTGAAGGACAAGAAGATGCAGGGGAGCTTGACTTTAGTGGTCTCCTTAAACATAGGTGAGAACACATCCTGATCCCGAGTTTGTCCCTGTCAGTCTTTATTTTGGATGTGCTTCTTTTTCCCCTTTTATCATGTTCTTTGAAAAGTTGTAAGTCTACTGTATGAGTTCAAGTTATATCAGGGGTTTTCAAATAGTGACACTGTGGACACTCCTCATTACAGGCCGTAGAAGACCAGAAATTATGAATTATCTGAATCCAAATTTCCTTTCTGTCCTACTGTTACTGAGCAGACATATTTAACACTGGCTTATTTCTCCAGTTGAGAAATAAAGTTTTACAGTCTTTTAAAGTTTTTGTAGAAAATGTTCAAAGCTGTGATTGTTAAAGGCAACTATAAATTAATATTGAGAGCACAGAAAAGATGGAACACAAGGAAAGAAAACTAGTTTGGAAGGAGTCATATTTAAAAGCATAATAATAGAAAAAAGGTCTCTTAAGTAGAGCTTTTTGTTACTTTCTTCAAAAGTTTACATACACTAAGATCGCTAGTTTATAACCCAAAACCCTAGCTAGGCCAGTTGTGGCATTGACAGATTTGGGTCCCATATAGCCCAAAAGTGCCCTGTTGATCTGCTCAAAGAATTAGACTTAAATTTAAACTCCATGGGAATGTCCTGCCATCATATTGCTCAGTAAAATTGGTTTCATGTTCCTGAGATGAATGTGTTTGATGCACAAACACCAAAACAAAAGCAAAAAACTTTGTGAAGATGCTGTTGTAGATGGTAAGAGTGCAGTTATCCACAGAGAAATGAGTCCTGTACACAGGCTGAATGACAATTCAACATGAAAAAATGAAATAAAATAAAAATCATACAGCTTTAAGGCAATTTGCAAATACTAAAAAAAATGTATGTAAACATGTGCTGTCAGAGTTGCCTCACAGTTTGAAAACCTCTTTTCTTGAACCTAAACTCCAGGGTTTAAATGTGAGCACAAATAGGCCCTACAGTCATTAACTTTGTTCCCTCCCAAAATTCCACATTTATTTTGGGCTTGTCTCTTCTTCTCCCCTACATATTCAGAAATCAAAGGTTAGTAGAGAGAAAACCGTAGGTTTTAAAACGTTTAGACCTTACTGCAGGTGAGTAATCCTGTAGATTCCCCAGCATGATGTGTAGCTCTAGGAACTGGACAAGCAAGAGTGTTGGCCTCCTGTAGTTTGGTAACACTTCATTTGAAAGCAGCATTTCTATCTGCTCAGTTAGTCGTCAGTAATGATGGGGATGGACCAGCACCATCGCTGTGTGATGCAAAGAGATCCATTTTGGATCATTACTGATGTGCTAATGGGCCACAGGAGAATGATGCCGTAAAATAATGTTATCACTACATTGTCACTTATTTCAGTTTAGAAGTATAAGGATTATACTGCCATGTTTATTTCAGCTTTCTTCATAACTTACTGGAAATAAACAGATGAGAAACAAGCCGACACATAAGGAATACTTATTCACGCTATTTATTCCAACCTTTCAGACATTTGGGGAAATGTCTAAGAAAGGTCTGACTGTTCTTTGTTTCAACTAACGTACACACTCATAACCAGGCCGATGTGCATAACATCATCTAACATGCTCCTGCTGTAAAGACTTTAACATGTACCAGTGTCAGAGCATCTCTGAAGTGAAAGATATACAAAGGGATGGGCCACAACATGAGAGCAAAATGATTGTTTTATAAAGCTTCCACCTTAATTCCCTGCATGCTGCATGTAAACAAGGAAACACACAGTAACAGTTAATACAGTGTCACATGAGATGTAACTTGTCTCAAAATAAAGTTTCAGTTACCTCATTTATTTTAATTTTGATTAAAACCTTTGTTTCATCTTCCACTCTTAAAAAAACAAGGCACCAACTTTAACTTCCCTTTAATATTTACCTACCATGCCACTATGCATGCTCACCAGGGTTCAAAACTGCACCTGGACATTTTATGGCTGTTTTTCTTGGTAGGAAATGGGTCAGAAACATGACCGTTTATAAAGTTAGTGAAAGGGATGGACTGAGATGAACTGGGAAATTATATTATATTATATTATATTATATTATATTATATTATATTATATTATATTATATACAAGTCCCATCTCAATATATATAAGCCATACAGTGACAAAAAAAAATATTGTTCTATTTTATTAATGCAACAAACAGCTGTTCAGTGTGTAATTTCAGAGAAGGGTTTGCTCATTTCAGCAAGGTAATGACAAACATTGGGTAGCCTTTTGGTCACACATTTGATGGAATACAAGAATAAAGACCAGAACTGCTGACCAAATTAAATCCTATCAGCCAGAAATGAGCAAGTAGTGTAGATTGTTTAGCTGTTTCCAAAAAATGGTGATGCAACACCATCTATCCCAATTTAGCTGAAATGCAATTTAAAGCAAAATTCATTGTGGATAGACCTATGAGAAATCCTGCAGACCCTATTAATACTTCACTTCTCTAAAGCGAAAACCTTTGTTTTCTTTATAATTTTGCTGCCCTGCTACCAATAACATGCACCTTCAGATATGATCGACACAGACATTCAGGTCAGTATGCCCATCTCTTTGTGTGACATGTCCTGAGGAACATTCAAATCTAGAACAGCATTGGAAGAAAATGTAGGGGAAAAAATAAAAATTGAAGTGAGATCTGATTAAGGACACAAATTCCCTAATTATTACTGTGGTTCCTCAGAACATGTTGCAAACACCAGTACATGCTTCATGTCCTCACTTCTTCTTTTCTTTTTTACCTGATATCTGGTAACATTAGAGAGCACAAACAGCAGGATGACACCCCAGAGGTGGACGTGTGGGAAATACTAAAGAATGCCCGGCCGGACGAATACGAAAAAATTGCCTTTATGTATGGCATCACGGATCTGAGAGGTCTGCTGAAGAGGATGAAAAAGATTCCCAAAGTGGAGAAGAAGAGTGCAGGTGGGTAAATTAGATGTTTGCACTGCAGAAAAGATTAAAACTTAAACTTGAAATATACTGACCACTTCTGTGACTTCAAGCTTTTGCAAAGACGCTGGAACCGGCGTATCAAGTAGATAAAGGTTCAAAAATCCGCCTGGTGGTTGATCTGGCTGACCCCACAGTTGATCTAAAGTGGTACAAGAATGGACAAGAAATCAGGCCAACTCCCAAGTATGTAATCACGTTGTTTGTTTGTCTTATTTGTTGCACAAATGAAAGACATTTTTAATTTTTTTAAAAACAAAATGCTTTTAATTTGCGCCAGTCTATTTATTAAATCAGTTCTATGGAAAATGTTTTCATTTTGTCACTTCTATAAAAAAAGGCACGTGGTTCATATATTTACCCCTTTAAGATTACAATTTCAAACAATTTGCAGCTACATAAATTCATAGTACAGATTAGGACTTTTAGGGTGTGTAGAGAGAGTGGTGTTCTAATTTTCTCCACAGTCTCAAAGAAAATTTTCAGTTTATTAAGGAATTCTTATGACCATGTGCAATTAAAGCGTATAAATGTACTGAATGATGTAAGCTGTTGTCTTAAATTGGCATTAACTGTTGTTTATGTCCTGCTCAATACAGGAAAAATGTGGTACCTCCTTCACAGGTCTTTAACCAAGTGTGGCTTTGGAAAATGACTAGTATGGACTTTCAAGAAGTAGCAGCTCAGATTATTTATTTATGATCTAACAAGTTTAATTCTAAAAATGTACTTTATCAAGCTAAGCATAAATGGTTAAAATAGTCTTGCTATTTGATTGTCTTTAAATTAGAGATTATTTCACCTAACACACTTTATCAAATAGTCTATATTTGTTTTTTAAATGTCTTAAATGTTTTCAATGTGTAGGTAATGAAACTTTGTATTCCTATTAACAAACATTGTAAGGTTGTGTTGTTTAAAAAAAAAATCACTGCTTTGGCCTAAAGTGGATCAAGTAGATATTTTTTAAACCTAACCAAATACACATTAATATTAGACACAAAGACAGAATGGAAAGAAAAATACAAAAAAGGGAAAAGAAAATTCTAAATCCCATAGTGGGTTAAGGCAAAAGTTTTTAAGAAAATACAAACTGCCATTTTTTTTTACCAAACATAAGTGTCAATAATTTAGTGTTAGTATTTACTATTCTTTTTAATTAAGCTTATGACATTGTAGAGCTGTAAACAAGACAGGACTAAACCAAAAAGTACAAAAGCCACGTGAAGTTAAAGCCATTTGGGAGGATATTGCGGTTTTCTGGTTTTGGTCTCCTTTGCCATTTTTGGAAGGGCTACCCTTCTACGAAAACCTCTATAAAACTCTTCATTTCTAGAACTAATTTCTTTTGATATAACACTGTTTACCAACCACATACTCTACCCCTCCAGGCATGATGTCTCTCTGTCTTTGTGTATCTGTCTGTCATATCTTGGTGCTCCTCCCTGTCATAATTACTTCCTGTGATCCGGCCCTATTCTGGCTCCACTGCTGACCTTTAGTCAAAGGAAGTAAGTTCATCCGTCTCATCGGCTCTCCATTTTTTCATGTTGTTTTAATGTTATTAACTCTTGTGAGCCTGTATGAGTGGTCTCACCCCTGACATTCTGCAGCACAGATGCAAAAACATGCTCAATAAAAAAAATAATCTGGTTACTGATCTGTAGATCTTAAGGATGATGTCCAGTTTCTCCAGGGATTAAATTTAAATGAGTTTAAATCTTGATTGCTGTGCACTTTTACAGGTTGGCAAAACCTTTTTAGTGAACCACTGATGAAATTAACTGACTTTCTGTTTAGGTACATTTTTGAGCATAAGGGCACACAAAGGATTATGGTCATCAACAACTGCTCCTCTAACGATGATGCGGCCTATTCTGTGGTTGCTGGAGAAGAGAAATGCACAACAGAACTGTTTGTCAAAGGTAATTTGACTGTTTTTTTATCAACATAAACACTTTGTCCTGACAAAACCAGCCAATGTGTGTTTGTTTTCTCCTTCATGCTTCACCTTTCAGAGTTACCGATAAAGATTGTTAAAGACATTGAGGCTGTTAAGACCACCGTGAATGAGAGGATTGAGCTGGAGTGTGAGGTGTCTGAAGAAGGAGCTCAAGTTAAATGGTAAAACATTTATAATGCTTTTAAAGAGGCTATGATTGAAACAGAGTAGGCACCATCCTCAACAACTTTGATATATTGGAAATAAACATTATTAGGACCTAATTTACCTACCCTATCTCACCAATGAAACACCAATTACAACTGATCAAAAATAATTACTGCCACACCCATCATTAATAATCTGTGTGCGTCTGTAATTATTTAAAATGACTTGTCAGGATGAAGAACGGTGTTGAGGTTCCAACAGGAGTTCGCTCAAGATACCGAATTAAATGTGAGGGAACCAAACACTACTTAGTCATTGACGACGCCTCCAGAGACGACACTGGGACATATTCAGTCATGGCCTCTGGTGGCACATCAGAGGCTCATGTTCAAGTTGACTGTAGGTTGAAACTTCTCTTTATTTTTATCTTTTCCCCCTCAATGATTACCGTTAAAACATTTTTTTCAAAAACATGAATGGTATTCTGTTCAAATTCTCTGCTGTTCTTTAGTGAAACCACTGAAAATTTACCAGGACCTGCAGGATATGACAGTGATGCTGGGAAAACCCATTAAGATGCACTGTGAGATTTTCCCAGGAAATGTCCCGGGTCGTTGGTACCGGAATGGTCAGCTGATCCAACCTAGCGATCGACTCAACATCATACACAGGAATAAGTACGTATATTGTTTTGAAGTAATTTAGAACAAGCTCTTTTTTATATTAACTAACATTTTTTTGTTTTGTTTTTAAGGAATCACCGACTGGAAATTGAGACAAGCTCCCTCCATGATGCAGGAGATTACACTTTTGTACCCGAGGGTTACTCACAGAGCCTGTCTGCCAAAATCCACATCATTGGTAGACACACACATACACACACACACACACACACACAGAAAATGGAACAATTCATATCTTTCTCTGAGCTTTCATGTCTTTCCATCATCTAAAGATAGAAATCTGAACATTTTTTGCAGATCCTCCTAAAGTACTCCTGGACAGCTTGAACTTTCCAGACAACACAGTCACAGTGGTGGCTGGAAACAAACTTCGCTTAGAGATCCCCATCAGTGGAGAACCAGCACCCAGAGTGGTGTGGACGAAGGGAGAAAGGGTGAGCTTCTTTGAAAACGTCTACTCATATATTTTCATTTAAAATAGCAGAACGTGGTGATCCTTTTTTACCAGTCTTCAAGCTCAATTAGTGTTAAAGGGGACATGTGTAAAACCCAGTTCTTTTGGCTATTTTTTGTATTTTGTTGTGTTCTTGTAATCTCTAGAAGTGTAGAAAAGTTGAACTTAGTTTCTCCCAGCGCTGCATAGATACCTTTGTTGACGTCTTTTATTCAGTTTGTAAATAAAAAGGTTTTGCACTGCTGGTAACTCTGGTGTTATTCTGCTATCAAACTACAAAAATGGCCGAACAGGGTGGAAAGTGGATAGGAGAGGATAGGGTCTTGTGAAGTTACTACAACCAGGAATTCAGACCAAAGCATTGCAGTTCCACTTTTTAAAGACCCAAACCAAAAGATTTAAATGTGAAAAAGAAGGATTTAAAAGCATTATATGTCTCTTAACCATTTGTGTTTCTTCCGCTTCAGGTAATTCTTGATTCCGGCCATCGTGTTCGAGCTGAAACGTACGGTGACCAGACAAGCCTGACCATTGAAGTAACAGAGCGGGAGGACACGGGAAACTACAAAATAGTTTTGCAGAATGAAGCTGGGGAGGCCACAGCCAGCGTCAAAATCAAGGTTGTCGGTAAGAAAACAAATGTAAAAACCAAATATAAAAATAAAACATAAGTAGTAGATTTTTCTTTCCTCAAATTCTTAATCTGATTACGTGTCACTTTCAGACATTCCTGACCCTCCCGAGGCTCCTTTGGTCCCAGAAGTTGGCGGAGATTGGTGTTTTATGACATGGGAACCACCCAAGTATGATGGAGCTTCACCCATATTAGGTAATCAATGGCTGTTATGAAGCCTGTCTTCACACAAGAATGCTAAATGACGAGATTTATTTTTCTTTTAAGGGTATTTCATTGAGAGAAAAAAGAAACAGAGTTCCAGATGGATGAGACTGAACTTTGATCTGATCAAAGAAATTTCATTTGAACCCAAGAAGATGATTGAAGGCGTGCCATATGAAGTGCGGATCTTTGCGGTCAATGCCATCGGCGTGTCCAAACCCAGCGAACCCTCCATAGCCTTCACTCCCCTTGGTGAGTGGCCCAAGTGTCTTCTTAACAACATAAACAATGACATTGCACCAGTTTACCCAGGGAGGATTCTTAAACACTTACATAAATTTAGCTGATCTAACAATAATTTTATAATTATTTTCCATAGAGAGGTCATGGGATAATGCATGCTTAATCTGTTCTTGGTGCCCCTGCAACACAGCTGTTCCCTCCTAACTCCAACATTCCCATTCTGACTTTGACCTCCACTGAACATGCAGGAGCTTTAAAGGATATCGAATCTAACGGCTGCCAAATCATCTATGGATTGTAAGTTTAGGAGATTATGCTAATCAAAGGATGAATTATGGTTCAGAACAAAGGAATAGACTAATGAGATCTGGCAGGGAGACAGTGACGAACCAGCATGGGTCAAAGGTCCCAGTAAGTCGAGAAACACACTAACTCCAACACAATTTGGTATAAATGTGAAGGTTTTGTAGACATCTAGACCAAGTTACAAATATTTGTAGCTTTAAATCACATCCTTGATGAGTTTGATAAAAAAAAAGAAAAAAAAAAAAGAGTTGCACAAGTGGGATTAAATTGAGCCAGAGTTTTTCAAGACTCATGCAAGACTCAAGAATATCTAGAACCCAATTAAACTTTGAATTATTGACATTTCTGCCAAACATGCCTCCTCGTGTGTTCATTACAAAATATGAACTTTTGTAATTATTCTTTTTAATGCAGGAAGACAAATGCAGAACAATCGCTGTAACTTCTACGTTGTTTAAACCTTTATTTTTTTCTTAGCTGTGACCAGTGAGCCCACAATGCTGGTTGTGGACGACGTCACTGACACCACAGTGACTGTGAAGTGGCGTCCACCGGAAACTATTGGCGCTGCCGGGCTCGATGGATACTTAGTGGAGTACTGCATTGAAGGAAGTGAGTCAATCTTACGAAGAACTCTACAGGAAATAAGACTTGTGTAGCGTGGAGATCAAACATCAATGTTGTGTTTTTCTCCAACAGCTGACGACTGGGTGATATCCAACAAGGAGCTAACAGAAAAAACCAAGTACACCATCACCGGTCTAACTCCTGGAAGTAAAATTTTAGTTAGAGTTAAAGCTGTTAATAAAGCCGGAGCTAGTGCTCCTAGGTCTCTGCAGCACTCTGTCCTGGTCAAAGAGGTAGTTGGTAAGCTCCAAAAACCTTGGTTTAAAAGTGGGGAAAAATTAGATGCCTATCATTTGATTTTTATATCCTACCTATTTTATGCTCAAATCATGCAGAACCTCCCAAGATCCGTGTCCCAAGACATCTGAAACAGACATACACTCGAAGAGTTGGTGAAGCAGTCAACCTTGTGGTGCCTTTCCAGGTAAATCTCCCAGTTCCATAACTGTTGCACATCTGAGCAGAAAACACTTTTTGTTCCTCCTGTCTGCACAGGGCAAACCCCGACCGAAGGTCACCTGGCTCAAGGAGGGCAAGCCCGTAGAACCTTCTCATGTTAGCATCCGTAACACAGACTGTGACAGTATCATATTTATCCGTAAAGCCGAGAGGAGCCACTCTGGGAACTATGAGATGGCTGTGCAGGTTGAAAACTACACAGACACTGCTATTATCAACATACAAATTGTAGGTGAGTAAATGTTTCATTCTCTTAAACAAGAATATCAAAATAATATGAGCAATGTTAGAGTCTTTTTTTATATATTTTAGATCTACCAGGCCCTCCTCTCAGTGTGACTATTGAAGATGTCTGGGGAGGGAATGTAGCTTTAGTTTGGACCCCTCCGAAAGACAGTGGCAACGCCCCAATAACAGGCTACACTATTCAAAAAGCAGACAAGAAGACAATGGTAACAAAACCATTTGCCTAAAATAAAACTCTGAATAGTATCGTTCAAACCTGGGTGGTTTTTAATTAATAAATATATCCTATTTACTCTGCTCTCAGGAATGGTTCACATGTATCGAGCACTATCATCGCACCTGTATCACCATCACAGAACTGGTGGTTGGGAACGAGTACTTCTTCAGGATCTTTTCAGAGAACATGTGTGGCCTGAGCGAAACCGCTACCCAAACTAAAAAGAGTGCTCTCATCGTCAAAGAAGGTACAACAGTGTCGAAGGACTGTGGAATGCCAATAATATTAAATAAATATTTTTTGACAAGAAAATAAATATAGCTATGAAACAAATATGGATATAAAAAATGACTAACAATTAGGTTAGAGAAAAAAACAACTTTCATTTGCTGTATATTTAATTAAAAGGCATGTATTTAATTCACTTAATTGACATTCCATACATGAAAGGGTAAGTATTCAGGAAAATATATGCTTGTTTCATTTTATTTTCTGGTAATTTGCTCTTAAATAAAAGGATTCCTGACCTTTATTTCTGATGGGGGTTAATGTTTTGAATCCAAAACCTTTTCAAGAAAAAAAAAATCTCAACAAAGTTGTTTTTCCTATTATCCAATCACATTTTCCAAAGCTGATTTCTCAAAAGGTCCTGTCAGTGATTGCTTCCACCCTGAAGTGAGTGGGATTACAGGGTTCTGGGTATGACTGACAGACCTTTAAATGGGTGGTGTCTTAGTCTCAATGTATTAAACAAAAACGTTGTCTTTCCCTCATCACATAGAGAGTTCCCCTCATGATACCGCTCAGCGTCAGTATCATGCACAACCCCATTCCTTTACCCTTCCCTCAACAGGCATGCAGATGAAAAACCCCGAGTACGACAATCACGACTTCAAGGAGGCACCAAAGTTCACGCAGCCACTAATCAACACGTTCGCCGTTGCCGGCTACAACACTACTTTGAACTGCAGCGTTCGTGCCAACCCAAGGGTAGGTAGAAGAATTTATTGTATAACTAAATTAGTTTATGAGGATCTTAAATCTTAATTAATCCATTAGCTGCATAACGATGCTGCTGTTGTATCTTTGCCTGCTCGCAGCCCAAAGTAATCTGGATGAAGAATAAGATCACCATCTTAGATGACCCACGTTATCGCATGTTCAGCAACCAAGGAGTCTGCACTCTGGAGATCAGGAAGCCCAGTCCATATGACGGCGGCATGTACACCTGCAAGGCCATCAACGATCTGGGAGAGGCCCAGGTGGACTGCAAGTTGGAGGTCAAAGGTCAGTGTGAACCAGAACATGTGACTTTGATCTCTGGGTCTGGTTTCCCAAAGTTTTACTTCTTTGTATTACTGAGAAAAGTAAAAATATGCCCCATTAAGATCCTTCCCTCCTACACTGAAAAGATAAGCTAGTCACTCATTCACAAACATCTTTTTGTAATTACCGTAGAGGCAAGTTTTTTATTTTTTGGGAAACCAAATCCATTGAAATTTGAAAGAAGTCTACCAACGGACCAGTACAAGAAGGGGAAATGTAAGTATCTTGAATGGGTTGCACCAGGTCTTCATAAGGTCATTACCAAATTTATGGATTAAAAGTTTCTAGAATCACTGTAGTTTCTGATTATATTTTTAAAAATTGCACAATAAAAACTCAATCATTTCATTAGGAAACATTTACAAGACTGACTTTGAATTTAGATGAAAAATCTAAAAAATGCTTAATTAAAAACATTTGGTCATGAAATTCAGTTTTATTAACATATTATTTCATCTAAGGTATATTTTTGTTGTGCCAGATGTCCTGTTGCAGTTTTTTTTTTACCTTTTGACTTTATAAAGATTATAGACCACCCTGAAGTACGTTTTGTTGGATTATGTAATTTCCCTTTGTGATCAATTAAGTATTTTTAAATTGAATTGCTTATATATTTAAATGTGTAATATTTAACACAAATAGTTAAAATACATGCAAATCAAAAGTTAAATTGTGTAACATATGTCCTTCTACCTTAATATACTTTAAAAATGTTTTTTTAATGGTTATAATGGATATAAGGGTTTGATTGTTGTGGGAAGGAATGTCTTGGTTTTCCTCCTGAACCTGTTGCCTTAATGATCTGACCACAGACAAGTGGAAGAAAATAAATAAATAAATAAATAAATAAATAAATAAATAAATAAATAGACGAATGGATGGCTATGAAAATGTGGCGATTAGAGCACTTTTTAGATGGCAGCAATCCACTTAGTCCCTGCTCAGACTAGCTGTTAGATCATCAACACAAAATTAAACTGAGAACATTTAAAGAGCTATTTACAACAGGTAAGATATTGTTTATTAGCTTTCTATAGAACCCCACTTTAAAAGACCCAGGGTATTGCTTTAAGTGAACAATATTTATTACTCCAAATGAAGTTAAAAAATATTCTGTCAAAATTTCTCATTCCTGTAGACTAGATGGACTAGCGTATAAATTGTAAAAAAAAATGCTTTTTAAATATTTGTACATATTTTGTTATTTTTATTAGTAGTTCATTAATAAATTAGAACTCATGAACATCTGGTGCAACTGGTTCCTAATTATATTCTCTATAGATTCAAACAGTAGTGTAATAATAATAATAATAATAATAAATTTGTTTGTGTGTGGTACACATCCTACTTAGTTATACTTATTCAAAGTCGTTTGTATCGTCATACATCTGTATCCAATCCTATTCATCCTGTTCATCATCACAGCACACACCCTTGGTGCACACACCTGTGATGTTCTTGTGTTTTTATTCCTTAATATCCTCATATGTTCCTCAGTTTTCAGCGATTCAGTTAACTCTTCATATAAAAAGAGTTCAATAATCACTCAGCAATATTCCCTGGAGCACACATATAACTCCATGTAAAACATTTTGTTAACCCCTCTTCTCTTCTCTCCCCCAGTCCCAATTCAAGAATTATGAATGTATGTGCTCATGTAAGACAAGGTAAGCTTTCATATGGTTTCAGCATATGAAGCTTATGTCATTCATTATGCATCTTTCAGCCAGCCCGTTTAACCTCACCTCGCCTCTTTCTCTCCTGAGCTGCAGCAGCTTGTCTCCCCCATTTAAGCAGAAACCAGGACAGAATATTTCACATTTGCATGAGAAGTTTTGTCTGCTGAAATCCCCGACTCACATGAAAAAAATCAGGCCTGAATTCACTGACAGATTGCCCAGCTTATGTGGGAGCAATTTTAGCATCCGTCTAATTCAGAGATTTCTCCTTTCAACTGAGCTGCCAATGTGACTGTATTTATCGGAGCTGATGGTTTGCTCACATTTAAGAGTAAAAACAACTAATTTATACAAAAAAATCTAATTCTGTAACAAAAATGGAGCAGTTAGCGGGTGCAAATGATGCACAAAAACTGGAGCAAAAATACAAGTGAATCTGGGCCTCAGTTTTGAAGCATTTTGCTGTTTGTTGCAGTAGAAACATTTAAATTAAAAGTTTTTCTCCCATGTAACTTGTGGCAGTGACAAGGTGAGTACATGTTATCGAGTTTTGGACCTGGCTGATGAACAGTGTTGTTTGAACTGTGCGCCTGTACTGAGTGCAGTTATTTGAAAAAAAATTTTTTTTTGCACAAAACACTATTGCATTTTTATAATGTCCTGTATGGGTATTTAAAAGTGTGCTCTTCACACACAACCAGAAACTATGATTTAAAGTGTAAAAATATAAAAAATAAATACATTGGTTTTTTTTAATGTCTAGTTTTGTATGCAATTTTTCATCCTGATGAAAATGCGACCTAAGAGTGGCTTTGTTACTCTGCAGACAGATTTGGCATGTGTTAAAATATTTAATTTCATAATATTTCACATTTGGATGGAATGCCATAAAGATTTACACAATACATGCATGTGACATCCATCATTTATTGTTTTTATTCTGATACAACTGACTTAATATATTTTTATTATTAGCCCAAAAGTTAGACATTTAGAGCAACTACCTAATATAAGTATATGTTCCAGTTGATAAACAGGATATTGCACAACTTCCAGAAATTTTATATCTACTATTGTATTTATTCACTAAGATATTTTTTGATTAAAAAACATTTCTGTACAGACATGGTCCATCCATCCATCCATCCATTATCTTCTGCTTTATCCGAAGTCGGGTCGCGGGGGCAGCAGCTTGAGCAGGGAAGCCCAGAGCTCTCTTTCCTCAGCCACCTCTTACAGCACTCCAAGGCGTTCCCAGGCCAGCCGATAGACAGTCTCTCCAGTGTGTCCTGGGTCTTCTTTGGGGTCTCCTCCCAGTTGGACATGCCTGAAGCACCTCCCTAGGGAGGCATCCAGGAGACATCCTTACTACTGAAGGGGTCCAACCTACTACCGGCAATGCAAACCAAACTCTTGCACCTCTTGTATAGAGACTGAATGGCCCGTAACAATGGACCCACAACTCCACACTCACGTAGCACCCCCCCCAGTGAACCTTAATGAACATGGTCGAGTGCCTTCTTCAAGTCCACAAAACACATGTAGACTGGATTAGCAAACTCCCATGACCCCTCGAGGATCCTAGTGAGGGTAAAATGTTGGTCCAGTGTTCCACGGCCAGGACGGAACCCACATTATTCCTCCAGAATCTGAGGTTTGACTATCTATCGGACTTTCTTCTCCAATACCCCTGAAAAGACCTTACCGGGGAGGCTAAGGAGAGTGATGCCCCTGTAATTGGAGCATACCCTCTGGTCCCCCTTTTAAAGAAAGGAAGCACCACCCCAGTCTGCCAATCCAGTGGCACTGCCCCCGATGTCCATGCGATGTTGCAAAAGCGTGTCAACCAGGACAGCCCCGCAACATCCAGAGCCTTGAGGAAAGCAGAGCGGATCTCATCCCTCCTTGGAGCCCTGCCGCCGTGGAGCTTTTTAACTACCTCAGCAACCTTGGCTCCAGTTATGGACCAGCTCCAAAGTCCTCAGACTCTGCTTCCTCCATAGAAGACGTGCCGGTGGGGTTGAGAAGATCTGAGAAGTATTCCTTCCACCTTCTGACGACATCACTGGTTGAGTTCAACAGCACCCCACCTTTAGTAAGCACAGTGTTACTGAAGTGCTGCTTCCCCGCCTCAGCCACTGAATGGCTTGCCAGAATCTCCTCGTAGCTGATCAAGAGTCTTTGTTCAAGGCCTCACCAAACTCCTCCCACATTTGAGCTTTTGCCTTAGCAACAGCCAAGGCTGCGGCTCACTTGGCTTGCCTGCCGATACACCTCAGCTGCCTCCGGAGTCCTACCAGTCAACTAGGCCATATTGGACTCCTTCTTCAGCTTGATAGACTCCCTTACCCGGGGTGTCCACCACCAAGCTTGAGGATGGCCACCGCAAGAAGCACCGACAACCATGCAGCCACAGCTCAAGGCAGCCGCTTCAACATTTGAGGCACAGAATATGGCCCACTCAAATTCAATGTCCCCCGCCTCAGCTGGGATGTGGTTGAAGTTCTCCTGGAGGTGTGAGTTGAAGATCTATCTGACGGGTTCCTCTGCCAGGCGTTCCCAGCAAACCCTCACTACACACTTGGGTCTACCAGGTTTGATCAGATGACACGACTACAAAGTCAATCATCGATCTGCGACCTAGGGTGTCCTGGTGCCACGTGCACTTATGAACACCCTTATGTTCGAACATAGTGTTTGTGATGGACAAACTGTGACTAGCACAGAGGTCCAACAACAGAACACTGCTTGGGTTCAGATCGGAGAGGTCGTTCCTCCCAATCAAGCCTCTCCAGGTCACACTGTCATTACCCACGTAGGTATTGAAGTCCCCCAGCAGAATAAAGGAATCCCCAGCTGGAGCATCTTCCAGCACCCCCGCTAAGGGCTCCAAGAAGGCTGGGTAGCCTGAACAATCATTTGGTGCATATGCACAAATGACCGTCAGAGCCCGTCCCCCCACCGAAGACGCAGAGAAAATACCTTCTTATCTACCGGGGTAAACTCCAACAACACAGGCATCAAGTCGGGGGGCCAAAAATAGACCCACACCAGATCTGCGTCTCTCACCATGTGCAACTCCAGAGAAGAATAAAGTCCAGCCCCGCTCGAGTAGATTGGTTTCAGAGCCCATGCTGTGCATTGAAGTGAGCCCAACTAGATCTAGCCGGTACCTCTTAACCTCACACATAAGCTCAGGCTCCTTCCCCACCAGAGAGGTGACATTCCATGTCCCAAGAGCCAATTTTGGTAGGCCAGGGTCAGAGCACCAAGGTCCCCACCTTTGGCTACTGCCCATGGCATCATACACATGTACAGACAAGGTATCCAATAAAATCATTCATGGTATCCAGAGGTTACATTTGTGACATACAGGAAATCTTGTTTCTTCCTATGCCATATCAAAACGGTTTGCTTTATAAATAAATTAGCAAAAATCTGGATTGTTCATGTTACTTTCAGGATAAATTTAATCTTTTCTAATATTTTATGATGGACTTTATTTTTAACAAATATATAAAACTCTCACCAGCCTTGTCTGTACTTTGTGTTTAACATTATTTATCAGCATGCTAATAACTTTAACTCATTTTTTTCAGCAAAAACATTATATAAAAATATATACATTATAGAAAACTGGGAAATGGATGGAAAATGGATTTATCAGCTTATGTTACTTTACCCAATCTGCTGCTGTTCAGCTTTTCACAACCTCTCTTTTTCCAAAGCGGTCTTGTACCTTTCCTGACAGCAATATAACAATTTCTTTTGGTCTTCTAGGAGGCTTCACCTTCTACGAGCTCATGCGACGTGGAGTGCCCCTACACCTGATTGAAAAGTACATGAATGAGGCGAAGATTGTTGATCAGGAGAAGTAAAAAAAAAACAAAAACAAAAAAAACATGAACGCAGTGCAGTAAGACGCTTTGGCTTTGCAGACATCAGGCCACAATTGTGATGTTTTCCTATCTCAGCTCAGCAGACTGATATCGGATGGTGGGACATATGGATGGGGTGTATGTGTGTGTCTGGGGTGGGGGGGTCTGGTCAGTGGTGTGGCGTGGCGTGCTGTGTGCAGGATTTAAGCTTTGTTACCATAGGGGGGAAAAAAACTGTCACTATTTGAATGACTACATCAGCTCAGATGCATGTTGGCAGCATTTTGGATTGAGATTTATTAGCAACATGTGTGTAACAAGACTCACATCTGTAGTATTTACATGTGGATTTTTGTTGGTAATAGTTGGTGAAAGACATTTTTTTCTGGTTGCTTACTATGAAGATCGAAAATGCATAAATTACACAGTAATGCTGGTACATTGTCAATGTACCTCTTTACAACACAAAACAACATTGAGTAATGTTGGGAGAAAAGTGTGCAGATTTGTCTGATTAAAAATTACCATTTTGTTTTTTTTTTTCTTTTGTTGTTGTTGTTTTGTGGGCTAATAAGTCAGAAAATGTAGATGTTTATTCCCAGTCTGCACAACACATTTAGACACTGTGATTCTTATTGGACTGAGCTTTTATCCAGCTTCAATCATAAGTGCATGCCTCCACCCTTTGTAAGTATGACCAGTGATGATAATAAACATAAAACTGAAGGTTTCTGTTCTTGTTCCTGTACTGAGTGCTCCTCTTGTGTGGATTTACTGTGAGATGAAGATATACTGTAAATTAAATGTCCTATACATGACATGTTTTAGCGTTAAATCAGTCATTAAAGTAAAATATCACAACACTATTGCAGGGGTGCACAAACCTTTTCTCTGAGAGCGCCAAAATGAAAATCTATTTAAGGGCTGTGGCCAAATTCAATAAAATAATATGTGAAATGCAAAGTAAAGTCTTATGTTCTATAATTAAGCTAGGAACCAGTGTTTTGGCCCACTTTTGTTTGTTCTTTTAGTCTGTGCAATTGGAGAATTTTTGACATATGCTCGGGCAGCAAAGGCTCATGGGACATGTCATAAGTTGACAAAATCTGAAAATTTGTGGTCTTATAAAGTATTTAAATCGACATGTGTTCTCAAATATAATCTACTGTATCTCCTTTAGTAACTTTTATTTCATGTTTAATCTTAATATAATTTAAACATAAAGTCAATATCTGCACTACAGCTCTTTACATAACCACTGGGCCAGTGGATTGAGTGTCAGTGGAAATGCAGTGTTTCTGCAGAGGACAACAGGATATTACTAAGTAATAATCAGGGCAACTATTGGTGGGCCAAATCAAATGGCTTGACAGGCTAATTTTGGCCAGCATGCCCCATTTTGGGCACCTTTGCTCTATTGAGTATACAGACTACTGGGACTTTAGACTAGGCATGAGGCCAGTGTGGTCAGTCCTACTTCAAAATCTTGACACGTGATGATAGATTTGAAAATTTGTTACGAAAGTTTTACGTATGCTCAAAACCATTGTACCCCGATCACACATAAAGGGGAGCCCACTGTGTTTTTATGATGACCTCACCAAGACCCATAGTTGGCTCATCATCTACTTTAATGGGTTTAGGGGAAATAAATGTTTTGCTTATTTTGCATTGAATAATCTTAAAATACTCATTTCTCCCTATTTCAGATGTTAAGTTTATTGTTTTTTCTTTAGATTATTAAACTAAAATTTCTACTTTACCTTTGTTTTGATCTGGATTTTTAATAAAACTGATTCATTTGTAAATAAAAGCAGCAAAAGGTTAAAAAGTTAGCTACTATGGTAATGCTCATAAAACTATAACACAACGTTTTTGTAAATAAGGGGGAATTTATATGGATTTAGTAGTTTTATTTTTGGTACTCTAAATGAATTAATGTTCCCCCGAAATAAAAATACACTGGAATGACCACTGATGACACTGGGCAGGGCATGTGACTGAACTATTACACCTGTCACTGTATTTACATGTCAAAGCCACGCATTGTCAATTTCAAATACATGTTGTATGCTGTATCATCAGTCCAAAAGCACATAGAAATAACTCTCGCTCTCACCACATCTTTTGAATCTAAGGCTTTATTCACACTGCAGGTCTTAATGTTGAATTCTATATTTTTTTTAATCATTTTTTTTGTCATAAATGTTCACATTACATTTTAAATGCAACTTCCATCAGACTCCAGTGTGAGCCCTGATGTGATCATGGACAGATAAAGATGTGACGTCACATGGTGTTTACAGAAGTAGATAAACGCTATTTTTAGCATGTTGATTCTGAAGTTGTTCAATCGATAAAATAATTATCTGACATGCTAGTTTAGTTCATTTTATATATATGAACCTGCCTCTAACTAACAAAACTAACTTAACTGCAATAGTCCTGCTTCCTTTGGTCCAAAACTGGTAGTAGCACAATATTTACTGAAAGTGAACTTTACATGCAACTGTCTGCAAACAGTGTACAACGAGGGCATAACCATCATCTCAGAAGTGAGAGGGATTTCAGAGGCATTTTGAGTTATTTATCATTCTCTCTCAATATATCACTCCTCTCCTATGTAAGACATAATCACTAACAGCCACAGTGCAGCTCCAGGTCATTTACTTTTAATTCTTTAAACTACATACTAACAAAATCAAAATTTTTAGCTGCCAAGAAGTAGCCAGTGCTAAATGGCAAACACCATTCCTGTAAAAAAAAATTATTTAGCTCACAAAATTTAGTAAAATTAAGAATGTAATAGGGTAAAAGGCTACATAATTTATTTGAATGGCATACAAATTGAAAGTGACACAGCACTAAACACAACCGCACAGCTGTGTAAAACTAATCCAAATGTAGAAAAATAGCATGACCTGTACCTGCTGCCTATAAGAACACAAATAATGCAGCAATTAAGTAATATATGAAAATAATAAAATTGTTAGAATTTTTTTTTTTTAATTAATTTTCTTATGTCATTTTTTGCTTTTGAACTGAAATAATCAATCATCTCTTTGTTAAATAAATAACAAAATTATTTTATTCTAGATTTATTTTGGACCAAAGTAGAAACAATAATTAAATATATATATTTTCTTGGGGTGTGAATAAGAGTAATTCTGAAATATCTGTGAAAACTCTGTTCTGATACCTGCCTGGTTTCTCCCTGCTATACGTTATAATCTGTCCTTACCTGAGAAAAGCCTGCATCACGTTCATGTTGCTGCTGTTGGATGTCTCCTCCCTGTACTTTCTATGGTGGCAATAAAGACTTATTTTAAACATGTGGAAAGCTAGCCAGCACAACTTCTGCACAGAAATAAAGGATTGGGTTTATCCATAGCATTAACTAACTAGCAAGGATGTAAAAAAATAAAAAGTAACAACTGTCTAATCTTGTTAACTAGCTAAACATGATTGCAACATTTAGCTAACATTATCTGCCTCAAACAGCATTAGTCAACTTTCAAGGTTTGTTTGGAGAAAAAAATTGAAAAGTTTTTTACTTTTGTTCTGCTGGTTTCTAACACAAAGTGTCGGTCGCTCTGCTCAGCAGCAGCAGGTCCCGTCGTTGATTTGCAACAGGTGTAGCGTGCTCATGGTGCGTTTAAAGACGGTTCGGGAAAATATGTTATTTCTCAAATAATGATGGGAAAAATAAAGTCTGTAATTATAGATGCCATTTAACGGCTATAATTCAATCTAAACAAAAGCATCAAAGTGTATTAATTTAATATCCACTTTTGTCATTATTTTAATATTGATTTAGAGAGCATGCTTATACTATCTCTGTCATTGTCTGATTTTAGTGAATGCTACTAAACGCCTTCTGCAGGAACAACCCATTTTATGCAGATACAAGAGGGGGGGGGGGGGGTGTTCAGTAAATATGGTAGTTTTCCTTTTAACTTTTACTACAAAAAACAAGAATAAACAAAGATGGAATTAACGTCGTTATTGACAGACAGAAAGAGAGAAAAATATTAATATTGAGGCCCCCTCTCTTTTATTTTTATTTTTTGTGTGTAGGGCCCCTATCAGTCAAGGGCCCTTGGACGGCGCCCCTGGTATGCTGTAATGGGCCTCTAATCAAGATCTGTCAAGTGATAATGGTGGCATAATGCCACTTCAGCAAACTGTTGCACATTACATTACAGTTATTGAAGTAATATTCTGTATTTGTCTGTAGTTAATTGCACTTAGACTAATAACTCGATCTTATAAATGTTATCTAATAAAAGTAACATTACAGTAGCCTAAAGCTAAAAGGACATATGCTAAAATTTATTTTAAAAAAAATAAATAAATAAAACTATAAATAATATTCAGCAAAATCGATGCTAATATTGACTAAACTGTTGTATAAAAAAATAAAGTTTGATGATGCAGACTTCAAGTGAACAGTTTCTATGGGAAGTTTAAATCAAGTTAAATATTTTTGTTTAAAATATTGTATAAAAGTACAAAGTATAAACAAACAAAAACTTATATAATTAAGCAGATTGTTTTCATATATAAATGAGTAATGACTAAGTAGTTTGATAAAAAAAAAAAAAAACATCCAGAATAAACTAAATTGATATTTGAAGTGCGCGTTCAGAAAACAACCAGCAAAACATTGGGTTTTTTGGCTCATTTTAGCTTTTTTGCCCTTCATAAATGTTTCTCCTGCCTTAAGAACTCCATGTAGGATAAACCTTGTGCCAGCAGGAATTGAATTTGAATTGCTCAGATTGAATCTGAATGTACAAAATTTGAAATTGAAAGCATTGGTTTGAAAATGAATTTTACTAAATTGAAACTGAATTTAATGGTTTGAAACTGAATTTAAAGTTTTGAATTTGAATTAATTTGCTTTGAAACTGTATTTT
>JARVGW010000346.1:10331190-10342284 GCA_031762495.1 Anablepsoides rubrolineatus | reverse complement strand
TGGGAAATCCAGCCTCTTGACCGTTTAGCGTTAGCCATTAGCTTCACCAGCCGATCACACGGTCACGTGGTTTTTGCTCACTCCAGTTGTTCTATATAAACTCCTTGTCGGCCGAACATCCCACTCACTCAACTTAAAGTATGTGGTGGTAACGTAATAACTATATAAATGCCCATTCACAGTTCATTCATCCGTTTCTAAATCCGATCCAAATTGACCAAGTTATACCACACACACACATTCCACACATGCCAGAATACCTCCTTAAAATGGCCACTGTGTGAGGACACCAAAAACTCCGATATGACCTATCTAGTTATATATATATCTATGGTGGCCACACCCTTCAAAGTCCAGGTAGAATACATGCAATGGCTAACGGCTGTTAAAACTCAGGCCAACATTGTAAATAAGAAACAGTTCTTAATGTTTTGTCTGGTGACGTAAAATAAATAAATAAATAAATAAAATGAGACCATCTAATTTTTGGATTATGTACGTTTGTGTGACTTCACACTACCACCATTACCATGGTGTTATGTTTTATATCACATCACCTATAAAGGCCTAACTTAAAATGCTTTAGAATGAGTATTCCCACATCTTTTTACGGGAGATATAACTTCCCCAAACTTCAAAGTATACATGTCAAATTGTACAAATTGTAAATTACATGGATTTTCCACCATTTTGCTTGTATACAGACATATAGGGCGATCTCACAGATTTAAAAACAAAACTTTCCCTTAAATTTATTTAAGTGTGAGAGCCAGCAGGCTGTATGGAAATAAGTTCACCACCTCCTTGTACTCCCCTCCCTGCTCCTCTGCTGCTGTGGACACTGTTACCTCCACCCCCACGTCTTCTCTGTGGCTCTCGGTTGTATTGAGAATCCTACAGAAATGTGGATTTTCACATTGCAGCATAAATTTAATCCACTAAGTTGCTGTAAAACAAATAGTTCGGTGCGGGATGACATTCAAAACTATCTTTTTCCTGTAAAGTTTACTGACGGCGCAATAAATCCTGAGATATTGTCGGCCATGAATAATAGTTAGATGCATCTTCATTTTTGTGGTTTTGAGACCAGCATTTGTCGGCCACATGAGAAGAAGCCCACACCTTTGACACAGTCCAGTGACGCAATCGGCCTACAGATGTTCTCTATGAAGGAAGCAGCCCCTAAATTGAAACACAACCAGGATGTGACCTAATTGAGTTCAGGTGTTTGGTAATTGGCATGGTCTTCACCCTCACCTGCTCAAGAGCATAAAATTAGCATCCTGTGGGTCAACGGACCTCTCATAGTCAAACTTCTAAATGTAATAACTTTCGACCAGAACCATTACATTCATTCTCACCCTGCACAGCACCCAAACAGAATGCACAATGTAAGGCATGATTCAATTACTCTGGAACATTCTTTGCAGGGCAATATTCATATGAAGCTGAGAATTTCCCCGTGGGTCAGTGCCTGCCATAGCAGTGGATAATATCCCATTAATGTTTTTCAACATTTACTATGATGGCCTTTTTGTATTGCAACCACTCAGCGTGAAGGACAATTTAAAAGAAAGAAAAAAAACTTGAAAATATAAATCAATGAAACACGGGTGTGCATATCAAGCAGTAAAGGCTGAATTCTAAATAACCGCATTTTTACCAGCTTCACCAGCAGAGCATAAAAAAATAATAATAAAGATGTCGATTTTAGTGCTTTAGCTCACATTTATTTTTAAAGAGCTCCATAAAAACTGATTTCACTCAGTGTTTGGAATTCATCTACCAGCTTTTGCCTCCGAGGCTCACAGTGAAACACCCTCCGCACATTTTTAATAAGGACTTAAATAAACAAAAATTTACTAAATTAAATGTGAAGAAACGTTTTACGTCCTAAATTCTAAAATCTACTTTTATAATGAAATCTTGCTGTATTTCTTCCTGGATTTTTAGAGCTATCAGTAAAACTCCAAAAAAAGCTTAATTTGCTCTATTTTTGTATTTGAACCTTTTTAATTCAATAGCTTCTCCTTCTTTGATGTCCTTTTTTTTCACTCAGACCACGAGATACTTTTTAATTTTCTTTCATTCTATTAAGTAATGATTTTCCCTTAATTATTAAAATGCTCAACATCCAAGCACTTTCATACTGATTCAGATTTTACTGTATGACCTTCAATTTTATTTATTTATTTAACCTTTATTTAACCAGGTAGAACTCATTGAGATTAAAAATGTTTTTTTCAAGAGAGACCTGGCCAAGAAACGGCAGCAGCACACAAACATTACAAAATGCAAAACTACAGATATTAAACCACATTAAATCACATCTCCATAATCTAAGATAGGCAAAGATGTAGCAGCAACAAGACGTTTTCTAGCCTCAAAAGATAGACAAGCTCTGATTCTAAAATAAAAACCCAACTTTATCTTCAGCTTTTTTTTTATCAGTTGTTGAATGTGGGGAACAAAAGTTAGAGATTCATCAATAACAAAACCGAAGTATTTGTACTGAGATACTATAATTCAACCTGAGAGCCTTGAAACGTGATGATGAGTGGCAACAGATTTGGTTTAGTGTTAGAAAACAGACCTTCCAACATAACTCAGAACTATTCAGGGCTTTCAATCACATATTTCAATCTGTACTTAACTTTAAACAGCACAACAAACTCATCATAATCAGCAACATTATTTTGTTTTATTTATTTATTGTTGAATACTTTATATTTTAGACTTGATACAGATATTTTCTGAAAGGTTCCAGAGGTTTTCCACCATCCCAACTAAGTAAGGTTATTGCCAATGCAGCTCATTAGCTTCAGCTGGTGTGTGGATTTGTCTTAATCGGGTTAATTGCCCACACCAAAGGGTATGATGGATGAGACTATAGGCTTGTTTCATACTCAACAAAACAGCATCCTGATGTGTGATCACCAGTTTTAAACCACCTAAAGTCAGACAAGCTTTAGCTCACCTTCGTATTAAATCTAGATGCCAGAGGAGCTTTACTGACTAATCTGTGAATGTTGACATCTGCTCCTAGAAGACCTTCTCAGGACAAGAATGTTTTCATTGTAAATCAGCAGAGCTTTCATTGGGTTGGAGCCACATTGCTCAAACCAGGCCAACAACTGGTTCCCCAAAACAAAGCCTTCCACCACAAGGCAGAACATTTGGCCTTTTGTCTATTTTTTAGTTTTTGTTTTTTTAATTTTGAAAATGGCAGTCTTTCATAAAATACTTCAAAGTAATACTTGAGCGAAATTAAAGTTATATTGGCATAAAATGACTTTAATAAAAGTAAAAATGTCAAAGTATAGATATTTGTGTGAGTGTAGGACAGGGGTGTCCAACTCCAGTCCTCGAGGGACGCTATCCTGCATGTTTTTAGAGGTTTTCCAGCTCCAACACACCTGATTCAGTGATTGAGTTAACTCTTCAAAATGGGCAGAAGCCTGTTAATCAATCAGCGATCAAAATCAGGTGTGTTGGAGCAGGAAAACCTTTAACTACAGGATAGCGACCCTCGAGGACTGGAGTTTGACACCCCTGATGTAAGGAGCAGAGGTCAAATACCTGTCCTGAAAAATATATTTTCCAGTAAAGTACAGATGACCAAAGTTTCCACTTCAGTAAGTATTTGTACTTTATACCTCTGGAAAACCATTTAAAAAAACTGTGAAAAAAGACAAGCTATGAACTTTGTCCTGTACATTAAACATTTATTGAAACATAAACAGGATCATACTTTTTTTTTTACATTTTATCCAAAATTAGAAAAATAAATAAAAAGATAAAATATATACCTCTAAGTTAAACTTTGGAATCACATCATTCTAGATGAGCAACTTTTTAAAGTAAACACAAATAAGTGGATTTCTCATGGGTTAGTCTGGTTGTTTTTGCTGCCAGAACAAACAGCATCATTACATAATCCACACAGTGTTTTTTTTTTCTTAACCTTCAGCTTCATTTTTACCAAGATGCTGTATATGCTCCTATGTATTCCTGAAGCTTTTAAAAAGAGGAACAGAAAAACAGAACCATAATGTCATGAATCTATAAGATGCTGTAATTTCAGCTATTTTTCACAACAAGCACCATTTAATTAGTGTTGTTTCCACCAGAAAAGCCACAGTTTGCACTAAAGAAAAACCAGGATGGCAGAACATTTAACCTTTTTTACTACTTCAATAAATTCAGTTCAGGCAACTATTATATAATCTGCCTTCATCAGCGTCTCCAACCACATTCTTGTGACGTTGTTTCTGTGATGGGGGATATTTGTGGGTAATCTAAGATCCCTGGTGG
This sequence comes from Anablepsoides rubrolineatus, assembly GCA_031762495.1. Classification (NCBI taxonomy): domain Eukaryota; kingdom Metazoa; phylum Chordata; class Actinopteri; order Cyprinodontiformes; family Rivulidae; genus Anablepsoides; species Anablepsoides rubrolineatus. The sequence goes on along the minus strand of JARVGW010000346.1, from coordinate 10,337,970 downwards.
TGTGCACAACTTCACACCAGAGTGCCCCAATCGATATTGGATTCCACTCGGCCAAACGAAGAAGTCTGATAAAGTTTTGGGATCGCTCCCCCTGATCGCCTGGTTAACAAATTATGAAACGGCAAGAGTCAGTGAAGGCTTCCATTGATCGGTGAGGGTTGCCCCCGGGGTTATGTACTTACCTGTGTTGACTAAATAGGGCTCGCAGGCTCAGTGATCAAACTGCCCGTGTGGGTTCAAGAGTGGATGTGCTGTGGTCAAAACAAAAATTAACAGGATAAGAAAAAAAGACATCTCTTTTTTTTTAATTGGTTTGTCTGAACATCAATAAAGTGGCTACATTTAATTAAGAAAAAATGACCTTCCTCAATTACTTTTTTTTTTTAAAGTTTTTTGTAAGAATGTAACCATTTAGTTTGAATTATAGTGCCAGCACTAAAGAACTGTAAAACGAGCATATTGTATAAACTAGAAATGGTCACAGTGTCCTTTAGATGAGAAATAATCAAAGTATGTAAAACTGTGGTTTTAATCAAGTTTCCCATTTTGTACTGAAGGAAACTTTGGATTTACCAGAAAATCTCAGCATAACAGTTTTCAGGTTGTGTGAAATTCAGTACTTTTTAAAACTTTGGACAAATATGGATTTTCTACAGTGTAGTGTTGTCTGAAACATTAATGCCATTTAAATGATTAGGGCAATAGACAATTTTACAAGTCATGTTCTTTAGCAGAGATATGACTGTTGTATTTATGTGAATGTTTATGCTACGTGCTTTTTCAACAATAATAAATCTAAACATTTAACTCCTCAGTTCCAATTATGACTTCTGGTAATTCTGCAATTTTTACTTTTTGATATGTGATATTTAGCTTTTTCAACAGAAAATAAAGCTGTTTTCAACATCCTGAAAATCCTTCAATCTTAACTTTACTTTTTATCTTTTGTTTAGGTCCTGCTGTGTTTCCTTTCTTTGTGCTAATTTCAGTTTCCATTTTGCTCATTTTAGTATTTTAGCTATAATTTTGATCTTTTTTGCTGTTTTAGTTTTATTCTATTTTAAGATTTCTATGCTTATTTCAGCTGCTTTTTGTGTTTTTAAATACTTTTTAGCTAATATAATCCATTTCAGGTAAATTCACCTTTTTCGTGAGAATTTCAGATTTTTACCACCTAATTCAGCAAACTTGCTTTTTCTGTTTCTGTGTGCTTCAGTTATTTCAGCTATTTTTATAGCTATTTTTAGGCTAGTTTCCGCTTTATTTTTTTAGGTTTTTAAAAAACATTTCAGCTCTAAAAGGGACAGGTCATGTACAATCCATTTTTTTGGCATTCCATATTACAGCATTTTGTTGAGCACTTGGAGTCTTTGGGAGTGCAGAAAGTCTAATTTAGTCTCTTCCTGTGCTTCGTAGATATCTTTATATTTGGTTTGGATCAAAATTTTCTACCCATTCAGTTTTCTCTATTTTCTATGACGTTTTCTATATTATTTGTGACAGAACTGTCAATTAATTTCTGAGCTTTCAAACTGCTGCAGACATTACCCCCTCCATCAATCTAGAATAAACTAGTCTGGAAGCTGGAGGGGGGCCGAGTGTGAAGCACCACATTTGGATTTAAAAGAACAGTAACAAGACCAGCTGCTTTGAGACGCCTCAGAAAAGGGGTAAAAGAGGGGCTTGTGGAGTTACAATAAGGAGGAATTCAGATATAAGCATTGCAATTCTACTATATAGACTCAACAGAACAATTTTAATGTGAAAAACTTTGCTTTACTTTACTTTCACACTGCATTTTTGCAGTAAATTCAAATTCTCTTGTTTAATTTTATTGAATGTTGGTACCAATGAGCACTGTGCCAGAGTTGAAGCAAAACAAAACAGCAATGTTTTAATTATTTATTTATTTATTACAGACATTACATGCCAAAAACAAAAGTCAGCTAATTAAAATGCCTCTGTTAACGTTGCTCGCTCAGATTTGGCTGTTTATGCTGAAAAACTTCAAAGTTGGCTGAGCGCACAGAGTCCCACAACAAAGGAGGGGAGTGAAGAAAATGTATGGAATGACATTTAAAAAAAAGCTTTTGTAGTTAAATTTAGAAATGTGTTCATGCTGAAGCCAATCAAACAACCCATCAACTAATCATGTGTGATTAAGTGGAATTGAGCAACACATTTGGACTGAAGTACAGCGCGTGAGAGAAAACAAATTTTACCCCCCGCTAAAACAGAAACAACTAGTATCTGCACTGTAAGCAGACATGTAATTATTTATTCAAGCCGACTGACAGACTGGGTCATTCTAATTTTGGCTGCAACCAAATTTTCTGTTGATATTAAGTAAAATATAGAACTCATAAGTGGATATGGAGTGAATGCATAATTGTTTGATTGTTTTGCTAATTTGTCATTTTTTGTTACCACTTTAATTTGTCAAATGTGTCTGCTTTGCAATTAGGTCAGTAATTAGCCAATCAGACTGTCCTTGTACTTTTAATGATCACACTCTTTGGACAATTTTATCATCATTTTTCTGTTTATGAACCTTTTTTTTGTGTGACTTTTATACTAAAAACGTCTCAGCTCTTCATTTTTGGATTTATTCCAACAAAAAACATGACACTGGTTAGACTTGAGTGTTTTACAATAAATATTGAACTTTACTATAAAGTAAGTAAACTAAGTAACTTTACTATAAAGTAAGTAAAGTAAACCTAAATAACTGGGCATAATTGAAGCCACTCAAATGTTTGTCTGAACCTGAATGACCCACTGATGACATCTGTACTTAAGTTTTATTTCTGATGTTTGGAGCATTTGATTTCTGTCAATGAGACATTGAGATGGAAGGGATAAAATCCAGAAAATGGAGAGTAATAAGTCAAGCTTTAAAGTGTCCATCAACTGGAAGAGAACTACCAGTAGAGTTGTGACTTTCATGAATGATCTGACACTTTTAAACGGCTCTTGCAAATGAATGGAGTAGTAGATAGGGCTCCTCCTTTGCTTTTCCCATAAGACGAGGAGAAAAAACTACATGAGCAAAAGGGAGGAGCGCAGCAGTTGTATATCATGGAGATGTGCTTAAAAAGCCAGGGTTGCTTTACAAGTCACATGATAGGGCAAAAGTCGTAAAACCGTATACGTCACAGGTTGTACCGACTGAACAGAATGGATTTTTGAAAGGAACTGTTAACAAGATATGAGCTTCAAAAGAACTCAAAGAGCCATAAATCCCATCTCTAGCCATGATTGCTGAGGAGCGTTAGAGATACTATAACACCCAAAGTCTTAAATATTGTGGTATGGAAAGTTTGTGCTTTTCACTGTGAATATTTTAAAGCATGTAAAAATTGACACAATTTCCAAAAATACTTGGAGATTTATATAATACAAGCAATGTTTTTTCTCCTAACAGTAAAGGAATGAGCCTGAAGCAACAATTGAAAGCTGACAGCAGCTTTAACACCTTTTGAAAACTGCCCTTGTGTGATTATTCTGTTTTTGTGTGGAGGCATTTTCTCCCTACACTAAAATGCAATATTGCTCAGCAAGATTCTTAAACTATCAAATATGCACTTTGGGTTTTTTTTTTAGGTTCATCCACCAAATTGGATGAATATGTGCAGGAATATACCACAGAGATGAGATTCTAGACTGGAAGTTAAAGCCATAGTAGACAAGCAACCCCTAGTAGCTGACTGTCCCACCTTTTCAGCTAAATATATAGAACAATTTCCTGACCTATAAAAGTTTTCTTCTGATTATTATAATTTTTTATGTCCAGTTGATTTTTGTTGATTCACATTGTTCTTACCTTGCTGCTTTATTGTTAAATCAGTTTAACACTTATTTTTAGTGCAGAAAACAGTGGAGCTCATTCTCAGCAGTCAAACATACACCTGTCTGCATGGAGTTTGTATGTGCAGGTGTACTCTAGTGTGTCTACCTTTAGTTGCAAAATGCTCATGTTAGGTTATTTATTGACTCTAACATGTCACGAACTTACTGTCAGTGGTTATCTGTTTCATTTGTTTGGCCTTGTGACTAGTGGCCTGTCTAGGCTCTACCCCACAACCCTGAACAGAAACAAGCAGGTTCTATTCTGGATCATCATGTTCTTTAGTTCTGCTGGATTTTGTTGGAGTTTTTTTGTTGATGTTTGGGGATGCAGTGTAAGTAATCTTTGTGATGAATTTTCCATGCGGGTCACACGAACAGCTGCGCCAGCACAGTGCTGCTGTTCCCCCAAAGAAAACGAGTCCATAGATATTCCTTTGTAGTTTATAAAAAGAACCCATTCTTTTGTTTTATATTTAGTTACTTAATCCTTAATTTACCACATTATGTTGCATGAGAAGAACCCTACAGATGTTTATACAGTACAAAAACCACAAGCTCATAAAAAAAATGCAGGATATTTTCCGGATTAAAATTATTATTTTTATTTTCTTGCATCCCTTGTTTGATGTTTCATCCAGTGAGTCGGTACTCCTCACCCCTCACCTTGTATCTTCGAGAGCCCGAGAAAAGAAATTTTCGGTGGCAGGTACTTTGACCAGAGCACCGTGTGTCTCTGAGCTCAGTGGTTTCTAAGAGGAACAGTTGAGTGCAATGACAAACTGAATACCTGGATTTTTTTTTTCTTCTCTTCAGCTTGCCAGCTTTATCTCTACTTGCTGTCAATACAGACGTATTTCTCTGTAATGCCCTGGGCTGTGTTGGTGTTTTCTTTTTATACTGGTGTGTATGTGCAAGGGCTTCTGGGATTACAATTCAATTCTCTCAGAATGCTTCTACCATTTTCTGTCCGCACCTTATTGTTGCGCAAAAACCCCAAAAAAAACACGGAGAGGCTTTAGTCCAAAAGCATAGCCTTTCATCTTTTGTTTTTTATTATAAGACACAAGGTTAGATCAACCCTCCTCGCTCTTCTCTAAGCTCTGATGCATTGTACTTCTTGCTTTAAAAGAAATGTTACTTCCTTGTTTTAGTGCTCCTTTTACTCTGAAATGTTTTTTTTCTTCTATATACATGGTTTTCTCCAAAAACCCTTTAAGACTTGAATGTTCTTGTTATTTAACACTTGAATTATTTCTTCACGTGTGTCAAACTAAAGGCCTGCGGGTCAAACCTGGCCTGCCACAACATTTTATGTGGCCTGCAAGACCTTCAAAAATCTATTCTTAAAATAGACGTATATAGCTTTAAAGCAAGTATTGACCATATTTTTAATGCATGTCAAATATTTTACCTGCAAAATGAAGGCGTCCCACCACAACATGGAGGTGTACATGGTTGTATCGGGATGTGGGAAATTTCCCACTTAAGTCATAAATTTAAATTGGAATGCCCCCTTTATTAGTATTTCAGTATTATTTATTTTACATTAAGTCAATTACACACAGTACTTTTCAGTGTTTATAAGAAGATTTTCTATGCATGAAATACCACGTAGAGTGTGTTTAGTCAAAGTTAAACATGAAACATCAACTTTAATTAAAACTGACCTTTTGAGGGCAACCATAATGCTCAAGTGGCCTTTGGTGAATATGAGTTTATTAAATATTTACATAAACAAAAGACATAATTGAACAAAACAGCCATTCTAAAATTGTATGCTCTAGCTCAGGGGTGTCCAAGGGTTTGGACCAGGATTGGACACACCTTCTCTAGCTGAAAGATGAACATCATTTGTTCGTTCATTCCGGTTCAATGTGAATGAATGAGATGCATAACATACCTACAGTTCAGGGATTAAAACATGAAATTATCTTTTTTTTAATTATTTGACTCAGGTAAGAAAATTAACATTCCTTTTTTTCAGTTAGGCATATTTTATACACATTCAGTCAAGTGTTTATTTTATTCCCTGAAATACCTGCAGCAGAATCTTAAAATGTACCCAATCAATCCGGGCTATAAAAGGCAAACAATGGAAACAATTTAAAATGCCGGTGAATAACTGAGGCGTATCCGTTTATACATCTTGTGCTACCTTCAAAGTTGCTGATTAGCCTGATTGAAATGCTAATTTTATTCCTAAACATTTCTCAATGCAAACCCACACTTCTGCTTTTGGCGTAGCAGGAAAGGGTAATGTAGTTTGTTTCTGATTTATCACAGTGGTGTACTTGTTTTAAATGGGGGGGGGGGGGGGAGGAGGGACAGTGGGGTGATGGGTACATTTGGATTTCCAGAAACTAAAATAGATTTATGAAGGTGAAACAATTTTTTTTAGTTGCATAACATGATAATTAGAATAAAACTGATTAGCAGTGGAGAGTGGATCAGAGGCCAAACTGGATCATTCCTTATCCTTGTTCTTCCCTGTAAAGGAAAAGATGTGTCTTAATTTACAATGAAATATTACAGGTCCATCTCTCAGGAGAAAAAGAAATTAAAAAATGTCATGATGTATGCAACACGAGCATGTGTTGTTATTGGTGGCACTACTTGAAATGGTTTATCTTTATAAGACAGAAGTCTTTATTTAACACATTGGTCTTGGCTCTTCTCTTCTACAAGTGGATTGTCAGGATCTGTACTGTTTGTTTTTGTGTTTCATGGTTAGGTAAAGTTCTGATTTGTTTTTCTTTTCTGTTCAGTTCACCTGTGTTCTCTGTGCCACACCCACTTTCACCTGTCCAGTCAATCTACTCAGGTGACTTCACTATTCGATTTACCTTCATCCTATACCAGGGGTCCCCAAACTTTTTCCTGTGAGGGCCACATACCCTTTCCCTTCTCTGATGGGGGGCCGGGGTCAGTTTG
>JARVGW010000346.1:10314626-10330664 GCA_031762495.1 Anablepsoides rubrolineatus | reverse complement strand
GGTATTGTTCAGGGGGCCGGGCCAAATTTGGAGGCGGGCCGGACCCGGCCCGCGGGCCGTAGTTTGGGGACCCCTGTCCTATACAGTTAGGTCCATATATATTTGGACAGAGAGATTTTTCTGTTTTTGGTTCTAGACCTTACCACAAGGAATTTTAAACAAAACAGTTCAGATCCTACAGGAATACCGTAACTATTGTATATTTGGGTATCTTAAAAACTATTGATTATATATCGTTTAGACAAGTGGTTCCCAAACATTTTTTCCTCAAAGCCCACCTTTCTTACTGCCAAGCCAAGCTGAGCCATGACCCTAACCCCTTGCTACTCCCCACCTTTTCCAAAGATATGTTCAACTGTTATCTCTTCATCACATTAATAAAAAATAAAGTAAATAGTTACAAACTTTATTTTGGAAAACTGAGTCATACCGTTTGTTTTTATACACAACAAAGTTTATTTTTTCACCACCTCTGAGAAGACAAGATTATGGGCCTCGCTAAGTTGGGAACCACTGGTATAGACCTTAAAGGGGACCAAATATGCTAATTTCATTTTTTTTCCAGTTTTTTTTTTTTACTTACATTTGGGTCTGTACTATTTCCAAAAACAGTCCAAGCACTAAAGAAAATGCACTCAAAGGTATTTTTACTTTAAGTAATAGTATTTTTGTGTGTCTTGAAATGACCTGTTTTCAAACACCGCTACTTGTGATGTCACAAGTCGCACTCCAGCCCACACCAACCAGAGTCCAGCCCGTCTCCTGGTAACCCGAGCAGAGACTCCGCCCATTTCCTCACAGGACGGTTCTGCTGTTTTAGAACAGTAATGGAGAACAGAGATGTGTGGCTTTATTTTATTTTATTTTTATTTTTGATGGCAATGTTCTAGCGGTATTAACAAAGAAAGTTGTAGTTTATGTAAATAATTTCACCATGAACTCTTTTGGAAAAATGGTACTTACTACTGAAATGAATCTGAAAGTAAACGTCTGGCGGAGGGCAGAGTTAACGTAAACAAAAGGTTGGGAGTGGGTTTCCATAGAAACTTATGCAAAGTCGCATGTTCTGAAGAGAAGAACAGGCAGAACTGAAAAGGTGAAATTTAATTATCTGAGATTTTTTTTTGTGAATTAAATCAAATGAACATGTTTTGTATAGCCCACAGATCCTAACTTGTTCTAGGACCCCCATGTTAGGTCACCTTTAAAACTCTGATATGATGATGATCGTATGACTGGAAACAGTGTACCACAGTTTTACTTCCTACTGACTTTTTAAAACTTGTATGTGCATTAAAGTGCACGATCTATTCAGGTATTTCCAAAAAGGGAAAAACAAACCATGCGAGAGAGAACTAAAATGATGACTCATCACGCAATCAATCAAGAATCCCACCAACTAACTGATTTAATTAACCTGTAATAGCAACCATGGAGTGAAATTAAATTTTATGTCATAACTAAATTTCAGTTGGCATTTAATTATTAAAGTGGAGCACTTCTGACTTATGGATCTGATAATGTTGTCAAATAAAAGAAGACATCAATGAATCCCCTTCACACCCCCAAGTCCCAAAGCTTAGCTTATTAGTTTTTGTTATAAGATCTGTTATCTTATCGATGTCAAAAAAGTTATTAAAGCCGATGATTGTTTCAGTGAAGGTAGTTTATGATGACTGACAAAAGGCTGAAAGAATGGTTGAAGGGAAAATGGAAGCTGTTTAATCACTTTTTAAGGATGTTTTATGTTTAATTTAAAGTTTAATCTTTTATTCTTGAGTTTATTTACTGCCCCCCCCCCCCAAAAAAAAAAAATGAAATAAATAAAACTTGTGTATGAGCTTGAATAATAATTTTGATCTTCATTTGGCCTTCATCTCACCTTAAAATCTTGGTAGAGCTTTATACTGGCTAAAAAAACTACTTTTAAAAAACCAACTCCTCCACTTTCTATTAATGCTTGACATAATTTGCATTTCTTTTTTTTTTTTTGTTTGTTTCAACTAAAGCTCACATATCTAACATTTACAAGTAAAATACACTAAGATCAGAGAGAAAGCATTCAAAGTGTACGTCAACTTAAACTGTTCTTTTGAATGAGAGCAATCTCAAGGAAGCATATGGGTTTTATTTGTTACATTGCAAAGAATGAATCAGAGCTAGAGTACAGCAGGTGATAAAAGGAAGGAAGGATGTTTTCTTATCAGCATTTGGGTGAAGAAAAAAAGAACTACAAACTGTTTGGAAATGAACACGTTGATGCATTTCTAATTTGTCCCCAAAAATCGAAGCTCGTCTGCATGTAGAGTAGAGCTATTCAGTGACAGCGACGCTGCAAATGAACTACGCCAAAACCAGTCGAGTTGATATGAGGCACCCTGAACAAGAGACACAGCTGGAGAGTCAGAGGAGGGAAGAGTGATGAATAATGTTGTTCTGAAGGAGAAACTAAGATAAGGCAATGGCTGCATATCGGTAAAAACACATTTTCACTGTGAGCAATAACCAGATTCAAAAATGTTTCTTTTGGCGCTACCTTCCTGCAATTCAATTCCCGTCCTTACATTAGCTATACCTCCATAATCCTAAAGAAGAAACCAGAGTCTATACTTCAGCTGACATTGACTGTGACAGGAGTAAAACAAAGTGACAGACAGCTCAGGCTTATTTGAAGTGTGGGAGTAAATCTTCAACGGGAACATGCAGACCTCACAGAACAGCCCAAACTGACAAGATGGAAAGTAGTTTAAGTGATATTTCAAATTGTCTTTTGTCTCCTAACTATTCAGTGTACTGAAACAGACATGCAGATATTCACTTAGTATATACTAGGGGTGTAAATCAGCAGCTTTCACACGATACGATATTACATCGATATGTTTGGATGACGATTCGATATTTCTTGATATCATAAAGTCTGTCACAATACGATTTAGATTCAATTCACATGTCTGCGATCGATATAATGCAATATCATTTGCCCATCTAACACAAAGACTGTGTTAGATCGGCCTATGATATCAATTATCAAGAATATGATGACGATATAGATATTTTAATTTTGCCTCGATATAACTGAATCATGAACCATTAAAATCGATATAGATCATTGTATTGTTACACCCCTAGTATATACAGCATGTACACAAAAGTGGCTTAACGTCTACTAGTGTTTAAAATATCCTGACCAAAACATGAATACATATTTGCTTTAATCGACAGTACAATTCGAGTTTGACAGATCCATGAGGTAAAATCGGACCTTGGATTGTTGCAGTGCTTATGTGACCAAACTTATCGGTAAGACATAAAGTCTTGTCATGACTGGAGGGCAGCATAGACCTAACACTGAACTGTGAATAGATACAGAACAATCCTGTTACATCTAATGAGGACATCTCGGAGTCTATCTGTAGTTTACTCTCTATCCATCTAATCTCTTTTACTTCTCTTATTGTGCCACAAGGAGCTGGTACTTACCCCATAGTGGTGGTGCAAGAGGCGGTAGACAAACTGGACAAGACATGTTTTTGTTCTGTTGGAGGAAACCAGAGTACCAGGACAAAACCCACTTATGCATGGCATGAATATTCAAACTCTATACAAAGACTGGGACGCAGACCTGAAACCTTCGTTCTATGAGGCAATAATTCAAAGCACTGTGCCACACCGGTGTCTTGGAACTCATGAGGGAATTCTATTGGCTTATTTATTATAGCATTGAGAAAATGTTTTAATTTGCAATTAAACTTGAAAGTAAATCAAAGTTTCTGTTAGGATTTGGTTTTTTTTCTTTTTCATTCTGTGTTCATGTTCCTCATGTGTGTTCCTGCCCAGCTCCTCCCACTCCTGCTTGTCCTCCTCACAGGTGTTTGTCATTTCAGTTCATTAGTATCTCTATATATTTCTGTCAGAAGGACGGTTCATAACGTGTGTTATACAGGATACAAAGGATGGGTTTAACAATAGCTTTTATATGGATACCAGCACATATTGGAGTAAAAGGAAATGAGATGGCAGATAAGATGGCAGAGGAGGCAACTCAAAATCACATTAATGTCTGTGCATACAAGCAAGTCAGAGGCAAAGAGTATCACCAAATACAACATGAGAAGGGGGAACTGGAAGAGGAAACCGGAAGGAGAAAAGTTTAATAAGATTAAGATTTTTTCAAATATAAATAACTTTTTAAAATACAAAACATAAGGTGGAATGTGTATTGAAAGAATAAAACAAAGTATGTCCGTCCATTTTCTTCTGCTTATCTAGGATCGGGTCGCGGGGACAGCAGCCTAAGCAGAGAAACTCAGACTTCCCTCTCTCCAGCCAGCTCGTCTGGGGGAATCCCAAGGCGTTCCTAGGCCAACAGAGAAACATAGTCCCTCCAGCATAAGGGAAACATGTAAAACATGTTCAAAAAGAAAAAAAATAAGTAGGTCCTCTGTACGAATTCTTCTTTAATGAAAAGTTTCATCAAAAAAGAACCCATCCAGAGAATCTACTTATATTTTTCTTTTGGATTTTTCTACCTGGATTACCGAGACACTCAGGACAATACAATATGCTTTACTAGAATGTAATAAATAGAAAGATAGGACATAAGGAGAGTTTCAAAGGATAAAGAAAAAATAAATATAACAGATACAGATACAAAAGCATTTACAAATCAATACAATTTTTTTAAAATAAAACTTATTAGAATTTGAATATGTAGGATACACAACACTGGAGAAAACATTTCACAATCAAACCAAACTCCATACCAGTAGGTGGCGATAATGCAAACCATAAGTTTTTTTTGCCATCAAAAAAACTCAGAAGTTCCGCATGTTGGTCTTGTTCCAGTTCTCACATTACATCCCACGCCTCTCTTTGAAGTGTGTACTCAGTTGAAGAGTTCAAATGTGTGTTCGAATGCGCAAGTTACAAGTCTGCCAGTTTACAGCATCAACTTGTGCTTTGTGTTGTAACTGTGACATTCAAAATGGCAGAATCGGTCGCTGTTTTGGCATTTGTACTGGTAAAAATGATACTACAAGAAGCAATTGTGTTTAGAAGAGAGCGCATGAACCGTAGGAGGCTTTTACACTAAATGGTGTACATTCAGTGGTTCTTATTTGTTTTTTGTTTTTTTTAGTGATTGGCAGACTAATTCAAGTGCATTTCTGCCACCACTAGACTGGAAAGTGCTTGGTGGACATTGCCATATTTTTTGCTTTAATTCAAAACATACAGATAATACACTTTGCCAAAGTCTGCTTGGATGCAGGCTTAGCATAAAGGGCTTACGGTGAAAGACCACTCCAGAGAATTGGGACACACTACGCACTTGAACCCTTCAGCAAGAGCATGCATTTGAAGGACACAAGGGTGGAAATACAAGAATTGATTCCCCAATTCCTTTCCCTGATGTTTCTGGCTGCCACATCAGTAATTTTATTTTTTTATTAAGACATATTTTTTGAATCCTCAAGCTCATGTTCTGTCTGCAACTTCAATTTCAAAAACAACTTTAAAACTGCGACTGTTTAATAATGATGAGCAACCCCATTTTTTTGTAATTTCCCCTTGGGATCAATAAAGTTTCATTCATAATTCCTGCATTCATTCATTCATTTAGTTTAACTCCCCCCTAAAACACCCCTGTAGTTAAGTGAGTATACATAAGTAAATATATTTATCATCAGCATATAGAATAAATCCAAATATATGGATGTTCTGCACCTTATGTATTACATGAAAAGTGATAATTATTACAGAGCCCTGACTTCTATAATCTTATTCTTCTCCAAACCATTAAGTAGTGTTTGAGTCAAGAAAACTCCTAAATACACTTACTGTAATTGTTAGTTTGATTACTTATGTGATTACTTGCATGCTGCACATTATCTGATTTAAACCTATACTGACAAAAATATTATTTAGCTTTAAAAAAGTTTACAGTTTAGTCAGTGAGAAGTTGATGTCACATTCTGGAGAAATGTAAAAGTGAATTTGAAGCTGTCGTTTTAATAAATTGTGTTATGCAGTCTGTCATTGTGGCGCAGTCTATTCAGTGCATTTGTGAGTGATGGCACAAATAACGCCAAGAGAATGTCACAAAAAATGTTGGTTTTTTTTCAATAGGTTTGTCAATCTTACATCATGTTTGCTGTTTGTGGTTGATTTCCTACATTTTTTCCCCTTCTGCATAGATGTGACTGAGAGCTGAGACTCCGTACTTTCCATAGGCAGCTGAGTATGAAGACGCAGTCACAGTCCTGTCACAGACATTTACATAACAGCCATATTCTCATGCCTGCTGCTGTCAAACCTTTCTATGCCTCAACTATTAACTGTTAATTTTGGTGTCTTCCTGTGATGCTTCAGTTTCTCCACCTGTTTTCTTTCATCATATCCACCGTAGATGTTTGGTTTTTTTTCTTTCCCAACTGCTGTTCTTCAATTTTGAGTGGTGTGAAAAACGACCTCCTACCAATTAAGCCAAAGTGTCTCTTTCAGGTATTGGTTTCATAGTTTCATCACTTTACAGCACCAAACTCAATTTAACACAATACACGCACATTTCTTTCCCACAAGTAAAATTCTATTCAAGGGTCTGTTTCGTCAAATTGCTTAAATCCACAAATTGTTTTAATCCAGTGAACGAGACCTGTAAGAGTGGGTCAACATGATGACATCAAAGCATGAAAATGATCATTTTGGAGTCTTTTTTTAAAGGTGTAGAGCAAACCTAAATCAATATTTTTTGTTCCAAAAGTTAATATAGATTTTTGGCTGTTAAAGGAATGAACGCAATGGTTGACACAGTTCTGCTAATTTACTGGGATTAGCTTTTTGGCTAATTTTGGAAACCATTAACAGACATTACTTTCTGCTAATTTTGAAGTCCAATTAAAAATCACAATTGTAAAACTTATATTTTTATGCCATTTATTAAAATAAATACAAACTATCAATTCTTACAAGAAGTACTGGACATATCAAGCTACATGTGTGTTGCATCGTTAGCAGCTAAACTTCAAATGAAGGGAATCAAAAAGAAATAAAACATTTAACAATATTTCAATAATGAATTCAAGCTCTGACTATGTATAAGATATAAGAAAGTATTTGGCATTTGACTAACTTCAAACGTTATTTACAAAAACACAAACTTGGTAAAAAAAAAAAATAATATTCTGAAAGAGGTAAATTTGAAGTATTTGGTTTAAAATTGCTGATTTGTCACAGAGGATCCCACCCACTTTCAAATTAAGCCAATAGAAAACTAACTATTTTGTGTCAGTCCCACTGGACTTCAACTGTCATTTTTAGTAGTTAGCATTAGCTTCCACTAGCTTTTTATGTTTAACAGATTAGCGTTGGCTAAGATACTTGTTTAGCAACTATGTGGCTAATTTTGCCCACCACTGCAGTTACCTATGAATCTCAACACATTCTGTCACTCTTCCAGAATCCAATTATGTTAAACAGAATCCAGACTCTCTTTAAATAATGACCTTAAGTTTCATTTTTAAATTGGATTTCAAAAGATCTTGATCTAACATTTACCTTGACATAATCAGTAATAATTACCTCACTCTCCAAAGACTTTTTTATTTCTCGTCTCATACTACTACAGACCTTAGGAAGAGGATGAACATCAAAGCCCTGCTTTCCCGCCAGTCTGCCCACACGCCTGACAGACTCCTTCAATATTCTTAACACTTTTCACCAGTAACACACTGAAATAGAACTTCAACTCCAGTCACATCATCAAAAAAGGGCCCAGCACAGACTAAATGTCCTCAGGCAAGTAAAGTGCCCTGTCAAAAAGGAAAAAAAAAAAAGACCTGTAGATCCAACTCTACAAGGCGAAAAAATCATCTGTCACTGTGTGGTACGGGAGCTTCTGACATTCCCTCGAGAGAGAAAACTGGAACGGATTGTCACTAAAGCCTCTGACATAATTGCTTACGACCTTCCCACTGTCAGCTTGTTGTGTATAAAACACTTTCAACTAGCAGCTAAAAAAACCGAGCCTTCCAATTAAAAATAAAAAAATACACCTACAAAAAAAAAAGTACCATTAGGCTGAACTGGCGTTCATCATTATCAAGAATTTGTTTCACTAATGCACAAAAGACCCTAATTGTACTTGTTTTCTGCTTGCACTGAGACTAAACACCCATTATCTTCCACAAATTACAAAATCAGTAAATGAGGTATCTCTATTTCGGCAGTTTTATTATGGGATTGTGTTCTGATTTTTTTTTTCCTGCAATTTTCTTATTTTAACAAGGAAATAAAAAATAGACCCAAACTCTCTGAACTGTGTTTACTGCAAGTTTCTTCTTTTGGTCTTCCTAGATCAAAGATTCTGTCCATTTTTCCTTCTTTTTTATGTTGTGTTTGTGCAATGGCTACATCAGTCCTGCAAAGAATCTTGTCATGTTTGGTTATGATCCATAGGGCAGCAAAGATGAGTGTGTTTTCTTTTCGTTTTTACCCAGAATCTGTGACAAATGGGGATGGCAGAGGGGGGAATAAGAGACCAAAAAAGTTGTGTTAAATGTCACTTTTATTTTAGACAACTGCTGAAGGTGTTAACAATGTGGTTTGATCATCCCTCTAATCTAATTATTCCAATATCTTTGAAATTGAAAAAATAAAAACAAAAAAAATCCATCCATTAAATGACCCAACAATCGATGCTTCTCGACTCCAATGCATTTATTTTGTTCAAAAACAAATCAACCAAATTTACCCATACACGCAAAGTTATCTCTATTAAGCAAATTGGAGCAAAAAAAAAATACAATAAAATGATGAGGGGGATTATTTAAACTATTAGTGTGAGTTGTTTGGCAACTTTGAATAATTCCTTTTTATTTGATTGAGATGCTTGTCTGGGTCACTGTTTTTCAGATTGTAAAAGGTTGAGCACAATTTAAGGGGAATGCTAAAGGACATTAAAAAACTTAATCTACATTCTCAAGTTTTTCAATATTGATGCATATTTCCTTTTATCTTGATACACAAACATTCATAATTCTATAGAAAAACATGTCTAATCTTCTCTTATTATTATCTCATTTTGCTATTAATTCATACCCCAGGTGTTATCAGGCATTTGATTGATAGCGGTGTAACGATACTTCGATCCACATTGTCATATGCCCATCCAACACAGTAATTTAGGGCATATGATATTGCCTCATATTGATTGCAGACTTGTGAAATAAATTGAAATTGTATCATGAGACTTTGTGCTATCGAGTAACATTGTATGCCATCCAAACAAATCCATATTTTATCATATTGCGATAAAGCTGGTGATTTACACCCCTATTTATTGGCATTTAATTGACAGCACATGTGAGCAATAAATGGCAATTCCACATCTATACAGTCTAGAAACCCTCCAAGCCTTGCCATCTTGGCAGAGACTTCAGAATGTGTGAGTGTTGAAGATAAAAAGACCTGCCTGCATTCCTAACCTATTGAACACCTGTGGGACCACCTTAGGCCTGTTTGTTCACACTGGCTAACTTGCAACAAATGCTTTTGGGAAAACAAAAAAAAAAGCCATTCTGCAGCAGTGTGTGCAAAATAATTGCGATTAATCGTGGCATTTAGCTAATAAGGCTTAATATGACGTTATTGGACTGTGTTCTAAAATTATACTTACAAATAATCAGTCAAACTAACATTTTCATTTGGATAGGTTCAAATAGTAAACTGTGAATCAGAAGACACCTTTTTTACAATGTAGAATGGCAGCCTTTTGTAACAGAATATAGCCCCCTCTCTATTGTCAGGCTAACTGATGGGCACAGTTCCCCTAAAGCAATAATAGTGTAACTAATTTCCTAATTATGATGTTAGGGCTTTTGCAAACCACTGAGGTCTTTAAATGTTATTGATCAACAATATTGTAAGTGGCTGAGGGTGAAATCTGTCACTCATTTTGTTCATATGAATGTTACTTACCCATTAGGTGACATATTGACAATATTCTGCACACAGCAAATATTGTCTCATGAGTTGGAAGTACATTCTGTTTTCTTCAGAAGTTGTGTACTCTGACTGACGGCACTCCTGACTCATAGTTTTAGTTTACAGCCAATAAAAGGAAAAACAGTGTGCACAACTCCAATGTAAAAAAAAATAATGGGGGAACAGTAAATGTTCTGAGGAATCACAAAGTGGGAATCACCAGCACTCAAAAATGTCAAAAGGTTTTAATAAGGGCATGAGATCTGTAACAAGACAACGGCATGTCCCCGAAATGCGTCCCAATTTTTCCCTTGCGATATTTTTGGATTGCTGGCGATTCCTACTTTTTGTGTAGCCAATATACAATTCAATTAAATTTTTTGTATAGCCAATTCTTTGTGCTTTCATGGCAGCAAGGGTTTGGAGCTACATCATTGGGTGACATCCCAGTCCCAGCAAAATAATGAAGTTTTGTCAATGAGCATTTTAATTCAAATAATCCACACTTAAAATTTATAAGTATTGATTATTTTTTTACTTTACAATGGGAGGGTGTCCAACAATATATATTTATAGCAAAGCAGTGTTACAACAAAAATCTAATTGGGTAAACACAAATTTTCTTACTTTTTGTGCCAAGTTTCTACTTGTAAATTGATTTCTACCTTTATTTTGCTGGTAAATATTTAATCATCACTTATTTCACTGGCACTCTTAGACTATGAATGATGTCATAATAACAGCATTTTTGATCATTTGTTTAATTCTTCTAAAGAATTAGCTTTGAAATACCTAAATCAAAGTAGTCTTTTTTTGAATGATTCGCACACAATAAACCATTTGTTCTTTGCAGAATCCAAAGGGATTCCATACTTTTAGTCTCGCTAACATTGTCAGTGTAGGCAGACATCAAAAAGAGCGGAATCGGAATAGAACCCATCTCATTAAAAAAAAGTCTATTTTAAGTTCAAGAACGTAGGTTCCAATTGATCTGCTGTAAAGCTCAAAGCTTAATAAAAACTTTCCATGGCTTGCTGATGCAACACGGCGGTTTGTTCTCTCGGATGGAAGCAGCAGGAGAGGTGAGGCGGGGAGCACCTGTCGAAGCGGACCATCGGACATCTGCCAATGATGGCAAGTGGAGAGGAGATAATGACCATTATCTTTATTTCCCCAACCTGCTGCTTTAGTCCACCATGCAGCGCCTTTTCAGGACGACCCATCAGCTTGGTCGCAAAGAGAGAGAGTTTCTTCCATTAGTTTCCCAGTGGGAGGTTGCAAACATAAAAACGGACATAAAATGGAGGCGGCAACTATTTCAAGAACATAAGAGGCGATTGTCTAACATTAAAGTCCTGCCATGCATGAAAAATACCGCTGCAGCAGGAACACATGCTGACTTGGCGGTGATGGAAATGTAATTCAAAACAATGCTTTGGAAACTCCTCTGGCTCGCAATAGAAGTGTCGCCTTTACCTTTTTTCTCCTCGAAGACGGTGGTTAGTAAATGCCTCTGGCAGCTGTTTGGGGAAGTGGTTTTAGAAAAAAATAAAACAGTGAAGTCTACCTGCTGGCTGTTCTGCAACAGTCGCATCAGAAAGCAGCTGTGCCAGCTGTCTCAAAATAAACTTGCCTACAAAAAAGAGAGAAAAAAAGCAGATAATGTGGCCAATTTATCTTATCTTGGTATCTTCTTTTGACTCTTAGTTTTGATTTATCGGCTGGAGAAGTGCCATGTAAAATCAGAACCTAAAAGATTTTAGAACTAAGCTAAAAGGGCACTAAAGTTGCAGCTGATTTTCATTTGACTCCCCATGATCCTCCCTAAAAAGGAGAGCTTCTCTGTTTCCCACAAACACTTCCACTAAACCTTTAAATGTTCTGCTTTTTTTTCTCGGCTCTTTTGCCTGCTTATCTTTTGATCTGGCTTTAAACGCTCTGACTCTGATGCAAGCTCAGGCTCACCTTTTTTTCCACAGGTGCCTTGTCAGCTGCTGTTTCTGTGCGTTCTGAATAAACCTGAACCAATATAAGAGCAGTGCAGCAGGAACGCTGTGTTCTTAAAGGAAAAAGGGGGTTAAAAACAGCCTGAGAGGGACTAAAGATGATCTGCATTTGAGTCTGTGGCTTTTTATTCAGATGCTGTGTTAGCTCTTGCTCGGCAAAGTGGCAGAATATTCAACAACTTAAATGGCATGAATGAAAATAACCTACAATAGTATTAGTTTTAGTGTAAAAGCAGTTGCTATAGCATAAAAGCAATATATTTTCTGACCTTTTTAGGAGAAGGATAAAGCATTAGCTTTAACACTTTAAGGGATTGGAATATTTCTCTTTCAAGTGGGAGTTCTGTGGAAATATCAAATCCAAATAAAGTTGTACCTCTTTGGGGTTAGCTCTTTCACCATTGGTTTTGGGAAAAAACTAATTGAAAAGACTCAGGACACCATTTTATTTCATAAATGAAAGGGAAAATGATATCTGAATAACTCAGCAAGTAGTGAGTGAGGGTGCCTATAATTTAGGCATGCTGGATGGAAGTCACCGCCATTTGAATAGCCCTGTTTTAGGCTATGTTCAGAAAATGGCTGCCATATTGGATCAACAGCAAATCCTTCCAAAAGCAAGGGCGTCATGTTGCATATCAAAAACATTGTAAATGGTCTGAACTTGTATAGCACCTTATTAAGAGCTTCACACTAGTCTTTTACCCATTCATACATTCACACACTGATGGTAAGCTACATTGTAGCCACAACTGCTCTGGGGCGCACTGACAAGCGAGGCTGCCTTGCACCAGTGCCACCGGACCCTCTGACCACCACCAGCAGGCAAGGCGGTTGAAATGTCTTGCCCAAGGATTAGTTAGTTATAGGACGAACCCCTAGCATCTGTCAACTCAGAAAGTTTGCACTCAAGTCTGTGCTCACCACTAGAATAGCTGTACATCACAGGGAATGTCCCCAGTTGTTGTTTCAATGTGTATTGCACAGCTTAATGTGGCAAACCAATTCAGATACCATTCTGGTCCTCTTCGATCTGCTAAATGATCACCTTCCCATTGGGAAAAACTTGCCCTTGATCCAGTATGGCAACTTTTAAGCTGGCGGTCATGTTCCAGACATAGCCTTAGAGTTTCCATCAACCATTACTTGCTGGAGTAGTCAGATATTTTATTTTCCCTTTTGTTTCTGAAATAAAATGGTTATCCTGAGTTTTTTTAAACTAACTCTGTAGTTTATTTAATGTTAACAAGCTAACATCTAGTCCCAGTAGTGCCACAACAAAAGTGAACGCTATTCTGTAATCTTTTCTTCGTCCATGTCTGGTTTATTATTTACAGTTACAAAAAAAAAAACTAGAATTCTATGGAAAGACCCATTAAAGAATAAAAAAGGACAAATGTTACACAGCCTGTAATTTAAAAAGTTCTAATGTACTGTTGTTGGTGATGCTTGTCACACAAGATAACACTTGTTCACCCATGTCTAAAGTGCACTGGAGTGCTCTTCTCACTGTTGTCTCTTGTTCATTGGGGGACACCCAGTGCTCGTCATCTGCCAGGCTAGCTGCAGAAATGGCACTATCCATACTGACAAGTAACACAGGGCCTAAAGGCTCATAGGAATAGAGGTCAAACTAGACAAGAAGCTTTTGCAGAAATTCTTTGACCATTTGCCTCTGTAGCTCTTGTTTGGTCTCCCTTCATGTCTTCTATTCCCTATTCGACCTCCAGTTAATTCAATGAAAACTGACAGACATGCCTGAGGAATGCAAAATAAAACAAGAAAGGATTGATCGTTTTAAACGCTGTTGGATAAGCAATCAGTAAAGAGATGTTAAATATAATAATATAGAACATAAAATGAAAAGAGGAAAGGGGAACAAATCTCAAACAAAGTATAAATCTGACAAAACTGTACAATATGTTTTAATAAAATGGCTGCATTTCCAAACAATACAGTGACAAAACAGTGAGTCTTTATTATCCCCCCAAGTTGTTTACAGATTCAGAAATCAAGTCAGCGTGACCTGATGAATCATTCATTGCTAAGGGGTTGTCACTCCAGTCGTTTTCTTTTACCCCAGAGTTCAGGAGAAGAACAGGAAATGTTGTAGGAGTCAGACAGATGTGATCTTCTCTTTGCTGAAGCATCTGAATTTGCTAGCTTCTTAGCTACGTTCTTAATTCATTTTATTCCTGGTGTCGCTGCTGTGGAATTTAATTGGGGTTTAGTTTAAATGTAAGACTGTGGATGTTGAATCTGTGGCTTTGGCAGGAGATTGTTCCTCTGACCAGTGGTTCAGGTTCTATTGCAGACAAACAAAACAAAATTTAAAGAGATCTCCGCAAAGATTGCTTATTAAATTTCAAGGCAAACAAAGGAAAATGCTTAATTTTCTTTACAGATATTATTATTATAATTATTATTATTATTATTATTATTATTATTATTATTATTATATCTAGAGATGGGACGAATGGATTGATTACAGTACAGATTTTGGCAGCACGACGGCTCAGTGGTAAGTACTGATGCCTCACAGCAAGAAGGTCCTGGGTTCGATCCCCGGTTAGGACCTTGGGTCTTTCTGTGCGGAGTTTGCATGTTCTCCTCAAGCTTGCGTGGGTTTTCTCCGGGTACTCCGGTTTCTCCCACCCCTAAAAACATGTACAATAGGTTGCCTTCAGGCCCAGGCCTCCCTTGAAAAAGAGATCTGAGATCTCAACGGGACTTGCCTGGTTAAATAACGGTAAATAAAAAAGTATTGTCATAGAGTTGTTCAAAAGAGACTTACGATTTTGAATGATTTACATCATTGTGTTCGAATAAAAAAATACTAATATAGGATTGGCTCTTTATTGTCCGCAACTCAGTTTTAATCGTTTGCTGTAAGGAGCTGTTCAAAAGGTTTGGATTTTTTGCAAACGTCACATCACTGTTCGATCACATGAGAAAAAGATTGCAAGGCAACGTGAGTATCAGGGATGAAGATGGACAGCTTAAAGCTGAAACAAAGTATCATGAGATTTAAGAACCTAAAGCCATAGCTGTCAAAATATGTGTTTTCAATGTTTTTGATTTCTCAACCCCAACTTTTGCTTTAACGTTTTCCACTGCTTGAACTCCTCCCCCCAAAATGACCCTACTTCTATCAACATTTCTCTCTTTGGCTTTTACTTGCCTTTATTAAGAAAAAAAAAAACACACTTTACCTTCTCGCTTTTGACCTGGTGCCTCTGGTTCCACAAATTTTCCCTTTATTGGAAATGTTGATAATGTTTTGATTTAGGAAAAACCTGAATGATTGCCCAGTCCAATGCAAATCCCTATGAGTTTCTAATGTTTGTTTTAGTCTCAAGTTGAAGTTTGTATCGAACAATCTTAATGAGCAAAGTTGGACGTGAAAAAAGTTGGGATTTTGAACAAGCTGAGATCATTAATAGGTCTCAGCTGGAACATAACTTTTATTTTTTTTATGCAAGTTGTGCTTTGCATTGGATGATTGGCTATTTGTTGTGTTTTCAGAGCTTTTCTCATTAATTTAAGCCCTAAACACTAAAAAAAAGTACTAGTCACTCACCCACCCTCGGAATACATTGTTTGGAAGAATCCGGCCATGGGGAGACGAGAGAGCCCACTGGGATCCATTAACAATGACATTACAGACAGAGAGCTGCATACTCGGAGCTCCAAAAGCAGAGAAGAAAAACAAATTTATGGTTGCACACTGGTGCCAAAGTCTGATTTCAAAATATGTAAATAAAATAACATGCTTGGCTTATTAATATGTTCTGCTGAATGATCTTGGATCTGATAGAAGGCTATGGCCAGCCGGAGAAAAGATGAGCTAAAAAAATGTTTCTTATGCTCTGGTAAACATGTACAAATTTACTTTGATTGTTTTAAGCTTTTAGAAATTAAATAAAAAGAAAATGCAACCAACTACTAAGAAATATTTTTAAAATAAATTAATGGATTTGTTCATTCATTGAAACAAGAAAAATATGTATACAAAGAAATCTTAAATGAAATGATGGGAAGTTAAAAGAAA
>JARVGW010000346.1:10288773-10305861 GCA_031762495.1 Anablepsoides rubrolineatus | reverse complement strand
CAGTTTCAATATAGTAAAATTCATTTTCAAACCAATGCATTCAATTTCAAATTTTGTACATTCAGATTCAATCTGAACAATTCAAATTCAATTCCTGCTGGCACAAGGTTTATCCCATAATGTAGCACCTACCAAGATGGCAGCACGAATACTTGCGTTTTTTGCTGGGACTTAGCTGTGGTTGGCCATGTTGTTGCTCCCATTTTATTACATAGTTTTAAACTGTCAGCCACAAACCATGTCTCGTTTTGGTCCTTCCTGAGTATTTTATAAATTTACTTGCGACTGCTGAGCCTGAAGTAATTAGTGAGCAACTGCAGTATATTAAACTTCCCGCTAGACCGCCATGTTATTAGCTCTTTACTTCCGGCACAAATGCGCCTCGATCTGATCCGTTCAGACTACCGTCGAGAGCTTTTGGTTCCGCTGCAGAAATGGCCTCGTCTGCTGCTTAACATGTCATCTAGACCTTTCTGAGTCACCAACCAAGACAACTGGGTTGTTTATTACGGTCCATTGTGGAGTGACGATACTTGGAGAAAAAGATAATGCCACATTTCTTGTGGCCAGAGCCGCTATCACCCGCACAACTCAAGCGACTAGAGGAGCATAAATACAGCGCCTCGGGTCGCTCCCTGTTTGAGCCACCGTGTCAGATTTATTGGAACTGGCTGGTCCAGCAAATACCGACATGGATCGCTCCAAACACACTGACTATTGTTGGACTCTTAGTCAACATCCTGTCCACGGTGGTGCTTGTGTATTATTGCCCCACAGCAACAGAAGAGGTGAGTAAAGCGATCTTGGCTTAGGTTTCCACCCGGAGACCAGCAGCTAATTATATCTATTTTTGGATCGGACAGAACGCCAACCTACATCGAGAAACCACTGAAGATAGCAATTCAATGTCTATGTACAGCTCAGATGCTACAAACGTTAATAAATAAAACGTTTCCTAAATTAGTAAGATCAATTTGTTAATTCGGCATACAGTTGAGTTTGAAAAATTTTATATATAAAATTAAAACCACGTTATTTACATGAATCATGTCGCTAGCCAATTTGCTATTGGATGGCTTATTTGGGGAAAATTGAAAAAATGACAATTGGTTTTTGTTAAGAATTCCAAGCCGAATTAAAGATAATGTTACAGTCATCCAATATTGATGGTATCAATCTACCTCATGTTTGAATGCCCGCACTAAACGAGAATGAATTAAGTTGTCCCATAATTGATACACTGACGCTTTTTGCTTTGACGTGTCGTCTGTCCGCCCTTGTGTAAAGCAATGCTGTAAGAGTATCTGATTTCGGACCACCATCACATCGGAAGCTAATCATTTTAGCAACACAATAAATAAAACTCAGTATATGGATCGTGTAGGTTAGTGCAATCACTAGCAACTCTGAGCTGAGCCAACATTTGACCTATGATCCAGTACAACTGTGTGTGCAGGTACACAGCACTCACATGTATTTATCAGATAAAACACCTTTGTCCTGTCAAACCATGAGAAAGACCAGTAGAGATAAATCAAAGTCCAAGCTGATAATATCAGATCCCTGATGCAGCTCAAAGCTACTTAAGTGAGCTTTGTAATAAACAAAACCTGTCCCTGTGACTGGGCTTTGCTTGTGTGGGTTTATTACAGTTTATTATCTTATTTGGAGAAGAAACATAGGATCCTTGATCTCTCGGGGAACAAAAACTTTTATTTGTTGTTGCAAGCACATTGTGTTGGCTAGCTTAGAGCGCAGATGGTTTTTAACCTTCACTCTAATAAGAATAACAGCACCGGTTAACTCACGTCCCTCTTTTAAACAAACCTGAACTCCACAGTATGAAGATACAAAGTGCATGAGGGTATGAAGAAAACACGTGCATACAGTATATTTGTCCTTGGGTGTCTTGATATGTGCAGATTATGCGTTGTCAATGACTCTCTGCTACTAACACAAACTTTATCTAATATCTGTAAAGGCGACTGAGTTAGACATTTTTGTGCTGGCTATTGTCAACTAGCTGTTTAAATTGGATTGACTTTTAAAGATTAATCAGCTGTAGATATATATCCAATGAATGCAAGCAAGCTTTGTCAAAATTTGTGCACCGATTCATGAGGTATTTTGCTAACGCTACAGCTACACAGACAAAAGAACACAGAATCAGGCGAAAACATTATCACATTTGGCAGCAAGTGACTCATTGATGATAGTCTTGCATAAAATGGTAACTCTTGGGAAAAAAAGATATTTATTTTATCTAGTGATGTCCCGATCAGATACTCAGCATCGGTATCGATGGCAGATATGGCCATTTTTTGAAAATCGGGTAGTATCGGATTTAGTCATGTGATCGGGCCGATCCAGTTTTCGCGACAGTTTTCAGCATCATTATGCTTTACAACTGCCATTAAGAAGTCAAGACGCACACAAGTATGCAGCCATGTCCACAGTGTGGGAACACCTTTCAATGGAAAACAATGACGCTGAAACTGCATCTTGCAAAATCTGCAAACTGGATATTTCTCGTGGTGGGAACAGCAGGGCTCACTTTAATACTACCAACCTTGTCACTTGGAAAGAAATAAAGGTATCGGATCGGTATCGGAAAGACTGATCATTAAAAAAAATCGGATCAGGACATCCCTAATTTTATCTTCTGTTCCTCCACCTCAGGCTCCATCATGGGTCTTCATCCTGTCTGCCTTGGGCCTCTTCATCTATCAGTCTCTGGATGCCATTGATGGGAAACAGGCCAGGAGGACAAACAGCAGCTCACCTCTTGGGGAACTCTTTGACCACGGCTGCGACGCTGTCTCCACAGGTGCTTCACCCAAAACTGTGGTGCTCAGGTCATTGTGTACTAAAGAAAAAAAAAACATCCATCAGTAGATTTCAGACATAACCCAGTTTCATAGAATCAAGATATTAAAATACAAATTAAAAGTCACATCAAATGATTTGCTTTTATTTAAGCAGGTACTCTCTAAATACATATTGGTTAATAAATTTGTGGTATAATATTGTAATACTACTAAAAAAACAGGCATTTTTAATTCTCAGATACAAATAAGGAAGTAGGGGGGAAAAAAAACAAGTGAATATGAAAGTTGCTGTTTATTGTCAGTCAGCTTTTTTTCCCCCTTTACTCAGGACAGAGTTCAACCCAATATGTCATCAGCAGTTTTATTTATGATTTAATTTGTGATATTTACTGTAAAAGAAAGTTTAAGCCTTGGTTTTAATCAGTTATTGGGAATAAATTTGAATTTGGTGTCAGCTAAAAACACCAAAATGAGCAGGTTGTTTAATTTTTACTTATTTTTTATTACATTTATTATTCTAAAGTAACTGTGCATTTGAGGAAATAGAGCATTACTTCCTCCCTGCTGCTCTGCTTTAATAAAGTACCTAGCTTTTAGCAGCTAATAAGCTAATTAGCCAGTTTTTGGCTTCAGTCCCGTCTCGGGACAGTAAGAAATACATGAACAAGTTATTTTGTGGAACTTGTAATTGGCCCATAGATTTCTAACATTTGTGTCTTTTACCTCCTTTATTTTTCAGTTTTTGTTGCAGTGGGAACATGTATTTCATGTGGAATAGGAAGATACCCAAACTGGATCTGGTTCTGTGGATTTATTGGGATGTTTATGTTCTTCTGTGCCCACTGGCAGACCTACGTATCGGGGACCCTCCGCTTTGGGCTGTAAGCCACACATTTTTTTTCCCCCCGTCGATCTCCTCCAACTAATGCTCTGCTCTTCTTCCCGAGCAGCTGAATTAAAGCCTGTTTTTGACTCTTCACGCAGGGTTGACGTCACCGAGGTGCAGTTTGCCATCATGATCATGTACGTGATGTCGGCCTTCGGAGGCGTGAGCCTTTGGCAAACTTCGGTAACCAGGCCTGACCCCGTTCAGTTTCCTCACTCGCGACGACACTGTACTCACAGGGACATTTTCATTTCACCTGAGTGAAGAACAAATGAACGATTTCTAGTTGTAGTTGTCTTTTTAAATAGAATTTGTGTTTTACTTTCACTCTGTGCTGCCTTTGGAGGCTTGACTTTACATCACATGAGAGAAGTGAGAAGGTAAATATGGGTAGTCGAAGCCATGGCAACAGGTCATCTATTGGACATGATCTAGCTCAAAAAGCTGATGATGTCATCTGCATTCTTTTATGTTTGGTTTTATTTTTGCTTTGCGCTCCCATCACGCTCAGCATGCTGCAGCTCCTTTATCAGAAACGTTTTCCCCCCTTTTGGAAAAGTTTGTCTCCTGCTTTAATTCCAGCCGTCTGTGTTTTCGTAGTTACCCGTACTTGGACTGCAGCTGAACGTCTTCCCCATCCTGGGCATCATCGGGGGCGCCCTGTACTCCTGCTACAACTACTTTTATGTGATTCTGAATGGAGGAGTTGGCAAAAATGGCTCCACTGTGGCTGTAAGTGGCTTCAGTTGATTGTTCAATAATTAAATATCAACACGTGGCTCAATAACTTCTAAATGCTTGTGTTTAGGACACCAGCGTCCTGAGTCCTGGTTTGCACATCGGCCTCATCCTCATGTTGGCTTTCATCATTTTCAAGAAGTCCTCCAGCCATTTATTTGAGCACCACCCCTGCCTCTACCTGCTCACCTTCGGCATGGTCGCCTCAAAGATCTCCAACAAGCTGGTGGTGCGTCTCAGCTGTGCTAATTGCTCTACTTTAATTGTCTGAATGCTTTTAACTTTAGTTTTATTGTATTCGTAGATTGCACACATGACCAGGAGTGAGTTATACCTTCCAGACACAGCTTTCATTGGGCCTGGCCTCCTCTTCCTCAATCAGTACTTTAACAGCTTCATTGATGAACACATTGTCCTCTGGATCGCCATGGTTAGTATCAAACAAATACAGAAAACAATATTTACTTTGTTTTACTGCTGCATTTATACATTGTGTACAGCAGGGGTGTCAAACTCATTTTCAGTGAGGGCCTCATGAGCATCATCACATTCCTCGTCTCATTGTGACAGCTGAGCACAGCTAACCAACAATAAGTGAGCTCTACATGGTATTTCCAGCATAGAAACAGCGTTTTTACACATCCTCTTATAAACACTACAATTACATGTACGACTGACTAAATGTGAACTAAATATTACAGAAATACTATTAAAAGTAATGAGATGTCGTCATTTCACTGGTAAAATCAACATGCATTGTGGGAGATGTAGTTTGTCAATGCTGGCTTTTAAGCGGCTTATTTAAAGACATTAAGAAATACAGTATTTGAAGCTGTCGTGGGCCACATAAAAAGCAGTGGCGGCCTGCATTCAGCTCATGGGCCTT
The DNA here is from genome assembly GCA_031762495.1 of Anablepsoides rubrolineatus. NCBI lineage: Eukaryota > Metazoa > Chordata > Actinopteri > Cyprinodontiformes > Rivulidae > Anablepsoides > Anablepsoides rubrolineatus. The sequence goes on along the minus strand of JARVGW010000346.1, from coordinate 10,300,523 downwards.
GGGTTTGACACCTGCTGCACAGTCTAATTGTCTTTACATTTTTCTTGAGGGATTGAGGAAGATTTTTGCAAGTTAAACAACTTTAGCTACGTCTTTTTCAGCAGCAAATCAGACAGAGTAGTCGGTGTCTTACCTGCAGTAGACCGCAGATGGTGTGATCTCAGGTTTGAAGAATGTGGAATTCAGTCATCAGCTAATCCAAAATGTGACCATTCGAGAGTAAATTTCCACCATCTAAAATAACAACTCAAATTTAAAACTTTCCTATCTCATTATTTGTGAACGAGTTTTTTCGGCTGCTGCTTTGGAGCACACTGCTCTGCATCCTTTAGTTGTGTTTCTGCTGAAGCACACCTGATTCAAATCAGCTGTGAGTGTCATCAACTTTACCAGAAGTCAGATCATGACCCTTTAATTTTTATTTAAATCAGGTGTGTTGAAGCAAGAAAGCATTTTAAACCCTGTTTACCAGTGGCCTTTGTTTTTGCTAGACTTGCAGCGTGTTGCACTTATTGAGGAAACAGTGATGATGCAATCTACTTTGCAAAACTGCTTTATCTATCAATCATGCACAAAAATAAAAGGTGCAATTTTTACTAGTTTTTTTATATATAAAAACGTTGACAATTTCCTGCTAAAACTTCACTATTAAGGCAAACTGGTGGGTTTTAGGGTCTCATTTCACTTGTTAAGCTGTAATTTTTTTTTCCAGGTCCTCTCGTTTCTGGATCTAGTGCGATACTGCACAGGCGTGTGCCTCCAGATCGCCTCCCACCTACGCATCCGAGTCTTCAGCATCACGCCGCCGAGCAACGCCCACCACCGGGACTGACGGCTTGCCCGGCGGGAGGAGGCGGGGGGCGACGCAGAGTTCCCCCTGCTCCTGAAAGCAGACGACGACCACCACCACGAGGAGGAGAGCCCCTCGAACCAGAGCCACTGCAGCCTCCACAAAGTAACCACTTCTGATTAAAGCTGCCTCAGCCTCAAGAAGGAACAACCAACCCAACACTGAAAACCAAAAAAAAAAAAACATTTATGTTAAATGGAAATTATCAGTTTTCTTTAGAATTCTGTTTGTAGAAGCTAATCTGTTTTTAATTTAAGCATCAGTGCATGTTTTAAAACAATAAAGTTTAAAATCAAAGAAGCATTTCCTGCTCTTAAATACCAAAATATTTTCAGCTGAATGTTTTTCATCATTTGGGCAAATTTCAAAGCATTTTTTATCTGCTTTAAATTAGGTAATAAAGTCAACAAACCTAACTAATATTAAACTAATTTGTTTCTATTTAATTGACTTGTATTTAATAAATGTTTGAATTTGACATAAATCGGAGCTTTAAAAAAGCAAATAATAATAAAACAATTAACCTTTAAAACCTCAAATTCCAATGAAGTCTGGGATGTGAACTGGCAGGTTGTGTATGAGCTCTGAAAGGTTAAAGGTCGCGTGTTGATGCTGAAACTGACGACTGGTACTTCTAAATTGTTCCACAAACACTACTCCAGTTATTATTTTGACCTGCTGTTGATGATGATGTCCTGGAGATATATGTACATCTGTAAAAAATAAAATAAAAACGCAAAAACCATGACTTTCTGAGTGCCGTCGACCGATGAAGCATCAACACTCGACTCGTTCTGCTTTCTCATTTCTTCTCCCTAAAGGGCTAAGACTTAATTGTGTACGATTATACAGAAATGAACTGAATACGCCTTAAATATTTTTTTTGTTGTTGTAATTAGTTTTACTTGTGAATATTTAAAATGTCTGTTTTTTTTTGTTTGTTTTTTCATTGAAGTTTTAACAGATACAGCAATAGTTACAATACTACAAATTCTACTGGAAGTTTTTGTTGTTTTTACTAACCTCACTCATACGTGTCACATTTATGTCTGAATAATTTATTTGAAAGATCTGTTGCATTTATCAAAATTGTATGATGATTGAATGTTACCGAAGCGTAATTTGATGAATAATTCAGGTTCTTTGGAATTAAAAAGGGATTTTTCAATAAAATCTGTAAACTTTGTGTTAAAATGGCTTTGTTCTCATTTCAAACTGACTTTTGAGCTATGCGTGTAAGTGTTATTTGGTTCCAATAACTTCATGGATTTGTTGCATTAAGTGGCTCAAAATGTAGAATACAAACTCAGAGAACACACATTGTATAGAAAAGGTCACCAAATAACATAAGTATATACATAGATGTTCATAAAAAATCAAGTTTTATTCATAGAAACATTTTAACCTAAGGACCAGTCTGTCCTTTTAACATGGCATTCTGTTCTTTTTGTACTTTTGTGATAAGAAAATAAAACCCTTCGTCTAAACTGAACCAAATAAAACTGATTTCAATCAAACCTCTTGATCCGAAATGAGAAATCCCAGATTTGTTCGTTTAGCGTCCCATCTGCCTCACCGGCTAACACCGTAGTCATTTTAATACAGAACACTGGTAAAACTGACGTACAGAGGAGGTTTCGAACAGATTGCAACCAATTAATAAGACTAAATTATCATTCCGGTCACAACAAGACAATAAGTTACAGAACATGCTGAGAGAGAGGGGGAGGGGGGGGGGTCTGAATTTCAGACAGCAGCGAACCTGTCGAGTCCCACAGGGACACACTTACAGGTGGCTGTAAAAGCTGCACAATCATCATCTGACTGTACTACATCTATAATAATAATCAACATTTTCCCTGTTCAGTTCATCACTAATGTAAACCAAGAGTCCCACATACAGAACATGTTCAGATCGAACAGTAAACAAACAACAAAGGCACTTCGTTTCAAAGGTGTAACAGTCAAAACTGAAATCATTTGATTTTTCATGCTTTTTTTAAAGTTTTTAAAAGAAAATAAAAGCAAAACATTTTTTCCAATTTTCCAAAAAAAAAAATACCTCATTTGATTTCCCCAGCAGCGAATTTGACATCTTCTGTTTGAAATATTTAACTTCATATTAAAAAGACAAAAACAAAAAAAAACATTTTTGATGCGTGAATTTTTGTGATAAAACCAGCTGCAGTGAGGAGGTCCGTTATTTAACAGTACATACTGATGGCAGGGTGCTAGAAGAGGGGTCTGAGGTGTGGGGGGAGTGTCTCAAATGCCCTCGATAAAAGAAAAAAAACTAAAAAGGTATTAAGTGTCTGGCTGCTGTTTCCTTCACCAGCCATCGCCATCCATCATCTTCAAAACAAATGTCTCCACTCCACCTGACAAGAGCCTCCATCTGTACCGGCGGCACGCCGTGCTCAGGACTCCTTGACTCCTGTTTCCACCCAGTTGTCCCCCTGCCCCCCCATCTGGCCTCGCCGCCGAGGTGAAGAGAGGAGGTGGAGGGCGAAGCTCAGAGAGAAGAGGGAGGAAGTCTTTTCTCTTTCACACCCGCTCAGGGTTGCTGTCTCTGTTCGCTCTGCGTCTGGGGAACAGCTTTCGCTTCAGCAGAATCAGCTAAAAAACAAAAAAAGAGGAGTGAGTCAGCGGGAACACATTACACAATCAGAAAAAACGGAAACAAATGTACAAATTTTCTTATTCTTCTGCTACTTTAGCTGATAATTTTGTAGCTCTTTATACAGAGTCAACTTTATATTCTTTTTAAGGTTCTTAAAATAAGTCAGATCAAGATTATTGGATAAGTTAAATAAGTCCATCCTGTCCTTTTGAATTGTTGTTTTTGTGCTGTTGGAACCTTTTTCTTTGACACAGTGCAACACCTCCACTCTAAAACACTTCAGTAATCTTCTAATTTAATCATTCATATATTTAATGCTTTTGTTACCAGAGGAACCAAACAGTCGCAGAGTATAACATATTTTATTATAGTCAGGCTGTTTATCCGCTTGTAGGATTAATTTAGGTAAACTTCATAACTCCAAGAAAAACTGAAAACAAAACGCTTGACTTTGACACCAAAGTCTCTCCATATCTCTGTAATCCAAGAAAGCAAAGATAACTTTAGATGTGAGGCAGCGGAGTGAAATCACTTCTCTGGGGCGCGAGGACACTTTTGATCTCTTTAATCTAAACTGTACCTTCATAACTCAGACAGTCAGACTCATCTGCTGCCAAAAAGATCAACTGAGCAGCGACGAGAGACGCTGGACGAGTCGGACACATTCCTCACTGGGAGTACTGGTCCCTGTGGGCCGCTGTGTTTGAGATTCCCCTTAGGTCATCCGGGTTATTAACCTTTCTGTAAATTTTCTGAGGAGCAACTGGAAACCTTCAGATTAGGGCAGTGGCTTATAACGGTTTAGAGGGTAGAGTTCTGTAACAATGTAAGAAATTTGTCTTATGGGGTTTCTGGTACTAAAACAGGAGAAAAACAAAGTTACCGTTTTCCAAAAAGCCCACCTATGGATTCATTTCAAAAGTACTGTGTGATCCAAATCAACAAGGGTCTTGTCTTTCACTGAGGATTTCTAAGAGTCGTTCTCTTCTGATCAAACTAACCTGACATATGAGCTCAGATTAGAGTCCTGCAGCAATCATAGCTCAAGAATGAATCATGGAAATGGAGAGCGGACGTCTAACGAGTCTTTATCTGACAATGTAAACAAACAGAGGGGTGGTCCGAGGTGGACATACCGACCTGCTCAGCAAAGAAGGACATGACAGTGAAGACGACCAGAGTCACCAGGACGCAGTGGGTCCAGAACTTCAGCTTGTCCCGATACAACCGCCTGGAAATAACAATATATCAACATATCAAACATAAACGTTTCCTGACTTGAAGAAATGCTGAAGGCCGCACATCCTTCCAGCAAACAGAGGCTAACTGTTGGCAGAGAAGCTGCAAGCAGAGAGGGAAGCAGGGCAACGGGTTGACAGAGTGACATCATCCAACGCCATCTGCCAGACACTACTGATTTAGAGAGAGAAGAAAGGCAGAAAGGAACACAAACATCTAAGCATGAGCCGCTCATCTGAAGCAGCTCAGGCTAAATTTAACATTTCTATTTAAAACTGGCATTCTTAAGCTTTGCAGAGACCAACTACTCCATAAAAGAAACACTCAGGTGGCGAGAGGCATTTAACTTTATAATATCTAGGGCATGAGCAGAACGATGATGAAGTAACAAAGTAAGTCAATCAGAAGTTAAGAAGCTTGTTTGCTTTCTCTTCTGTTTTTTCCCTCGTCTTTGATGGTTTGACTTCCTGGCTGAATGAATAGAGACATTTGATCTCCAGGAAATTGCGACAGGAACTCTCAGTGATTTGGCCTACAGCACCGTAATCAAACATTTTCTCAAAACATCTAACGCACCATTCCTGGAGCTCCGTTATGTGCAGGAACCTGTTGCGGTACTCTCTGGGAAGTTCAAACTGGGCCGGCAGCGGGAACATGGATTCATAGAAATCTCTCAACACAGCTTTTACTGTGGCGGCGTCCTTATGGCTGTGGTCGATGTTATCATTCAGACAGATGAACTTCCTGTTGGTAACAAATTAGATTCAGGACCAAAATCAAGTTAAAGAAACTCAATGAAAGGGTCTGTTTTCTGAACTTCTCCCCACCTTGGGTTCTTCCTTATGTCGTCCAGCTGGCCCACCACGTGGGACACGTTGGTCCGCACCATTTTGAAAGCTATCTCCTCCTCCCCCATTATTTCAAACCTGTCAATACACAAAGTATGGTTAGCTTCTCATTTCAAAAGAATGTCACAATCAAGCAAAACAACCCAGAAGTTTAGATCTCACTTGTATTTATTTTGGTCTCTGAAAGCTTTGTGAATCCGCTCCGTGATGGGGTTACAGTGAAGGATGAGGCCTTTTGTAACAGGAGGCTTAAAAAGAAAAAGATTTCAGATTTAAATGATCCAGTCACAAAGATTAAAGTTTGAGGTAAATTCGACTCACCATGTTAGGGTCATAGTAGGCTTCCTGAGTCGGGCTCACCAGGTGCAGGTGAGTCAGGTTAGTTGGAAGTGTTTTAGAGCAGTTTATCAACATTTGTTCAAGTCCTGTCAGGTCCTACATTTGACACAAAGAATAACAAATTTCAAAACCAGAGCAGCTATTTGAGAAGATGATACATCGGAGCCTCACACTGACCTGGAGGCTGAGGGGGAGCTCGTGAATCCTCGTGGCGAGAGTCCGGATCTCCCGATCGGACAAAATACCCGAGTGGTCCGTGTCGATCTCGTCAAACACTTCAGAGACGTTGAGCTGCTGCTGGGCGCTCATCAGGAAGTAGAAGTACGAAAAGGCAAACTGCATGTCCTCCGAGTGTCGGACGCGGTGGCCCGACGTTTTGTCGAATTCTTCTGGGAATCTGAAGAAAAAGAAAAAAAAAGCGATCCAGTTAAAGCTGTAAGATCAGAAACACAGATGTGGGTGTTTCGGAATTCCTTACGTGTCCTGCAGCTCCTGCATGATGAGGCGGTCGATCATGTGCGGCATGTGGGCGGGGACTTTGCGGGACGTGAAGCCGAACTGGCTGTTGAGCAGTTTGTTGACGTAGCGCAGCGAGTCGGCGAAGGTGTCTCGCAGCTTTCGTCCTGTGGCTGTCCCGTCCGTCTCATAGGACAGTTCTTTTTGAAGACGCTCGTTCTCCTGTGGAGTTAACAGAACGTAAACGATATCTAAGAACAGATGAGTAAATATTAAAAGTTTGAGGATCTCCTTACCTCAAGCAAAGCCTGGAAATATTTCCTCCTTTCCCACGGCAGAAAGCCTCGATCCGAGGAGGTGAAGTGTTGGAGTCTCCTTCCAACGAAAGGAGCGCCGGGTGGCTCCGCTCGAGTCTCCTCACTCCTTTTTTGGGAAAAGTTGCCTAAAAGTTTGGCGATCATGGGTCTTTCAATCGCAGCCTTCAGAGGATAAGGTTCGGGGCTAACGATGTTTTTCAACACACCGTCAATGCGGACGGAGACGAAAGGAGTAACAAGTTTCTTTTCAACAGCAATGACTTCTTTTAGATTCTTTTTTTCATCAGAGTTTAGATTTTTCTGGTTGATCTTTGGAGTGTCAATCCTCATGGGAGGTGTTCCTTCTAGGGGAACTCCCTCCAGGTCTTTGTAAGGCTTCCCCTCGACTCTGCCTGCTTGTAAATTGATGTCCTGCTGCTTTTCAGACAGCGACTTGTACGGTTTCAGAAGTTCAGCCTTGGTGAAGTTATAACCCTTCAGAGTAATGTCACCAATCAGAAGTTTCTTCTCCAAATTCTGAAGCTCGCTGCGCACAACAGCTGGTAAAAAGGACAGATTTACTGAAGGAACCTGGACGGTGCCCTCAGATTTACCAGGATCCCTCTTGTGAATCTTAGGCCCTCGCTTTTCCTCGGGAATATCTGAGAATGGAAACAGAGGCTCCTGAGTCGGGGTCAGCTTGGACTCTTGTCCCTCCTTTTTGCTCAAAGTCTTAGAAACATTATTCTGAGGGACCTCCCGGGGGTCCACGGCTACAGTAAAGCTCATTTGGAACTCTGTGTCGTCCTCTCGTTGGAAGGTGATGTTGTACTGGATGCGGGTGGCGTTGTGGCCTGGGTGGAGCAGCAGGTGAATGCTCTTCCACTTGTTGGCCACGGAGGTGTGTCGCAGCGCGGGGTTGTCGCTGACGTGGGCCTCCGAGACTCTGCGAGCCACTTTCTCAAAGCTGAAATAGGGTTTGGTCTCGCCCACGGGGAGAGTGTAGAGACTCTGGTTCCTCAGCAGGGTCACACGGTGTAGCTCACCAAAATGCTCTACAAATAAGAGACGAGATTTTATTATCAGGTTCATAAGACAACAAACAAGGAGGGGCTTTCAAACTAAACCCACAAGAGGGATTAAAGATCCTCTCTGGGCTGGGAACGTATTAGGATCCTCCAAAAGCCACTTTTTATTGGATCCAATCATCACGGTTGATTTCAAGGGACTGCTTTCATTTGTTTTTGTTTTTTCCAAAAGAAATTCTGGCAATTTCTTCTAAAATACTACAATGATACTACAACAAAAACTAAATATGCATATCTTTGATGCTTATTAGAGGTTACAGAACTAAAAGCATGAGATCTTTAACTTGCCTTGGCCGCAGTCGCCCACATCAAAGCCACACGAGAGCACGTTGCAGGCCTGGTCGCAAAACTTATCAGCGAGCCACGAGTTGGCGCAGCCTTGATTGCAGTACAACGTCCCCCCGGCACCTCCTAGACCGCCTCCAAACTGCCACACCTGTGCACCTGCTCCGCCGGGCCCAACCCCACCGACCCCCGCGGGGAACCGGTTACCCGCCGCACCTGTGGAAGAGTCGAACGTTAAACCCAAACCAGCTGAAGTGCATAAAGAAAGCAGTGCTGAGCTAATTACCAAGACAGTCCCCTCCATCCCAGTCACAAGCAGAGTTGTTGCAGGCCTTGTCACAGTACCCGTCTTTGATCCAGGATCCTGGGCAGCCCTCTGCACAGTTTGGAACAGGCCAGGTGAGGTACACCTGGAGGGCAGTGAGAAAAGACAAACATGAAGTCAGGCTGGGATTCAGATTGTAGAACAAACAATGAGAACTTTAATGGTCGTGTTAGCACCTTCTGTCCCTTAGAGTGGCTGTAAAAGTCATCCGGCCAGACGTCTTTACCGAACATCACGTCATCGTTGAGGTAAATAAATTTCTGGGAGAGCCCGGGGATCCGATGGATGTGGGTTTCGATGGCAGGGGAGCTGAAGGTGGGAAGGTGAGTGTGATTCAGGAAGATATCCTGGAAAACCCAAATTATAAGCCCTCATTAATAACTCGAACAATTTAAGGATTTGTGCATTACAACGTGGAGGGAGTTGAGGCGCGACCTGATGTGTGACGACTGAAACTCTGGGGTTGTCCAGGTTGAGCCAGGAGGGGATTTGTCCGTTAGTGACGATGAAGATGTGCCGCACCCAGGGGGCGTGTTTCTCTATGGACCGCAGCGAATAGCGGAGCTCTTCGTTGTCTTCGAATCGGCTGGCTGAGACGTCTTCGTCCTGCTTAGACTGAAGCAAAAAAATATTTATTATTATAAAAATAATAATCTTGTCCACCAAGTTAGGTCACAGATATCGAACAGGAAACTAGTGTACCTGAGAGATGGCTGTAATGTCCCAAAACAAGTAGGCGGGGCTGATGGTTAACTCTTTCCCGTCCAGAGTCAGGTTCTTTTTCGCCTGTTGGGTCAAATCAGCAAAATCCTGCGCAGTGTTCAGGTGGAGCAGAGCAATGCTGGCCTCTGAGTACAACTCAAACTGCAAAACAATAAATATTAGACTGAAAATTAATTTAAAAAAAACACAGAATGTTGTTAAAGTGAATTAAACTCAAAGGAGAGGATCAGGTATTCTGAATTTTAATCGTTTAAAATAAATTTTATAAGTGTCACGTCTGAGAGAAGCTGTTGATGTAAAACTTAAATAAATGAACCAGCAGAAATAAAAATTGATTGATATGATGATCCCTTATATATATAGCAGCGACAAAAGATGTTTGTGTGTAGGCATGTGTTGGCTGCTGGAGTCAGAACAACAAAAGGTGTTCCTGTTAATGGGAGTTTGGAAAAACGTGATGTCATCTTCTCTGTCGGGTCACATGAAAAGGGCTCTATGATTTCAGCAGAGTTATTTGAGGCATCGCAGGACTCTGTGTGATGAAGTCATGTGAAGCTGTTGCTACACATAAACACCCACGACAGAAGAAAATAAGTCGGGCAACAATGTAAATCCCTGCTTTTTTAAATTGCACAGTCACTTTTGATGTTTTTGCTTTTATTTACATTGGCTTTAAGATTTAAAACCTGCATTACAGCTTCAAGCATTTCATAAAATTTAATTTGCAAAAGTGAATAATGTAAGAACCTACATGTGATCTCATGTGGAGGGAAAAGCTTCGTGTTTGGGTTTAGTTCTGAACATTTGACCACAGCTGGGTTTATCAGCTCATCTATCAGGCAGCAGCTGAAGTTCCTCCTCACCACAGCGTGGGGATTTTCCTCTCGACACATTAAACCACAATGCTTGTGGCCTGCGTGTCGCTGCAGAGGCTAACCAAAATGTAATTTGACAAGTTAAAATTGAGTGAGTAAACTAATTAACTGAGTGGTGAGGGATCTCTTTAGGCAGCTGGTATCTAAACTCTAAACTGAAGCTGATGAAAGAGAATGGTAGTAAAATCTAAAATTTACAATTCAGCCCTGACTAGGCAAATCAAAAGTTCTGGATGCTGATTTAAAGAAAATAAAACTATTTGTGTGTTTAGGAAAAAGTTTGGGCAACCCAGAACATAAAGTGCTCAGTAGGGCTAAAATTTATGAACGCGTTCAATAACTCAAGAAAAAAATTGTGCAAAGGGCCAGAAGTGACCGTTGATAAATCTTAATTCAGCCTTCATGTCCTCAAGTAAAAAGATAAACATTTTATTATGAAATCCTGAAGGGACATTAAAATAAAACTAATAAATGTAAAGCTTTTTGACTAAAACCAAACTTTGTAAATAATAATAAAAATATTAAAAGTCTTTCCAATATTTTGTTGAGGACCATTATTTTGTAATTGTTATTTTTTGGAGCAGATTTTTTTTTACAAAGAGCTTGTGTCCATCTCCAGCAGTCATTGGTCAAGAGGCGAGGCAAACCCTGGACAGGTTGTCAGTCCATCATAGGGACCAAGAAACAAATAATCATTGCCACTCGCACCTGGGGACAATTTAGCATTACCAGCTAACCAAATATTTATGATCTGTGGGAATAAACTGGAGCACCTGGAAAAACCCATAAACTCCTCATAGTAAGCCAGGAGTCGAACCATCAACCTTCTAGCTATGAGACGATTTTACCAACCTTCACTAATGTTTTAAAAATACACACTAATCTAAAAACATGCTGTGGGTCGGTCCACAAACAGGAGGGCAGGCCTCGACAGGAGACAGCACGGGCAGAAGATCAGGGTTGTGGTCCAGCTTTCAGCACCTTATCATTGTGTCTTACACCAGCTATAAATACCAGCGCTGAACCGCTCCCTTCGCACTATGCACATCATCCCTCTTTCACAGAACAGGCCGACTGACACCAGGAAGCACCTTGAAATCAGAACTGAGCATTGTGTTGAGGCTAGAGTCCAGCCTGATCAAAATAGCAAACGCACGCGCCGCACTCCGAACGCACTCCTTTCCAGCTTCCAGATCAATTCAAGACGACAGACTGAGCCACGGCGTTCAGAAAAGTTCAGGAAAACACCGGGTGACCTTTTCCAGAGCGACCAGCTGAAATCGTGCTGCTCCTAACGGTGCTCCTGATGCTGAACTCTGCACCGGCAGCTCAGGTTACAGCCGAAACTTCAACCATTATGATCACATGACGGGAAGTATGGCGAGCAGAGGAACAACTGCTTTCATGCTGATGATATGTGGGTTAAACACTGTTAACCTGCATCTCATCTCAAACCAGCAGCTGTTCATCTTCACAATTAAACAAAATGAGATTGAAAATCAACCAATTAGAAAACGGCCATCACAGCCAACCAGCCCTGGAAACAAGAAAAAAAGGGCCTAACTCAGACGATTTTACAGATATTGAGCTAAAATTTGATGTGGTATTAGCTGAGAGTCATCCTCAACATGTGTTTAGAGAGCAACATGTTTGCTTTGATATGAACTGTACATCTAAAACTAACAGTTATAGTATATGTGTGTGTGTGTGTGTGTGTGTGTGTGTGTGTACGGGTTTTTCCTACAACGTGGGGAATTTTTTACCAAAAAAAGCAGCCTCGTGGGGACCAATGCCAGGTCCCCACGG
>JARVGW010000346.1:10265120-10281524 GCA_031762495.1 Anablepsoides rubrolineatus | reverse complement strand
TAAACTTTAAAGTAAAGAAGTAAAAGTATCATTTTTAGGTTTTAAAAGTAACTAAGTAAAAGTAAAAGTCACAATTTTTAAAAAATACTTGGTAAAATACAAATCCTCAAAAAAATTGCTTAAGTACTGTAACTAAGTAAATGTACTTAGTTACTATAGACCTCTGCTTGCAACCTCTCCAGGGTGTACCCCGCCCCTCGCACTGTGACTGCTGGATATGGGCACAAGTGATCCACGTGACCCTAAAAAAAAAGGAATAAACGTGTACAGAAAATGGATGGATGGATATTTCACTCATTTGAACGTTTCTCTTTTATTGTATTACTGTCATTTGATTTGTAAGTTTAAACATTCAATAAACATCAAAATAAACATCCAAATACAATACATACTTAGCTCCCTCTGCTGGAACCTCATGCTCACTGCATCCTCAGAAAAAAATCTCTATTACTCTTTCGAATTTTACATCAGCTTAAAAAGTTAAAGTAAGAAGTCAAAAGATGAATTGAGAAACTCAATATTTGTCTTAAATTTTAAAAAGAATTAAACACAGCATGTGTTTTCCACATGGAGGTAAGCTGCTTACACAATACTGACATACAGTTGCCTCATATAAAGATATGTTGCTCAACACGACATTGCATACTGGTCTACCCCTCACATTGTGTTCATCTCATTGAGATGAATCATGTTCTGTAGATCTTTTCTCTCTGAAAAACAGAATCTGTGGTGTTTCTGCATTCCTTTGTCCTCCTGCCTGAGGAGCCTTACAAGCATGAGAGAGAGAGAAAGAAAAAAAAGAGAAAAGTCTTTTCAATCAAATATTTCTTAAGGATGGAGCCAAGCTGGGCCTTGGCAACTTTTAATGAGCTCCAGTAGCAACAAATGAAAACAGGAGGAACTGCTCTGAAAAACCTGCAGCAGATGCTCAAACATATACACCTTTAACCCCATGTCTCAGTGTGATGGGTCATCTAAACCAAACAAATCTTAAATCACGTTTTCTTTATTTCTCAGCTTCAGTGTTATGTTTTTATTCTTCATTTTAGTCAGTTTTGTGTGATAACGTTGCTTCCTGTTTTATTGTTTAATTTTGTTTCCTTCTGCATTTTATTTATTTTCAGTCTTTTTTTTATTATTATTATTCCCCTCACTCTGCTTTAGTATAAATTAAAAATTATGTGTGATTACAGCTTCTCTTCTGTATGCTCTGTTTTGTTTCAGCTTGCTTTATTTTTCATTGGTCTGCCTGGGCTTGAACTCTTTGTTTTTATGCTCAACAGGCCACCACTTTACCAAATATGATGAAATGTGTGTTTTTTCTTCACAATCTTTACTTTGATCAAACCATGCATGACTGCTCATTTTAATTCACTGTGATCCTTTTTTTTCTTACATGTAATCTAATTTATCTTTTAGTGTTTATAATGTAATCTTATTCCCTTTTGATACAATTTTTAAGTTTAGTCCCCCACCTTTGCAAGTTGGATTTTTATACCTCTTTTCTTAGTTTATTTAATTTGTCATCAACTATGAACTTGTTTTGCCATACTTCAGAAGACGTTTCATGTTTCATCTGATAGCATGTCATGCTGAGTTCATGTTTCTTGTTTTTCAGCTAAACAAAACGGCTCATTTAACTCTTCAACACTAGCCAATTTTTCTGCATTTGGTTTAACTTGTTCAGGCAATTCCATAACTTTACAGCTATAAATTTGCCATTATAAGTAAAACCAAAAAAAAGTTACCATTAACAGTAAGGAAAAATCATCTGTGGCCTTGTGCTTTAGAGCAGTGTTCCCACAGCCTCAGAAAACTGGAAAAATTGCAATAATAATATAATAATGTTTTACTGTAAACCATCATAAAATCAAATCTGTATTTCAATCATTATTTTCAAATCTAATTAAAAAATGTTGAAATGTTATTTAAGCTAGGTTTGATGTATTTTGTTCTGTTATTATCATCAACAGTTTGTTTAAAAATTAGCTTTTTCAGTGCAATATATAGTGTTTATGACATATTGATTAATAAAATTCTAGACAAAATTAGTAGTTATTGTTATATAGTGAATAAAAGTGAGAAAACATTCTAAATGTTGGTGTTTCTTTACATAATTTGTAGCACTGTTTGGGTTTGCAGGGGCGGTGCTGCCATGCTTTTTGTGGGGGAAATGTTTGGGAACCCCTGTTTTAGACTGTCATAAGTTACTGTAATTCTAAAAAAAATATCTACAGAAATGTCTGGTTTTGACGTCATTTTGGAATGCATTGTGGGTAAAAATATCAGCATTATAATTCTTATTTTGACCTAAACCATGGCAGTTGGGTTTGGCTACATGTTAAAGGTGTTTAATATTTAAAAGAAAAACTATTGGGGGAGGAAAATGTTTATTGTGAAAACTGCAGGTCTGCAGCAGCAAAGTGACACATGTTGGGGACTTCATTTAACAGGTTCTTAGTGCTCATTTCCTGTGTTAATACCGTATGTGTGGGCTTTCATTTCTGAGGTGAGCTGAGTTTATTTTGTGGTTCAGATCAACACTAAGTTTTTAATGTTTTCTTTTCCTCCTTTATTCTTTGTTGCTAACGCTGCAGCCATGACAGTGAAATAAGGTTTAACCTGCATACAGACCAGGTTGTGGTTTTCCTCCCTTTGAAGCTCACATTGAGCAGTTTACAACATGAAGCTGTAGATCACAAAATACTAAACTGCTGTCATTTATTTACAGGATAAAGCTAAAACTATTTAATTTCTAAAGTAAAAAGGAAATTCTTTAAAAAGCAAAGTAAATAAAAGATATTTAATTTAAAGTTGATTTTTACCAGTTAGTTTTATATAATGAAAACTTGTTCCGTATATAAGAAGACAGATGTGTGATCAGGACGCGCCCACAGGGAGTCGCTTTTGGGGAAGACGCTTTTTTGTGTCAGCAGCTCGCCTCGCCTCGCGCAGGTTAATTCCTGTCAGCACCATGTGACTGTCAGGAAAACACACCAAAAACCAGCAGCTGCTCACATCTCTGCCAGGAATTAGACGTGGATTGTTGTTTTCAGTTCAGTTTTTCTTCCCCAAAAGTTTCCAAAAAACTAAAGTCGCGCCGCGCAGCGCGTAAAGAAAGAAAGATGTTCTGGTTCCAGCAAGGTCTGTGCGCCCTGCCGGCGTTCCTGGGCATCTGGTCCTCCGCCACCTTCATCATCTCCTTCATCATCGCCGTTTTGAGGCACGACATCGATGTTGTCTTCCCCTACATCAGGTAGGAGTCGCAGAAACTTTTTTTTGTTCCTTTTTGTCTTCAAACTGAGATTTGTTTGAAACTGTTTTAGTTTCGGTTTTCCCGAGCTGGCAGGATGCCCAAACTGCAGCTGTGCGTAAAACCCGTTTATTTCTGGAGATTATTATTATTAATATTATTATTATTATTATTATTATTATTGTTGTTGTTGTGTCACTTCACTCTTAAAAAACAAGAGACTTTTATTTGAGAATTAAGAATTTAGTTAAAGAATGTCAAAAATGTTAATAAAAATATTAAACTTGTATGAATCTCACACATTCATATTTTCATTTTCATCTGAAATTGTTGAACAGATTACGGACTTCCGCGAAGTTGAATTAAAGACCTTTAACCTAAACAAAGAGGAAGCTGTAGCTGTACAGTTTAACACTCAGGGCTTGATATAAATGGAAACTTTCAAGAAGCAAAAGGAAGGGAGGTTCACTTTTCTACTTCCAGCCAACAGACCTTGAAAACTCTAAAATAGCTCTGACTCTGTGAATTTTACAGCTTATAAAATAGAATTTGGTAGAGTAATAGCTGAGATAGGTCCAAAGCTCGTATGTTGAGATCTAATAGATTGCACAAGTTCTTTGTTTAAAATCTGCTGTTATCTTTCAGTCAGCTCTGCTTGTCTGTTAGCAAAATATCTCACAAACCACTTGACAGATTTTCATGAAACTTTCAGGAAATAATCCATGGATAGCCATCTTTAATTGATTAACATTTGAAGGCAGTCAAATTTAAGATTGCCTTTACAGCAAGCTCATTTTAGGAAACACAAATATAGCAAAAAGTCAGTCAATTTTACAGATATTGAGATAAAAAAATGTCATAGTTGTAGCTGAGAATCACTCACAACACAGAATACCAAGTGCTATTTATTGTGCAAAGTATTTGCTTAAAACTTTAGCATTAACGATTTGGAGTCAACTGTCTGTTAGCAAAATATCTCGAGACTGAATAGGTGGATCTTCATGAAACTCCCAGAGACTAATCACTGGATATGCATCTACAACTGATTAAATTCTGAAGTCAATCAAATGTAAGACGGCTGCCACAGATGACTGATCTTAAAATCACAGAAATAGCTCTAACTCAGTCAGTTTTACAGATATTGAGCTGAAAGTTGTTGTGGTAGTAGCTGAGGGTCATACACTTTGCTCAAGATCTTTATTTTTAAAGTTTGAGGACAACTTTGTTATTTCTCAGCATAAGATTGTCCTAATTTTCACTAAAGACAGCAAGTTTTAGTGCCTATGTTCTGAAAAATTGTACTTTGGCCTAAAGTATAAAAATGATGGAATCTTAGTATAAAACGTCTACTTTAAAACTTTTACTCTAAGGTGATATAACTACACAGAGTTTTTTACATGGCTGTTAATCTGCATTCTTTATTCTCAGTGACACGGGTGCATTCCCCCCGGAGAGCTGCTTTTTCGGCCTGATGACCTTCATTTGTGCATGTGCAGGTACATCCTCAACTTCATCTTTGACCTGTTGGCCAACTCTGGGCTCTCCCAGGACAGGAAGCATACTTCCCAACAACGCTACTCCCGTTTCCTCATTTTGTAAAGAAAATGAAAGAATTCTTAATTGGAAAACTGAGTCAGGAGTGGTTTGTGGCTAAACGTACAACGTGACTTTTATACAGGAATAGGCACTGTATATGCCAGATACAAGTTTGTGCAGAAGCTGATTGAGGAAAACAACGTGATGAAACCGTGCTGCAATAAAGTCTCCCTTTTATTCGGGTTGGGCTCCTGCTTTGGGATGTCAATCGTTGCAACTTTTCAGGTATGTCCTCACAGATTTTGTCGTGTAAATTTCAATGTCTTGAAGAATAATTTGATGGGTTTTTTTATTTTGGTTGCAGGAAACAGCAGTAAGAATATTCCATGATATAGGAGCCTTGTTGTTTTTTGCTTCCGGTGTCGTCTACATGATCAGCCAGTGTTGGATATCATACACAGCACATCCATATGACTGTGCCACGAGTGTGTCTGTGGTGCGTGTGGGTCTCACAGTCATTGCTGCTCTTGCAATATTTCCCAGTATCCTTTAAAAGAAAAATCAGCAACATTTGGTTTGTTGGAGTCCTTTTACTTTGCCTGCGTTGCACATCATGTTATTTGTGTGTGAAAAGTGTCACATTTTTCTTTAAATAATACTCCAGCTATAATTTGTGGCATTCTAAGCAGCAAAACGTCACTGCATTGGGACAAAGAGGAGGAGGTAAGCTGTATGTGTTGGGGATTACTCTATAAGTTAACATGTAACAGAACGTTAAGGGGGTTTATTATCAATGGTGATGGTGTTAGAATTCACGTTTTATGGTGTTTTATCCTTGACCTCTAAATCCAACATGGCTGCTTTATACGTTGTCTAATTGCTTTTTTATACTTCTAGTTCTAAAATGAATCTAACAAATCAGCATTTTGTTTCTCAGCAACCCTGTAGGTGTTCTGATTGTCTGCGCCTATGAGCTTTAAAGGCAGCACGTTTCTAAAAGCACAGGAAAACCACAAACAGAAAGCTTTCGGTATGTTCTTAAGAATGTAAACAGTGGTTTCACGGTGACGGTTGCAGTTTTCAAAGTAAGACGCTTGTTTGGGCCCAGAGCTGCAGCTCAGCATGTTAAGCTATTGTAGCTCCAAACTACAAAGGTAAAATGCCAAGACAATACGTTTCTGTAGATTTTTATTGTACAGCAAAATTCAGTGTGTGTTGCTTAAGATTGCAAGTTCACACTCTGAACACAATAATTAGTTAATCCCACCGGTTTTCCACTTTGACACTGAGTTTCAAGTGAGAAAATTCAACTGGACACCCTCATGTTAGCATTTAACCTAAATAATGTTAGGTTAAATGCTAACATTAGCATATAGCCCTGTAGCTTCTACCTTTTCTATGCCTTCTTACAGCTTTTTCTCTATTTTAATTCTGTAAACTAAAAGTGTGAATGTGCTCCAATCAAATTTGAAGTTAAGTTGGAATTTTAGTTTAATGTGTAAAAAAAATGAAAGTATCAAAATGAAAAGACAACTCAGAAGTTTGTCACAACAAAATGGCTTCCTCACGCACAAAAGTGGTAATAGATGCAGCAAATGACCAATTTATTTGCACTTTTTGTCAGATTATTCCTCATTTAATCAGTTGCAAACATATTTAAATACAGTTTATGCCAATAAATTTGTAGCCACTGTGTTTAATGCATCAAATTAAGTTAAACTGATTATTAGCGGTTTTTGCTAATAAAGGTTAGCATATCCCTTTGATTTTGCTCTTTTCAGCTAAATCGCAGTTAATTCGGGTGTGTTATTGTTCCCAGATTTGAGTTCTGACACCTGAGACCACATTTCTTATTTTATTTAAAGATTCTCTTACTTAATTACTGTTTCCCTGTCTTGCAGCAATATGCCCTCCACCTGACCAGCGCCATCTGTGAGTGGGTCGTTGCCTTCAGCTTTGTCTTCTTCTTCTTCACCTACATTCATGATTTCAAAGTGAGCATCAGATTTCAGAAATCCCAGACATTTCCATTCTTTGGTGTTGTTGTTCTAAATGTTTTTCTCTTCTTATTCCCTACAGCGGTTCACCTTGCAAGTGACCACAGTATATGAGCAGCCGTTTTGAACAGTTTCAGCAACACTGAGATTTTTTATTATATTCCACATAAATTATAATCGATTTTTAAACTGTTTACACAATTATTTACTTTTTGTCAGTTGCTGATTTTATGAACTTTTTACGTTACTTTGTCAGATGGGAAGTCATAGATGAAAGTTTGTATTTTTATACTTTTTTTACATATTTATGTATACTTTAACTTTACATTATTTTGCACTTTTTTCAACTGTTGCCACACCAATGTGAGCTGCGTCCTGTGAGGCTTGTGACCACTAATAGGAGAAGTTAATCACAATGAACACATGATCACAATGTATGAAACAAAACCTTCAAACATGTGACTTTAAATGAGTGTAGCTGTTCTTACACTGGGTACTTTTTAAAAACTACAAGACTGAAATTTGACTCCATTGTTTGGGTGCTGACAGCTCCTTGTGGGTTGTTTTTTCTTGTTTTATTGGATTACTTCTTGTTTATGACAACAAAAGATGATGATGTTCATAGTTCAGATATGACTTCATGGTGAAAATCTGTTCCAGTACACATAATAATAATAATACTTTCTTTATAGAGCGCTTTGAAACAAAATGCTGAACAGGAAAAAAAATCTTTTCTAAAAATAGAATAACAAAAACATATCAAATAAGGCAAGAAAGACAAAAAAAAGTTAGAGTGAACAAGTGAGTCTTTAACTTTCCTTTAAAAACCTCTGCAGAACAGGTCGTTTAGTTGACCAATTAGCACAAAAGCAAACAAAGTTGCTTAAATAGGCTTAAAACACGCAAATCAGATTATTTTACACATGTTCACAAAATATCACCATTTCATTCACAACTAAAGAGCACTAAGGCAGCTAGCTTCACAGCTACATTTCTACTGTAATACAATAAAATCAACTCGTGCAGCTTTGAAGTTTTAAAGGGTTTTACTGAAACAGACCAGTCGCTGCTCCTAATTTCACAGGTTTCACCCAAGTAACAAACTCTCCAGGTATTCCTCTGTAACTCATCAGAAACGGTGCACAAACTCACTCGACACAAGGAATAATAACAAAGCAGTCAGGAAGTAAAGTGCCTTAAACGTGTCGCCCTTCGACACTTTAAAAAAAAAATGAAGGGTCTCAGGTCTGACTGAAGCCGTCCAGTTATTGTGCTCAAGTGTTATTAATCAAACTAAGACTGAAGACGATGTCAAAAGGCATCACAAACGTAGGAAAACCTGCCAACCTCTACACTATTAATGCTGTAATTACAAATGGAATTCATTTTGTACTTTGCTTGTTACACGATGTACTGTAATGATCATTTTATGGTTCTTATCTGGAAAAATAAACGGATATTTTATAACAAAGTGTGTGTTTATTAGTGAAAAATCAGAATGAAACATTTTCGTAAACAAAGTGCTTTATACATTCATAGATTTTTATCATTATTTTTACATTTAAGACATCTGCAACAAATTTATGTACCTTTAGGTGCAACTTTTTCCAGGCTTGTGATAGGAGTTTAGGCACTAAGGCATGCTTTTTAGATCTTCCAAGACATAATAAAAACCATTCACCTTTCACAGAAATTAGTAAAAAGGGGGGAAAAAAACACAATAAAACTAAATCGGGGTGACTGATTTGACAACAAGCAGATCCTTCTTCAGTCCATTTTTACAGTAAAATTACAATCATTGATTAGTGTCCTTCAGTCGCTAAAAGATGATTCGCTGTCTGAGCTGGTGGCAGCGATATCCTCTGTGCTCCTTGTTGCTACGTCTGGCACAGGAGCGTCAGGTGTGCTGTTAGCAAAAAGGAGCAGGTTACAAACACGTTTATTGAATATTATAAGATAAACTAATTTTACAGTAAAATTCTCACTCTAGCAGGTTGGGATCCAAACCCTCCATCATCATTTTAGTCCGAATGGCCATCACTGGTACCCCCTAAGATAAATAAGACAACATTAAGATACAAAACAAAACACATTTTTTAAATCTACTCTCTGCAGGCTTACCACTTGGACCATTTTTAGGTAACGAGCATAGCGTGAGTCCTTAGCTACCGTCATGACATTCTCAGCAGCCACTTCTGCTTTTTGTACAGGTGCAGCCTCTGATGAGGCGTGAGCAGGCTACAACATGAAAAGAAAAAAAAAGATGCAAATCATAAGTCAGGTTGTGAGGAAAGAAATGGCAGAATGTACTTTTTTAAAGCTTATCTTGAAGCTTAATTTGTATTGTAGCTTAATCTCTGAGGAAACAGATATTTAAATGTTCGAAAATGTTCTTTCAGCACGGAGAAATGCTTCTCTATATTTGTTGTTTCTCATTTATTGTCTTGTTGCGAGACAGGTTTTTGCTGTGTTTTTTTATTCTTAAGCTCGTGACCACGTTTGAAACAAACTAAAAACACATGTTTTTTGTAGTTTTTTGGTTTGCTGACCTAAACTGAGCCACTGTGTTCTTCTAATATACTGTATTGGAACACGTTGCAGACGGAACTGAAACTGTCAGGACTCATTTCACCAAGATCTTTCATTTCAACTGTTACAAATTGTGTTAGCAAGAACTTTGATCGATGTTGATGTTTGATGTGTGTTGTTGATGACCTGTTCAGTCACTAGCTGTGTTGTGTGTTTGGCTGTACTTCAAACACTGCTTTTTCTTTCATCACTCTCATCTACTGCCTAGAACATTGAAATCATTCACTGTCTCAAACCTGTTACACCTGTATAACATTGTTATACTGTAAATAGTAAACTGTTTTTATTGTTTTATAACGTGTGTTAATGACCTCTTGGCCGGGTCACCCTTGGAAAAGAGATCTTGATCTCAATGGGTTTTATCTGGTTAAATAAAGGTGATGATGAACACAATTTGTTTGTTTTATATTATAAATAGTACTGATATAAGCTTTACATTGAACACACTGAGGCCCACAGAGCCTGAAATGTACTTCCAGCTTATGTGTTGTACAAAACACTGTTTTTGCCTCGTCTTGCCTTTTTTTTTTACAGCTTATCTGTACAATACAGACTGACCTCATACTGAACTTCCTGGTATGTAAACTCTTTCAAAGACTGACATCAGTTTTGAGCATGGAACAAGTGACTTTTAATTGTTTGTTTTAAGAGCATAATGCATGTTGTAAAGATGCAGCATGATAATCACTATGCAACCACCATAAAACATTATCAGACTTTTGCCCCTTTGTCAGAAAAAATTACAAACAAGAGTTTCACCCACAGCAGGTTTCTGCTTGTTCCTACAGGACTGATGATCCTACCTCTGAGGGAGGAGGTGCTCCTGTGGCTGGACCCTCAGTTTGGTTCTGACTGGCACTGCTGGGTCCATTAGTCTGTGCAGTGTGCTGTTGGTTGAGTCCATCTACTGTGACATCTTCCAGACCAGGAATAGAGGACAACTAAAACAACATCACTTCGTATGTTAATCAAAAAGTGCATATCGGGATAAAAATCTACATATATAATAAAAGATTCTTCACCTTTGCTTCTAAAATACTCAGAGTGGTTTCTATTTGCTGTATCCGGAGAGATATGTTTCCAAGTTTCTGAAAAACACATTTAAAATATGGTTATTTCTGGGCTTACATCGAGACATTAGAAGCACTAATTTAAATAGTAAAAATTACAAACAAACCTCTTCACACACGGTGGAGAATCGATTAAGGAAACGAACCGTGTGGACAACAAACTGATTCAGATAGGCGACAATTCTTCTCTGATGAATAGCAGGAACCTAAAACAAAGCAGTGTAAAGAGAAGAAAACAGCTTCTGAGATAAATGCAACTAGCAGCATCTGCAAACACGGTCACTGAATCTAACATTCACATTTCAACAACACACCGATGTGTGTGTATGTTCATAAACAAAATAAAATCTGTACAATAAAAACAAGACCCAATACATATGAAAGGAAGAAGAGAAAATAGAAATATATATTTTCGGAGAAAATAGTACGACATTGAGACAATTGACAAGGTAATTGTTTATTTTTTATAGCAATAAACATAAAATAAGAAAATGCTAAGCTAATGTTAGCTAACTAGTTAAAGCACAAACCTTAGTCAGATCAACACCGGACCCCACGATTGGCAGACCGTCCTCGTCCATTTTATTTTAATAAACTTTCAGCTGAAAAAAAGTATAGCTTGGGCTAAATTACAAGAGATTTAAAGAAGAAATAGATACAAAACGTCATATTATATTAGCTACAATTACAAACAGTTCATGTGACTCCCCGCGTGACTTGTTGCGTCACTACGGGAAATCGCGAGACGTTTCATGCAGCTGTAATATTAAAGATTAGCCAGCAGATGGCGCCAAACGTAATGGTCTTAATGTTTCAAAATATTATTTCTACATAATTTCTTCATTTTAATTCAGTAGTTCAGAAAGTCTATGTTTATATATCACTACTATGAACATATCTATGGTGTTTTTGTTATAAAAAATTAGCTTTAATCTGAAGGCTGTATTTCACTTTTTAAGTCATATTGGCTTACTCTAAGAAAATAAACACGGCCTATTGTTCTTTTAAACATGTAACTTTTTTTTAATTGAAACAGCATATATGCATTTACAATCAACAATCGTGATCAAACAATTATGAAGAAACAAAAATGGTCTAGAATCAAAAACAATGTGAGTTTCTTAAACATGTAACTTGATTTGCAAGCGTTACTTTAGACTTTTATTCTGAAAAGCAGAAACGTCGAAGGAGCGTTGAGGAAGCGACGCTTGCGTCCCATTAGCGCATTAGCTCTCAACACTAAACAACAAAACCTTCCATTTTTAACAGTTAAAAAAGGCGTGACACACCAATGGAGGTTCTTAATACTAACGAAAAAATAAGGGGTACGTGAATTAATCATTTTCTCTTGATTAGATTTGATTCAGATTGTGTTTGTAGTACTAACTCAGTCAGTGGGCTCCGTCTATTTAAAGGAATCATACTGTTCATTTAGCAGACTGAAGTTTGTTCGTAATGAAAATTATTATGCTGAGTTTAGAAGATATTTTATATCGTCAAATATTATAAGTTAAAGACTTTGGGATTTTAATTACAGTTGCTTATATTTTCACGTTTAAAATGATAAAAGCTAATCCAGCAATTATACCAATTCAAAAGCCTGTAGCTCCCAATTCTAGATTAAAATATTGAATGCATAATATAAACTTATCAGTTATATTATTGTAATATATTGCCTTATTGTTCACATTACTTTGTTTAAATATTATATAATAATAATGTCAAGCACAGGGAAATGTAATATTTTAAAGTTGTTTATTATTGCAGTTCAGTTTATCTGCAATGTTTTGCCTCACTGCTGCCACCCAGAGAATATTCCTTACTCTGCACCTTTTTTTTTTCTTTTTTTTTTTCCTTTCTTTCTGCCTTTCCGTTTCAGACCCCATCCTGCCTGTGCCATCCCTTCGCCTCCTGGTGACTCCGTTGCAGTTCCTGTCTGCTACTATGTGGCATGTGGCCAAGCAGAAAGACGTGATGAGTTATGGGAGGCTGCAGGAGTTCGTGTCCATGGTGACAGAGACGGTTCCTGGTGTGATCAACCACAGACAGAGGGCACAACTCATTCTTGGACTACGAGCCAGGGTGAACAGCAGTTTGTGTTACATGAAATGGTGTTTATGTTGATGTCCTGCCTCTGTAGTAACTTGATTCTTCTAGTGTTTTCAGTTGATTTTAGAGCTTTGCAAAGGTTCGGCTCGAGGAGATGTTGATATTAACCTAATCAAGAGCCACTTGGAGAGATTCCCTGTTACCAATTCAAACACAGATGTAGGTACACTAAAGGAACACAACTTAAATATAGCTATAACTTAACAAGTCTGTGTTTAATACAATCTGTTTGGTTTTAGTCTGTGGATAAAGAGGTGAAAACAACAGAGTATACTTTCATTGCTCTTGTCCAGAGTTTGCTGAATGACCCAATTGAACGAGCGTATTTCTTTCAGGTGAGGCACATTTTATTTATCAGCTTGTTTGCATGAAAACAAAAGGTTAAAAGATAATTTATCTGCTGCAGGAGGTGTTCCCTGTTGAATATGGTCCACAGTATGATTCAGCGCTGCAAGCGTTATTGTGGGGGCTGCTGTCAAAGCTGGAAAAGATGCTCCCAGGACCAGACCTGAAGCAGGTATTTATTGACTCTTTCAGAGCTTTACATGTGTTGAACTTTGAGATCAGTTGCCCTCATCTTTCAGACAGCTGCCTGGCTCGCCTCTGCTCCTTCAGCTTTGGAGGAATGTGTTCAATCGTCACCGGAGGAGCTGGGATCCATCTTTAAGTACTACAAAAACTTAGGACTACTGAAGACAGTGTGTAAGTTTAAATCCAACCATCAGGTGTTTCTAAAAACACTGTTAGTGTTTTGTTTAGTTGTGTTTTGTTTCTTTGCAGACGGGCCCTCTTCCACCATTGGGAGCTGCATCATGTCTGCGTTATCAGTTCCTCCTTCACAAAAGACAAGCTTATCCATTGAGCAGGAATCCATTCATAACTACGCTAACACATTAACCCCTCTCAATCTCGCCGGGCTGGACCACTACAGCGTTGTAGCCTTTTGCACCGAAATGGAAGTCCAAGCGTCCGAGGTGGGTGAGGACATGATGGGATCCGCTGGTGTCCAGCTTCAGACGGATTGTTATGAAGAAGAGATAGTATCCTACAACGCTGCTGGAGAAGAGGCTGCAAGCGTGCGGGCTTTGGAAACGAGTGAAACAGCTGGTGTGGCTAAAGCTCTGGAAACGCTGGCGAAAACGTTTGCGTTAAGGAAGGGGAGCCTGGGTCCAGATGTGCAGGCAGAAAGCAGTGCTCCGAGCGATGAGCTCGGTCCAGGAAGTGAGCCAAAGGAACAACAGACAAATGAAAAACTTGAAACAGGGAAAGAGACAGAGGTGCTGCAAAGTTTTCAACCAGAAGCTTCTGAGGCAAACACAGACATGTGTACAGAGCAGAACTGTGAGTCCGTCACTGTGAAAGAAACGCCAAATGTCTCACGTCCACAAATTACATCTTTGCCAAAATGTCAGGAGATGTGGAAAGTCACAAGAGCAGCAAGAGAAAGTGGTGAAGAATCAAAAACGTATGTTGTGCTCTTTTTACCCCAAATGTTACAGTTAGCCTTTTTAAATTTAATTTAATTTATTCAACAAAAAAATACATATTTTTATCCACGTCTGCCATTTTTAAGCTTATTTACTGGATATCTATGAGATTAAACATGTTCCTAAAATATTTTATTTAAACTGTTCATTAAAACAAACATGAGATTTCAAATTTTTGATGAGGTTCTGTTTCTTCAGGAATGCAGCAGAAGTATCAGTTGCACCGTCTGTAATAGCCGTCAAAGGGACAGACAAAGGTGAGGTGAAGCATCTTAATCTCTTGAGGTGAAATTTGGATTTTGTTAATTTTTGCCTTTCGTTTGCAGGAGATTCAGATGAAACCGTATCCATCATCTTCACCTGCTCACAGTGTCCTTTCCACAGCTCAGGCGACAACAGTCCCCCTCACTTCCACATGCAAAATGTTCACTCTGAAGTCTACCGGAGTTTCTCAGGTGGCAAATTCACGCCATCTCCCTCGAACGCTGACGAAATATTCACATCGATCAAACTTTTCCCCAAAGGAAACGAAGAGCAGCTACATCGTGACGGTGAAGCTCCTGTTTCTCAGACTCGCAGCAAACACAAGTCTCTAACTTGTGAAACCTGTGGCAAGGTGTTCACTCGGACGTCAGACGTGAGAAGACACCAGCTCATACACACCGGAGAGAGACCCTTTCACTGCTCGCAGTGTGAGAGGACCTTCCAGCACTCCTGGGATCTGGCCAAGCACGAGAGCAAACATCACGGCGTGACCATCTCCTTCTCCTGTCAGCTGTGTGGGAGCTCCTTCGCCAATCTGCGGGGGCTGACTCTCCACCACAAAAAGAGCCACTCGGAGGAGAGTCATCTCCCTCAGATGTGCTCCATCTGTAGCCGAAGTTTCCCTTCTGCCGCCGAGCTGCTGGAGCACAGGAAGTCCCACGTCAGCGCCAAACGCTACCACTGCCAGCAGTGCGGCGAAGGCTTCGACAGCCT
Organism: Anablepsoides rubrolineatus; assembly: GCA_031762495.1. NCBI lineage: Eukaryota > Metazoa > Chordata > Actinopteri > Cyprinodontiformes > Rivulidae > Anablepsoides > Anablepsoides rubrolineatus. The sequence goes on along the minus strand of JARVGW010000346.1, from coordinate 10,266,505 downwards.
GTTCGCACGTTCCCAGCACAGGCAGGCGCACCAGGTGAAGCGGCAGTTTAAGTGCCCGCACTGCGAGAAGACGTACACTCGCAGGTCCGACGTGAAGCGGCACCTGTCCATCCACACCGGGGAGCGACCTTACCAGTGCAACCAGTGCAGCAAGCGGTTCTCAGTGCGCTTCATGCTCATGAAACACCTCCGGGTTCACACGGGCGAGCGGCCTTTCCAGTGCGCCCACTGCTCCAAGAGGTTCACCCTGGTGTCCGTGTTGGCCCGGCACGAGAGGATGCACACCGGGGAGAAACCGTTCCTCTGTTCTCAATGTGGGAAAGGCTTTTTATCGCAGGGAGAGCTTTTAAAACATCACAGATCGCACGTGGACGACAGGCCCTTCGCCTGCCCTCAGTGCGACAAACGGTTCAAGAGCAAAAAGACTCAGCAGGAGCACATCGCCTCGCACAGCGGCGCCCGCCCGTACCCGTGCACCTACTGCGGCAAGGGCTTCACCAAACCATACGCACTGACCAGGCACAACCTCATCCACACAGGGGAGAGGCCGTTCCTCTGCGGACACTGCGACAAGTCCTTCCTCACCCTCAGCGAGGCCCAGCTGCACCAGAGGATCCACACGGGGGAGAGGCCGTACCCCTGCGACGTGTGCGAGCTCCGGTTCAAGAGCTCGTCGGAGCTGGCGCGACACAAACGCAGCCATTCTGGATTAAAGAGGGGGAAGCCGTCATGTGAGAGGTGCAGGAAGACGTTCCCATCAGTCGCTAAGCTGAAGAAACACATGGAGACACATGAGGACAGCACAGAGGCTGCACAGACTGTGGACTCTGGGGAGTCAAGTCTTTAAATTATTGGGGTTTATTGGTAATACAGCTTTAGGGTTTTTTTTACTACAAATGTTTCTTTTTGACTTTATCACTGGGATATTCTTTTGTTTCTCTGAGTGAAAATCGTAGATGGATAAACTTGAATAAATGCTCCACATGTCATTTGATTCCTTCTCCATTTTGTTGCTGTAGTGTTCACTAGTGTGCAGTTTGGATGACTTCCCATTGCACTCACCATTTAAAGCTGAGCAGCAAGGAACAAAAAAAAAAAGTAAGATCTTGATTTAATAGGTGTCGTTTCAGGGAAAAGGCTGAATGTCAACAAAGAAACTTGTTAAAGTGAGATTTGCACCAAAATATCTAGTGTAAAACAAGATTTACACAGTAACTTGCTTTTATGATTCCATACGTTTAGGTTTTTGCGGAGATTGGGTTTTTGGTCATGGTAGATTATGTTATATTCTTTAGTAAGAATTTAACCCTGCTGGCCCCGAGGGTTTACTGTGCGGTTGCTGGGGGATCTCGCTTGGCTCTTCCTGGGGGTCCGAACCGGGGGGT
>JARVGW010000346.1:10235408-10250907 GCA_031762495.1 Anablepsoides rubrolineatus | reverse complement strand
CTGATATTGTTTTATGTTTATGTTGTACAGCACCTTGTGAATTTGTTTCTATGAAAGGCGCTTTATAAATAAAATTTTACTTACTTACTTACTATATAAGAAAAGGAGATTGTGAACTAAGAGAAAGTTCAGCACAGCGTGAAGATAAGTTCACCACTACAGATATGCGTGTCCAATCATGTTAGAGTAGCAAATCCTGTGACAGCTGTTACATTTTTTAATAACTGTATCTGATAATGACTGAGCTCAGAGATGATTAAACAAAAAAAAATTGCTGCTTTTATAAAAAGCGTGCAAAGGCTGAGCTCCTTTACGTGTCTTTTTTTAATTGAAGCAAAAGGTTTTTGTTTCTCCACCGTCCTGCTTACAGAAAACCTAAATAAAGATGTTTTGGTTTGGATTTCTCTTTTCAGCTCTTCAGACTGCCCTCCGTCTCCAACGTGAGGGAAAGTCCTCCCTTCATCAGGAGCTCAAACTGAAGAGGCGATTTCAGCGCGATCAAAGCTCCCGTGAGCGCAGCCGGAGTGCCCGGAGCAGCGGCAGCAGCCGGAGCAGCCAATCGGACGACTCTAACGTCCAGGAGCTGGAGAGGACAGAGAAGGACAGGCAGGATTTAGAGATCGAAAGCATCATCCAGGTAAGAGAACAGAACGGGAAGTCTTTGATTGTTTGACTTAAATGAAATGAGAAGACATGTTTGTGTTTTTACAGCACGCTCGGGAATTAGAACTTCGGCGGCGAGAGGCAGAAGAGAAGGAAAGGAGGAGACAAAAAGAGGTGCAGATGGAGCTGGAGAGGCAGCTAAAAGAGGCTGAGATGGTAAAAAGTTTTCCAGATGATGACATTTTTATATTTCCAGGTCTTCTACAACAGAGAAAAAAAATAGGAAAAAAATTCAACCGTTTGGAAAAGGTGATTCAGGATCCTTCTTCCCCCACTTAGCTGGTGTGTTTCTATTCCAGCTGAGAGAAAACATGGCCGCCGAGATGCAGGAGAAGGAGAGGACAGCTGAGCAGCAGAAGAAACGGATCCAGGAGCTGGAGCTGACGCAGCAGAAGCTGGAGGTGGCCCTCAACATGGAGATCCAGGCCCGGCTGGAGGAGGAGCGGGCCAGGCAGGAGCTGGAGAGGTGACGCTAAAGACCAAAACATCTTGAACTTCATCTCTTCCTATCATAACTAACCATTTTATTTTATTCTCCCATCCTTTCCGCAGGTTGTTGGAGGCTGAGGAGGAGAAGAGGAGGCAGTTCCTGTTCCTCCAAGAACAGCAGGAGCTTCTGCAGAGGCAGGAGGCGTCAAACGGGCGAACAGGCGGATCCTCACCGTCCGCCCTCTACTCTGCCTCTCTGGAGCTTCAGCACCTGCAGGCGTCTCGTCAGAGGAGCCACCAGCACCTTGAGGTGACGACAGAACTGGGCCGCAGCAGTAAAAAAAAATCTGTTTTTTTTTTTCTTAAAAGCATTTAACGGATTGAGGCTGCTTGTTTGACTTCCAGGAGATGCAAGAGAGGCTGCGAAACGCCACTCAGCACGTGCGCCACTGGAACGTCCAGCTGAACCGCCTGATGACGCCCATCACCCCTGCAGGTGCGACGAGCTCTTTGTCTGCTCCGTCTAACGAAGGGACAAAAAATATATAGTTGTAAATTTAAAGAACTGCATAATGAGAATTTTTTCCCCTCCATTTTTTTTTTTTTTGTAGAGCGTTTGGAAAGTCGCCTTCTATCACAAAGCACTTGTCCCAAAAAGGAGGAAGCGCTGGCCAGCACCGAGTTCATCTCTAAATATAAGATTAGAGATCAACGCAACAACCGGACAGGAGACGAACAAGAGAAACTGGAGGAGCAGATGGAGGCCACCCACCTCTCGGATGACTTAAACTATTAGTTTTATTGTACTTCAACAGTAAATTACCTCAGATAAAGGACAAACAAATACCATTAAGTTACAGCAAATTACAGAAATTATACCTGATGCAAAAAATGTATGGAAAAATACTGTAAACAAGGTTCATGTTAGGTTTACTGAGAAATTTGTGTAAAAATGGGAGAAAAAAGGAACATTCAACCAAAAGACAACTCACTTATAATCGTTCGAAATGGATAAAAGAAATGTACTTTCAAGGCAAAATGTGTATTTATATTTTTAATTGTGCACAAATAGGTAGTGATATGAAAAAAATGTATTGAAATAAAGATTTTAAAAAAATCTCAATAAGTATTTAAGGTTGAAAAAGCTTTTGTTTATATCAAAATATCAAATTTGTATTGAACATATTTGCTCATCGTGTCAGTATTATTTTCTCTTTTTAAATAATTGTATTTATTTACCCATCCGTTCAACCATTTTCGGTAATGACGCTGTCTGGCCAAAGGGGGCGCTCCAACTTAAAAAGGTGACTGAATTTTACCCGGAAACAAAACAAACTGTCAATTCTTCAAGCAACATGGTGGCTTCCAGCGAGTTGTCATGCCGAATGGAAACCGTATTTCATATCGGATTAAATTAGTTTTTTTTTTTCCTAAATATTTTTTTCCAGGCGAACTGAGGGTCTGTTTTGACCCGTAAAGACCTTTGCGGGGATAGTTTTTGTTAGCATCACGGATTGTTAGCATGGCAGCAGCCTCCAGATGGAAGGTCAGGTCTTTAATGTCTCTAAGCCGGAGACTGTCCACAGAGACTCCGGACATTGAACTTCATACCCGGCTGAAGCGCAGACCGAGAAAAGATCCCAGCGACCGCTCCGTGCTCCTCTTCCCAGGGCAGGGCTCTCAGTTTGTGGGTATGGGCAGAGGACTCCTGCGGTACCCCAACGTGAGGGAGATGTTCTCCACAGCGCAAAAGATCCTCGGTTACGACCTGCTGTCCCTGTGTCTGGAGGGGCCTGAGGAGGAGCTGCAGAAGACGGTTCACTGTCAGCCGGCGGTGTTTGTCACCTCGCTGGCTGCGGTGGAGAGGCTTTATCATCACAACCCAAAGGTCAGCGGCTCAATATAAGCAGTTCTTGTAATTCCAGCCTAATAAATGTATGAATATTAATGTTCTCTGTTCACAGGCCATTGAGACATGTGTCGCTGCTGCAGGTTTCAGTGTTGGGGAATTTGCTGCTCTTGTTTTTTCTGGCGCCATGAACTTTTCAGAAGGTAAAACCGACATAGAGTATTTCTCATTTTTTAAGATGAAGTGAAACGTGAGTTAACAGACTTAACTTGTGTGGATCTAGCTCTGTATGCAGTGAAGATCCGTGCAGAGGCCATGCAGAAAGCCTCTGAGCTGGTTCCCAGTGGGATGTTGTCAGTCATTGGCAGAGCTCAGGCTCAGTATAAAAATGCCTGCATGCAGGCTAAAGAGCACTGCAGGAGTCTGGGGATCCAGGAGCCTGTATGTTCTATGGCCAACTACTTATTCCCAGATGGAAGAGTCATCGCAGGACACCAGCAGGTGTGGAGCAGGACTTTATGAGCTGATGAGGCTCCAGATCTAGATTTGTATTTTTGTGTTTGCGATACCGTTTTAATCAGTTGTGTTCTGTTCTCAGGCCCTGGATTTCCTCCAGCAGAACTCGCGGCAGCTACAGTTCATGAGGACCAAACCTCTACCAGTCAGTGGTGCTTTCCACACCGAGCTGATGGCGTCAGCTACTAAGCCCCTTGCAGATGTGCTCAAGCAGATGGAGGTCAGTCAACCATGGGTTCTTGAAGAAAATGGATCTGTTGTTTTCTGTAGTTCACTTTTTTACATTTATTCTGACACTATATGATCCACTGTCTAAAAATGAATTTAATCCAGGTGCAACGCCCCGAGATCAGCGTCTACTCAAATGTGGACGGCAAGCGCTACATGAGCGAGAGCCATGTGCGCAAGAAGCTGCTGAAGCAGCTGGTGTCGCCCGTGAAGTGGGAGCAAACGCTGCACGAGATCTACGAGCGATCGCAGGGGGAGAGCTTCCCTCAAACCTACGCGCTCGGGCCTGGAAGGCAGCTGGGCGCCACGCTACAGAAATGCAACAGGAAGGCCTTCCAAAAGTACAACTATGTGGACGTCACCACAAATGAGGAGTGACGATGCAAAAACTCTTGAATGTATGTTTTTTTAATTAAACGAGGAAGTCATTTTTTGTCATTTTGGAGTTTATTTGCATGAAAAAAAAGCATTTTTTAAAATCTGCAACAGAAAGTCCAGCTCCCGTCATTTGTCTTAAGCAAAGCTACACGTCATTTGTAAAAATCTTGGCCTCTTAAACCAGTAAGAAACTACAAAAGACTGCAGGCCAGCAACAGTCCAGTCCAGGTTATTTTAACAGTTATACAACTGTGAAACAACATCATTGCTACATAATTCTAGCTGGGAGGTGATCTAACCAGCGCATTTCTTTCTGTTTCCTTATGTGTTGCCCGAGAAGTTGCCCACAGTCTTCACCGTCAACGTCCGTACCGCTCGTTAAAAACAGTAGATATAAAACAGGAGAAGTCAGAGTAAACAGCAGAAACCAAAATCAGCGATAATTTTCCACAAACACATTGTCGTCAAACAGAGAAAGGATTGCTCGTGGCCTCGTTAGGCGCTCTCCTCCATCCACAGAGCGCTAAAGATGCCGGCTGCAGCCAACAGCGCCACGGTCACGAACGCTCCTGTGGTCCAGCCAGGGCAGGACACCGGTTTGAAGCTGGACACCTGGAAAAATAACATTTGATAGAGGAAGATGTTCACATAAAAATGAAAACAAAATCCATTTACCAGTACCCTATCCTCCAGGATCAAATTCTCTTGACATAATTCCTGTTTTGGCTAGTGTTTCTTTACATTCAGTCATTATGTTCAGGCCTGTAGCTACTTCTAGCATAAACCTTCCTCTCTGAGCAGCCATCTGTGACGGCAACTCAGACCAGTCTGTACGTAAAATCACCAGTTTAATCACAAACACTAACAATGGTTTATAAAACTAAATCATGTGTCATCTAAGAAAAGACTATTAAATGTGTAGTGCCTTTAAAAGTCAGTAGTAAACAACCCCAATAAATTTCTTCACACTGATGGATGCTGGAGGATATGCATGTAGCATGCTTCCAGTAGCATGGTGGTGCCTGTCTGCCTTGTTTGTTTTGTAGCTGGCTTTTGTGGATCCTCCACACTGGTTCCCTAGCTAGAATGATGACATCTTTGAGAAGAGAGTAAGCTCCAACTGAAACAAGATCCAGTAGATGAGAGGAAAAGTGAGTTACCCAGGCTGTCAGGGCCTCGGCTCGGAGGGGTCCCTGCCCAGGCGCAGTGTTCACAACCCAGGCCTTCACTGCAGCGAACAGTCCCTGGAAGCTCCACAGCTGTCTGTGGACATCCCTGCAAAAAAAAAAAAAAAAAAAGAGTTACAGCTTACAGCCAACGACACAGATTTAGGGATTTTGACTTGTAAAGAGGTGTTTTATTGTATTTAATTTTTTGTACCGATAGATGGTTCGTGTCAGGTTCTGGGCGGGTATCAGCAGGTGGAGAGGAGTCAGAGGCCAGTTTGGATCTCTCCTGGTCCTCTCCCAGTTCAACTGGTCTCCGATTACAGCCAGCTGGCAGCCAATGACCCTCGCAGCCGAGTCCCTGATCCTGGAGCAGGAACAGATAGGAGTGTGTTGTCATATTTTGGACAGATTTATCAAATGAAAGCCTGATTCAAAGTGTTTGTTGCTGGTTAAACTCATCCCTCATGGTGTGTTTAGCGGGGGGCCGAGCTGTTTTTGTTGTTGTTCAATGGGGCAGAGAAAGTCTGAGCCCTACCTGAAGTTTATATCAAACGGGGTGTTGGTGTGCGCCTCCCCAGGTCCAGCCTGGAGGGTCACTGCGTGATTCGGGCGTCTCGTTTGCTCCACCATCGTGCTCGCTGAGGGGCGGAGCACAAATATAAAAAAGTTTTCATGTTAATAAACGTCGCCACACAGGTCAGGTCTTTCGTGTGGTTCTGTATTATCTCTGGCTCCTAACGTTCATAAACAGGTTGTGTAAACACCGGATCATGTGACCAGGATAGGTGGCGCTTGTGTTACCAGGGAGAAAGTCCAGGTAAAAAAAAAAAAGGGTAGAGACAAACAGATCTCAAGAGATGACATCATCTTTTTTGATGTCCACTTCAACCATACTGTTTTTCACTTCCCTATGTTTTTGGATCTTTTTACACAGGAAACTGTAGCTCTAATTTCCCTTTATGACTGCAATCCAAGCATTTTAGCTTCTGTTTGCAGGTTTGTAACCTGCTCCGTGCACCTGACCTGAGATCATCCCCATTGTACTCATGTCCCCTCATGCAAATGTCACATTTCCATAACTCAAATCAACCAAACGGCCTTTTTTATCCACGTTTTAAAAAACAAAATGGCAAACACTCCACATAATCTTCCATAAACCTTCAAATATTTGCGTGTTTGCAGTTTATGACAGCTGAAAATAAATGAACGACTTACTGTTTTTACAATTTTGACTCCCTTTTTTAATGAAAACATCCTAAAATTCAGCCCTGACATCAGAAACACAACCAGAATGCACTGCTATATAGACATTTTAGACTCATCTAATAAAGCCCACATCGGTTTGTCTTATTGTCAAAACAAAAAGATGAAGTCATCCTTCTGACCCAAAGCAAACAAAGGTCATTTGGAAGAAAAACACATACTGGATAAAATCTGCAGCTACTAATATTATAAAACCTAGTACATTTTAAATTTACATGTTTATTATACTGTATTATATTGAATTTGTATTTGGTTTCCCATTAATCAAACAGGATGAACTCTCACACCCTGATCGTAAACAGGTGCAACAGTGAAAAAGAAAGTAAAAAATATATAATCTACCTTTTGTGTAGATTAAAGTAGACGCCGCCCTGTAATAAATGCAAAAACATTATGATTAACCCCTGATATTAAATGATAAATTGACATTTTTAATCGATAGACGTTTGTACTCACAGCAGCGTCCTTTAATCTTGCTGCTCTCAGGTAAAAATACAGTTTAAGCCACGCCTTTGGACAACTTTAACACGTTTCTGTTGGGAGTGGCCACCAGGGGGCGACAGAACTCCCACAACAACACATGACACACAGGTTGGTGTTGTGTACAGAATGCAATGATTTTCAAAAATTCCTAAGAAATCCATATTTTATTCACACAGTAAACTATTTAAACTATTTTATTGTTTTATTTTCACAATTTGTAGAAGAAAAAAACCCAATATGGGTTTTGAATTTCAGTGACATGTCTCCAAATGTTTGGTTCCCGTGTCAACCAAAGGCAACAAAAAAGGGGATACTTCAATTTTTTCTTATCTCTTCCAAAAGATAATATACAATTTATTATGAGATTTGTGCATCACTGCATTATTATTATTATTATTATTATTATTATTATTATTATTATTATTATTATTATTATTATTATTTACTAATTACACAATGTCCCAACTTGAAAAATCACGTATGCACCAGGACAACTCTAGACAGAAAGGCCTGGAGTGGAGGCGAACTTGTGAACTGTTCAGATATTCAATACACAGTCCGAGGCTTCCCCCTACTGGTCATGTTTGGTAATGACACCCCGCTCCGACGTCACTGCGTCCTCCGTTGCTAGGTTATTTCCCCGGAAGAACCAGGCTCGCGACATCCTTCGGCTTCTTCTTTTTTTAGACATTTCTTGGTCAAATAGTTTCTTAATACTAGATGTTTATTAATATTTGTTCATATTTTATTACGTTAAAATGACAAAGACTTGTATTTTTATAGTTTGACCGTCGTGGGCGTTGTCTTCAGTGTGTCTAGGATCAATGTAACTACATTGCTAGCAAATAAAATAGCTAACATGGACGCGGTGTGTTTTCTCGTTAGTTTGATGTAAATCTAGCAAACTGCTTGGCTGTATTAGTTCATAAACGTTTTATTAACGCCAGTCGGATTAGAGTGCATCTTCTGGAGGAGGATGATGATGATGGCCGCCCTGTCTCTGCAGCAGTCCGGGGAGGCTCCAGCAGTCTGCTGAGGGAGTCAGTCCGACCAGCACAAACTGATGACAGGCTGTTTCCTGGCCGTGATTTGCAGGTAGCAGACCGGATATAAATCATATACATCTCAGGGGTGATCCTGAATGCTTTGGTGCAAAATGCAGTTTTAAGATTATATCTAAGAGCATTGTTGCTGCTTTTTTATCTGCTTTTCTGTCTGTTTACCTGTTGTTTTGTGCTCCTCCTCAGTGGGAGGCACTATGGCCGGTAAGGTGAAGTGGGTGACAGATATTGAGAAATCAGTGCTCATCAATAACTTTGAAAAAAGGGACTGGATTCAAGTAACAGAAACCGAGGACTGGAATTTTTACTGGTAGGTTGCATATAAAAACCAAAAACACCAATTTTTGTAATTTTATTAGAGTAAAACAGGACTTTTTTTTGAGTCAGTGGATTCACACAGTCCTTAAAATGCATTGTAGTAGAATAATTAAATCTAATTTTAAGTTAAACAAACTAGTAACAAAACTGGACTTTTTGTTGAGCCTAAAATGGTCAAATGATGCATTTAAATGAATCCTCTCATGATCACTTTGGTGTGATTATCTGTTATAATACGTAGGATGAGCATCCAGACCATCAGGAATGTGTTCAGCGTGGACACTGGCTACCGCCTGTCTGATGAGCAGATGGTTAACCACTTCCCCAACCACTACGAGCTGACCAGGAAGGACCTGATGATCAAGAACATCAAACGCTACCGCAAAGACCTGGAAAAGGAAAGCAGTCCACTTGCAGAGAAGGACGAGAACGGGAAATACATTTATTTAGGTGCTCTTTTATTGACATATAGATCACGTAGCCGTAGATGGTTATATGTACACTTATTTCCCCCCCCTTGATAAACTCTTTGTCTTTGTCATGCTTCTTTGTTCAGATTTTGTCCCTGTCACGTTCATGCTTCCGGCTGATTATAATTTGTTTGTGGAGGAGTTTCGTAAAAATCCATCCAGCACCTGGATCATGAAGCCCTGCGGGAAGGCTCAAGGCAAAGGCATCTTCCTCATCAACAAGCTGTCTCAGATTAAAAAGTGGTCGAGGGACAGCCGCACTTCGACGTGAGTCAAGAAACAGCTTTTATTTTTAGCAGATATTTGTTTGTCAGTGCCATGTTATCTTTGTTATAGACTCTTTAATGGCAGGTTGTTATAGTTCATGCAGTATTTGGCTCTGTCAGGTTTGTGGCAGCATCCAGTGGGAAAGAGGCGTACGTCATCTCTCTGTACATTGACAATCCTCTGCTGATAGGAGGGAAAAAGTTCGACCTGCGCCTCTATGTTCTGGTGACAACATATCGGCCCCTGAAATGTTACATGTAAGCATTGTTTTTTTTTTTATCATTTATTTACTCATATTTCATTTAGAATAAATCAATCTTGTATTTATTATTATTTTTTTGGCTGTCAGGTACAAGCTAGGCTTCTGCAGGTTCTGCACAGTGAAGTACACACCCAGCACCAGCGAACTGGACAACATGTTTGTTCACCTCACCAATGTGGCCATCCAGAAACATGGAGTGAGTTATAACCCGTTTATTACCCAACCATCTGTTTCTGCTACTGTATATAGGATGCACATGACTGCATCTTTCTCAACAAACTCAGCAGCTTGTAGCACGTGCAGTTAAATTTTGAGGTCTGAAGTTACAGACCTCCCCCAGGCTTTTAAATACCAGGGAAACCTGTAGATCTGTTGATGCAGGCTGACGTAGGTTAAACTGCTTGGATGTAGTTCTTACAGTCAATTCTCTTAAGGGTAAAATGTAAATTCTTACGCAAAAATGTTTCCAATTCAAAATGTGTTCTCACACGCAGGACGACTACAACCACGTTCACGGAGGCAAGTGGACGGTCAGTAACCTGCGTTTGTACCTGGAGAGCACCAGAGGAAAGGAGGTGACGAACCGACTCTTTGACCAGATCAACTGGATTGTGGTGCAGTCGCTGAAGGCCGTCGCCGTGAGTTTCTTTACAACCCCATTTGGGATTGGGCTTGTAGTGAGGTATTTTTTTGCTTCAAACATTACCTTCTACTGCTTATGATTTAGACAAAATAAAAAAAATGTAAAACATAAAAGGACGTTAGCACTGAAGCAAAGCAGGTGGCGCTCAGCTGCTTGATCGAAACAAAGAAGTCGGTAAAACGCCTGTTTATCACGAGGCATATTGATTTCAGCAGCCTGTCTCTGCGAAATAAATAGATGTAAAACCACCTGTGTGTCTTTATCTTGGTTTCAACACTACACTTACCAAAATGCTCACTTCCCTTTTCCTCTTAAGTGATCACTTCCTATCAAGGCTTTAATGCTGAGGCTACTTTGTGTGCTAATATTTCAGACTATTTATACGCTGATTACTTGCTAACATCCTTCCGCGATGATTCAATCAGTGTTGCATTCAAAATAAAAATAAAAAAACTTTCCATCTTTTTCAAATCTTTCTTCTCGTTTGTTTGTAGCCCGTGATGAACAATGACAAGCACTGTTTTGAGTGCTACGGGTATGACATCATTATCGATGACAAGCTGAAGCCGTGGCTTATCGAGGTGAGCGAATAAACACACAGCTCGTGCAGCCACACCAGAAAAACTTTGATCTCTAAATGAGTTTTATTATTTGGAAACACGCTATCAGTATCGGTCTGAACAACCTTGGTCTGTTAAAAGATACTTTGGAGAGTTTAGAAATGTTCTGTGCTCTCTTTATCCTGATCACAAGGCCAGAGCCAGATACAGTGTTTGACACATTTACATAGTGATTTCATGTGTTTTATCTTTCTTTTTTTTTAAGGCTGAATAAGTTTAAATATTTGAGTTCTGTTTGAACACATGTCTGTCCACAAATATGTGCTGAAGGCGTGTCTTATTCCCCAACGCTTCAAGCTACCAGGCCCTGCCGAACATATAAAGAAAGGCTACGAAGCCGTCATAATTCACTGCACTCGTTTTGACAGCTGCACAGTGTTTCCAGGTTAGGTCTGAACTATTTCTGTTAACAGACACCATTCTGATCTATTCTGGGCGACGGGGCTGAAACGTTCCTCTGTGACGAACATGTTCCAGAAACTGAGTCAGGGTCCTGAGCATCCTTCGTTGCTGTACCCTTCTAGAAAAGTAAAGATAAACAAGTTAAAGGGGAAAAAACTTTGTGAATGGTATTTGTGGAAGTAAGCATGTGTTATGCAGCTACTTATGATGGTTTTGTTGTGAGCGCAGAGCTGTTGAGCCTCATTTCCTTTCACATTCTCTATAAGAACAGGAAGAAACGCCTGCGCTGCATTATTAATCACTAGCCATTAGCTGTGAGCACCGTTCTCATCAAATGTAAACGTAGTTGTCTTCGTGATCCTCAGGTCAATGCCTCGCCGTCGCTGACCTCCAGCACGGCAAACGACCGCATCCTCAAATACAACCTGATCAACGACACGCTGAACATCGTGGCGCCCAATGGGGAGATCCCAGACTGCCGCTGGAACCGCAGTCCGCCCAGAGAGGCCCTGGGCAACTACGAAGTCCTGTGAGTGGCACTCAGATTCTCCCAGAGAACTGGGGTGAGGCAAAGAGAGACACATGGGGGGATAAAAATATCAGTGCAGCCACTTTGCTCTCACAGCTGTTCTCCCTATGGATTAAAGGACTGAAATAAATTCTTATGTCAGTGGTTCTAGTCTGGTTTACAAGAGGGATTTTGAATTGACTGAATTGGTGGCGATGCTTGATTATAATATAAAGTCTCTCTCTAGATTTCCTACACAAACCTAGAAGTTGAAGCCTTCACAGGAGGCTTGTTCCTGTATAAGTTTTAATCCCCGCCCCCTCTATGTAATTCTTGGTGCTGTATGTTCAAATATGTATTTCTTCTAATATGATTAGGTGTAATTAATTATTTCATGCTGAAAAGAAAGGTTAAGTATGAAAAAATGTACAAACTGCTCCAGAAGAACTTCTTTTCTCTAGCAGCTCTATTGCTTTCATATAAAAGTATAAAAATACAGAATTTAGGAGACTACATCAACTTTCTGTCAGCTTTGTTTCACTGTGTGTTTAGTGTGTAACTACTGTTGGAAGTTAAACGCCGTGTTTGCACGCTCCAAACAGGAACTCCCTCACACTCCGCTGCCTCCCTTGTTTGTCGTCAGGTACGACGAGGAGCAGGCGCAGAGCGAGAACGCCGAGCGGGACCTGCGGAGCCGCTCGGGTCAGCCGCCGGGATCCAGGGGCACCAAGGGGAGTGCTGGCGTTCGCTCCGCTGCAGCCACGTGGAAGTGAAGCGGACTGGTGATGGCTTCCTGAGGGTTAGAGGAGTGAAACGTGGACCACACACTTTGTGTTTTGACCCCTCTGACGGACAACTTTCTCTCTTACTTTTACTGACTGTGGCACAAAACAAACCCCCCCAAAAAAACAACCGTTTAAGGTTTTTGGTTGACACCACAAAGGTGCTAATAAAAGGACAATATGTGTGAAGATTAGAAAAACGATAAGGGCACTAACTCAAAGTGAGTGAAGTTGATCGTTTGCAAGCAGAGCTAGGATGAAATGCCTTCGCTTCATGTTTTTAAATTATTGTCATGCTGAGGTTAACAAACATGGATTGTATTCAGTATTGGAAAAGCCTATTCTATTTATTGCTCAAGTATTTATTTATTTTAATGTAAACTTATTCTTTCTCCTATTTTCTCAAATTAAATCTTAAAGATGAATGTGTTTGGAGGGAACTTTTATGTATCTTTGCTGTTGTTTCCTCCAGTTACTGACATATTTAAGCACTTTTTATGAATAAAAATAAACTTTTTAATACTCCCACATAGGGCTGAATAGTATTGAGATCTATAAATATATAATACTAAGTTGTGGTATTTGAAAACAAAAGCTACATGTGGAGTTTATCTTTAATATTCTCCTTTCTCTCTCTTTTTTGATGTTATTTATTATTGTTGTAATGTATATGGTGTCTAGGAATGAAGGAAGCATTTTTATTGGAGAAAGTATTCATTTTTTATAGGCACGGATAAAATTATAGTTAAACTTGAGTTATAAGCCATTTGTTGCAGCTCTGCCTGTGACATATAATTTGACATAAAATCCCTAAATGATTAAAAAAGAAAAACTGCTGAAAAGAAATAGTTTTCTGTAACTCTATATAAGGATTAAAAGGAGCTGTTGGTTCTGACTCGGTTTCACCCAGTCCTGCCTTAACAAAGAAACACATTTGATGTGTGGAGTTAAGTTACTAGAAAATGCTTGCTGTTTGTTAAAACAAACACTGTCTGTAACTAATTTTTCTAATATTTTTTACACGTTTTCAACTTATTATTTTAAAACGATCTACTTCTTGTTTCACTGATAGCATTAAAGTCTTTAATGAATGAATCTGAATAAGAGGTTAGTCTCTCTAAAGGCAATTTACCATCATTTTCTTCTGCACACTTTGTCAATAAAAGCTTGATTCCACTTTAGTCTCACGTCAACATTTTTTATTTCCTCCTTGTTGCTAACGGCAGAGTATTAAGATGTCCACCTGTGCGGCTAAACTTGGTGCGAAACTGGAACCGAGTATCTGTTGGTTGGAATTAATCTCGTTAAAGACCGCTTCTCTTCACTTTGCAGCTGTGAGTCTCATCCTGTAAGTGAGTTTTCAAGAGATTAAAAATAGACAAGTGTAAAAAAGCAGATGTGAGGATTTATTGTAGGTAAGTTACACGTTACACCTTTAGACAGATATGGTCAAAACTGAAATCTGAGAAGTGTGGCGTGTATTCAGCACCTTTGAGTGAATGCTGGTGTGTTCCTTGTTTTTTACAACTAGTTTATCAGTAATGTTTTGTAACAAACCACACAAAAAAAAGCTGGATTAAAGAGATTAAATTACTCAGAGGTGGACTCTGGAGGCAACTGGCTGCACAGAATTTTAGTTGGAGTAAAGGGGACTGAATACAGATCTTTATTATTTTTCATCCACTTTACAGTTAATTTGTGTTGTCACTTAAATCCCAGTGAAGGTTGAAGTTTGTGGTTGTAATGTGACATGTGGAAAAAGAGGTATAAATGTTGTTTATGTTTATTCCTTACAGCTGATAGCATTCCTTGTTTGTTTTGTTGCTTAATTTTTTCTGTAGCTTTTGAGGCCCCAGGGCATCAGCTGCTTGAGTGTGTCATGTTTATTTACTAAACTCTGCACCAACCAGGGTAAAAACATTTTTGTCCTTCATTCTAATGTTAAATCATTTGAGAAAATAATAGATATACAGCAAATGAAACAAAAACTGGATAATCTGGGTATTAACACAAATGTAAGAGATCACACTGCAAAGGGACATATTTGGAATCATAATAACTTAGTTTGATTTTATTAGAAAATAAACTTTTAAAAAGCTGAAACATATTTATATGTTGGTATAATTTATATTTTGTTCAGAACAAGATTTTGGTATTGCCTCAGTCATGGCTAAAAAAAAAAGCTAAGAAATAAGTTTTAGTTTAGTTTTTTTTAATTTTAATTTTATTTTTTTAGATTAAGTTTAGGATTATTTTTTTGCCCACTTGTGAAAACCTTTTCCGGATCCTTGAAGGCCCCCAACCTAAAAAAAAAAAAAAAGTTTGCAGGCATATCAAGAGGCGCGTCTCTTTAAATTTTGCATAAAGTTAATCAGATTTGACTTCGCCACTAGTGGAGATTTCACAATAAAAGCTTGACATTTGCTTATTTTCATTTCATCGCTCCAGGCCTCATTTCAGAAATAAACCCAAATCATTTTAACTTCCTGTGTTTTGTGGTCTGTTGGACCTGCAGTACGTGTGAACACATCTAGTGTGATAGTGAAAACTGGACTTAATTTGGGACGTTGTGGAATAATTTGTTTAGGTGTTGGAGAGTAATGTGTTCATTCTGGGAGAGAGGTTGCAAACCTAAAATAACTGTACATACTATGATAGCTGAGTGACCAAAGTAGGAAGGCATACAGCAAATATTTTTAAATTTGTACCTGCTCTGCTTGTTTTTCTATATTTACTTCGGTTTACTACTTACTTGAAAGTGAAAACAAATAAAGGTGCTACTACATAAATATGTCTTATTAACTGAAAGCAAAACGTCTAACTCTATAAAAGATTTCAACAAGTGAGCTGAAATATCAGACTAAATCTATTGAATTTTCCAATAAGAAATACTAAAATGAAGGTCCGGCAGGAGGAACGTAGGATCCAGGCAGTAGAAATAGAGAAGTTGTTGAGAGTCAGTTCCTCAGTGGTCATCAGACCACTCAGTGCTGTGACCCAACTTGAAATAAGGTGGAATTACCCAAGTTGAAAAATAGAATGAGCTGTTTGTTTATTTATTTATTTATTTATTTATTTATTTATTTATTTATTTATTCCATTAAATAAAAAAAACTGTAAAACCTACAAACAAATATTGACCCATACATACACATACAACATATTGTGTAGTTTTAACTTTAAAAAAG
>JARVGW010000346.1:10216494-10232946 GCA_031762495.1 Anablepsoides rubrolineatus | reverse complement strand
ATATATAATTTTATGTTGAAAATCCTGTACCGGAAGCGGACTGCCTCACTCTGGGTCATTGCTGAAACTTGTGTCAGTCAGTCGGTCCTTGGTGCCGCTACGGAGCGGATAAACACCGAAAAAGATTTGAAACTCGGCACCACGAAGGCGAGCAGCTCTCTCATTAAATCCAACTTTTTTTAAAAAAGCGATAAACGCAGTCAAGGTAAGTTTACAACGAGATATTTACGTGTAACTATTGTTCCAACTTTCTGCTGTTGGGGCTGTGGCTGCTTCGCTAACATTTTTAGAGCTAACTTGGGGGCTAACTGAAGTCACTTGGAGTTGCCTAAAAAGTGATTAATTTACAAAAAAAGCTCGAGTTATTTAAATTATTTAGAGCTGATAGTACTAATAGTAGGCAACGTAATTTATGCGGTTAGATACAACAGAAAGTTAAACTAATGCACCATTAACTTCCCGTGTTGTGGGTATTTATGAATATTATTAAGTCCTCGCCTTTCACCAAGTTCTAAAAACTTTCAGGTGTTATAACGCAGCCAAGTGTGACTTTTTAAAACTTAAGATGTTTAATTTAGCACAGATATACTGGTGTTTTGTTGCCTGGAGTGATAAAGGGCGGGGCACGTTTCGCAAACTAAAGATAACCTCCCGGTGCATGGCATATTACCCTGTACTCAGAACATTGCAAAATCTGACCATACAATGGACTCTAATAGCTTAGCTTCAGCAGCCCGGTCATTATAAAGCTTACCCAAGCTCCCTGTTCAGCTCAATCTGTGTTAAAATTTGCGCAGTGACAGCAGGTTGCCAAGTCCAGTCTTCACTGCAGTAGATTCATGTAATTTAAGTAAAATAAAATAAAAAAAAGACTAATTTAGCGTGTAATTCCTTACAGTAAGGTAACAGGGATCCATCGTTTTATTATGAATCAGTGGAAATGATCACTCACCATGCAGCGTTTTAGACATGTGCTGTGACTAGGTTGTTTTTTATTTTTATTTTGTAGTATTGTTGTCAGGGTGAAGCAGTAGTGAAAATGTGGAGTTCCTCTTTTTCTAGGAGAGCCTGTGAACTGCTACTTCTGTTAGAGAATTAAACTGAACAGGATTTATATTCCAGTTCAGGCTGTTCATTTCGACACATAAAGCCTAGGCTTATTTCTTTTTACACATGGTTAAAATGTTAAACAGTTTGTGATGGTTTGTGTTTGTAACAATGCCTTAAATGTCTGCTACTTTAAATGCATCAGGTAGAGGTAAAGGGGCTTTCACAGGAAGAAATTTCATATTGCCCATCAACAATGTTGGGATCACCCCTTCCCTTTAAAGTAATAATGCATTTCCCTCCATTATGTTCCTCGTGCTCTTGGCATGGTTAGTGGAAAGTGCCTGAAAGTGTGGAACAACCCCATTGTTTTTTCCCTATTCATGGGACAAGAAAGGCTCCAGCAGCCAGACTTGGTCTGTTATGTTGAATCTATGGTTGACCTGATGTCGGTGGACCGCTGGTTTTATGGCAGATATTTTGGAACCTCTTGTATAAGCTGTTGCGGTCTGGAAAAGAGAGTCCCCACGTTTGAAAAGACTGTGTTCCTGTGAGATCAGCGGTCATGTGCAGCTGTTGAGCTCACACAAGGAAGGAGGGCAGAGGTGACGGACTGACAGCGGATGGGAATCCAAGGCTTGACTTGTGATTGCAGTTAATACTTTGAATAATGCTCATATGCAAAATAAGTAAAATAATAATATTTTGTTTCTTGTACAGGCCTATTGAGTTATTTAATGTTGTGCTATGAAACGGTGACAATCAGGAAGCAAAATAAAGCACGGCCTACTTATTGGACTTGTTTATTCTCCATAGTATTTGGTTATTCTGCAATACTTCACACTGTTCATAAAGGTTCTGTTCCTATTGTCACGCTGGTTACTATTTTCAACTTTGGTTTTGTGGTTAAAAAAAATTCAGCCAGAATACACGTTATGTCACAAACACAATTCAGTGTTATTGTGACACATCCTGCTGGCATGTTTGTGCCTGTCAGCTTTCTGTGTTCTCATCTTTTCCCTCTGTATGTCCTGTTGTTTTCTGCTTTTCAGCTCCATTCATGAAGCTGTTTTTTAAAAAAAAAACAGAGCATTTGAGAAACATATACGTGAAGAGAGAGTCTGCTGGCAGTTTATAGGACTCAGTGCTCTTATATAATATTATGTGCAGCCAGCTGACTGTTTTACTTTTAGCTTGCCACTTGGTTTTCCTGTTGCAGTGTTTAATTAATCTGCTTTGCCCTCGTTGCACGTGTTGCTGAGGTCATCTTGCGTCTGATGCTTGTTGTGACTCAGCTCTTCTCTCTGTCAGCTCTATAATAAGCTTTTTTTGTGTTTTGTAACATTTGATCATTGTTGCCTTTGTCTGTGCTGCTTCTCTGGATCAAGACTGAAAGCTGCTGCTCTCTAAATCACACCTTAAAAATAATCAACCTTTCCATATTTTATGGATTAAATTAAAGGTTGACATAGCAGGGACTTATGCATGTGCCATTTTTGCTATCTTCCTGGTTCAGTTTTTATTTTAGTTAAATAACTATGATCCTCAAATGTTTTAAATGTCAACTTGTTTAAAATGTGATTTAATGTGCTGAATTGTTTCTGTTGTACTTTTCAGGACAAACTTTGAATATTTTTCTTGTCAGATTATACCTTAAAACCTGTTGATCTGCTGATTTAATCTAGTCATAATAATAATAAAAAAAACTCAGCATTTTTATGTCTTAAGAGAGTCTGAATAATAGTTTTTTTTTCTTTTAAAATTTGAAAGGTCAGCATAAATGTTTACCTCTGGGACTTAGATTAATGCCTGACTTATATTTTTGAAAACTCCAACACTGATACCATTTTAAAATGAAAACAGTCAGTCTGGTCTGTGTACGTTTTGGTGCATCTTTAGATGTGCAGTCAAGGCATCTGAGATTGCACAACAAGCCGAGGCTCAGTTAATGCATGGGAGCTCTGAGGAATGCATTCACTTCTATCTTAAGACTTTTGTCAACAACCAGATTCCATTGTGCTTAGTATAGTACAACTTCTTATCAACATTTTATGAATATCGTGCTTGATTATGTAATCTCTTTAAGCTTGTAATCTTAGAAACACTGTAGCCTTGAAGAAATCCTTCATTTGTATTCATTTGACACCTTATAACTCCAGTGCTAGATTGTACTATTTTCACTTCACTGCCCCTTTATAGCCTCCAGATTCCCATGTGTTTTGGTCTTCGTTTACTTGTGCATAGGAATAAATGGTGTTGATCTTTCCAGCATTTCCCTGCAGAGTTTTAGACTGGGTGGACTTCAGACCGCAGCTTCGTCAACAACATTGTTTACAGTTATTATGGGTCAGGCTCCATTCAATTGTTTAAAACAGTCCTTCTGTGTTGAACATAGTAAGGGTTTTGCAGACATTTGTTTCCATTTTGCTGTTGATTTTATTAGTACAAAGAAGGAGAGCTTTTGTATTGAAGGAAATCAATTGAAATAGTTTTTCAAGTGAGTTTCTCTGTTTAACATTATTATTACCTGTTGTTACACAAGTAATAGTTTTACATATATTTTACCATCCAACATATGGTTTAAGTTTAGATTTTTGGTCACCTTCGTGGTTAACAGGTGCGTGCCCTTCATGTTTCCTTACTTTGAATCCTGGAGTGGTTTTTAGTGGAAATTTCTGCTGTGCAACTATTTAAACGTCATTGTCTCCCTTGATTTTCTCATTTTTTCCAACAGATTGAACAGTGAAAAAATGCTAAGAATAGTTGGTGAGGGGATGCCGAAAGAACGGGAACATAGGAATGATTTACACATTTTTTTATGCTCTGCGTTTGTAGTGTGTCTTTAATTTTGTTTTACTTATTAAGACTTACAAAACTCTTTATCACTCTAACACACTTTCTCTATACAAACTTGATCAGAAAAGTTAAAATAGTTATTGTAGTAATTGATGCATCAAAATGCAATTCCAGTTTGTTGTCAAAGCTGTGATTCACAAGAAATTAATTAAGTCTGTTTTTTTGTGTGACAGATAAAATCTGTTGTGTTTTCTGCTTTCGATTCGTTTGTACATTTTGCTGCTTGACTGACCTGACTTTAGACTCAGACACTTAAAGGGATAATTGTCCATTTGTCTCTCTGGGCTGTGGTAACCACAAAGCTGTCCTCTGTCCAAGAACCACTCTAAGGGCACGGGCCACTGATCATTGATGAAGACACACACACACACACTGTGAAGTAGCCTTCGTCTTTTTGCTGTCGTCCTCTGCTGAAAGAAGCTCTGTGTGATCCCACTTGGCAAAGACAATAATTGTGGTGATAATTTGGCCTGATTCTGCTATAATTAAAAATAAATATTGCAGCTGTGTCAGAATTTTTCGTTTGTTGGATGTAAACTGCAACAAAACCAATGATCTCAAGTTAAAGTATTTTCATCTTGATGCTTATTGTTAGTCTGAAAATCCTGGCACAAGAGATATGGTCTGAAGGCTGTAGAGAGGAGAGGAGGGGAAGGAGATAAGGAAGTGAGAGGATGGAGGAGAAAACCAAGGGGGTGAATAAGAAAGAGGGAGTGTTTGGATGGGGGCTGCTGAGCTTTTAATGATGGAGAGGAGCAACAGAACTGACCTTTGTAGCAGTCTGAAGGAAACGGAAGCCGCCTGCTGTGTGTCCTCGACAGCTTCTTGTTCTCTGTCTCTGTCAAAGTAGAGGCTTTGTGTGCTGCCACAAACCACTGTGGCTTCAGTTTCATGTGTTTTAAATCAAACCATATTTCTTTAGTACATTTAAAAACACGTTGTTGCACACAAAACAAACCACAAATAAAAAGACTAAAGTACAAATGATAAAAATGTGACAAGACATAAAACATTAAAATTTTATCTAAAGTCTCAGTTTTCAGGCTTTCATATATTATAAAAATGGGTGAAAACATCTGCCTGCTGATAAGATTTTCTAACTAAATCTCAGTCTATCTGTGCCTGAGGTTTTAGTATTCATTTCCGATCCACAGCTTGTTGATCTCTGAGGAATGTTCTGATGACAGAACGACAGATTTTACTTCTAGTCTTTCAGCTGCAGGTTTCACGTTACAAGTTGAGCTCAAAAATCAAAAAGAAGCATGCAATTTTTTGCATTTAGGCTAAAAGTTATTGAGTTTTATGTTTCATGTGTTCTCTGCTATATAAAATATTTTTTATTAATTCAAATTTTGCTTCCCATGTTTATATATACATATTAACGCGCTCCTCCAATTCTTTATTATCTTATAATTCAGTTCTCTAAACACAGTTCTGTCAAGAAAAGAAAGTACTAACCCAGTTTATATTAAGGTGTAATTTTACTGTAAGTGTAGAAAAAATGAATGCAGTTGAAATATTGTTTTGTTTTTTTCAGTTATCCTGATTTATTTGGGTTTGTGTGTTTTATTTCTGTTGTTTTCAGGCTCAGCACACTGTGTAATTGTTGGCAGCAGCCATGTCGGGCACCTATGATGACTCCATGATTGATGTTTCCAGTGATAGCTTCTGGGAGGTGAGACGTTTCCAGCTTTTTTTTATTATAATTTTTTATTATTATTATTTACACTGACAACTTCTCAATACAGAACTGTTTTGTTCCCTTCTATTTGGAAAACTAGTTTCTATAACGTCGAGCAAACATTTACAACTCTGCCCAAAAAACAAATGAGCTAATGAACACCAGCAGACGCAACCAAAACACGCCGCTGTTGCTTAGTTTGACATTTCGAAATAAGTTAATTTATTACAGAAGGAACGATTCGAGAGTGGAAAAGAAGTGCAAAACTGTCATTTTACTCATGCATTTGTATGTTTCTCTGTTGTTCTCAGGTTGGTAACTATAAACGTACAGTAAAGCGTGTTGATGATGGCAATCGGCTCTGCAACGATCTGATGAGCTGTATTCATGAACGGGCTCGCATTGAAAAGGCCTACGCACTGCAGCTCACAGAATGGGGAAAGCGCTGGCGGCAGCTTATAGAGAAAGGTAGGAGCGTAAAACGTGCTAAAAGATATCTAAATTCCCTCTTTTTATACTGTCAAAGTGTTTTATTAAGAAAGTCTGGGATTGTGATCTGCTCTCAGTAAATATGTTATATAGATATTACATCAATAACTCTGTCTGTAGGTCCTCAGTATGGCACGCTGGAGCAAGCATGGTCCGCCCTGTGCACTGAGGCAGAGAAGGTTAGCGAACTCCACATAGAGGTGAAAGCAGCGTTAATGAGCGAAGACTACGAGAAGCTGAAGAACTGGCAGAAAGACTCGTACCACAAACAGATGATCGGCGGCTTCAAGGAAACTAAAGAGGCGGAGGACGGCTTCCGCAAAGCTCAGAAACCTTGGGCCAAGAAACTGAAAGAGGCGAGAATTTCACACTTCGTGTCATTAGTTTCCCTCTACACTGCCGACAATCTAGTTAATTTTATTCCTATTACTGTAAATTTCACCCCTCAGTTCCCATGATTGCATTTCACTGACTAAACATTGTTTTCTCACCATGACAACCTACTTCCTAAACAACAACTGCAAAGAAGAGCAGCAGCTCGTCACTGCTGATGTTAAACTAGACATTAATGTCAGACCTGAGCCTCATTGTGCCAACCTGTTGTCCTGTTTGGCTTTTGAGTTGATAAAAAGGAAGGAAACTGGGAAGGTTTGCAGGGAAACAAGCCCCTCTTAGTTCAGAATCAGGTCAATGTATCATCTACTACTGTGGTCATTTTGCAGTCTGTTTACGTCTCAGTTTATTCGTTCCTCTCTGTGCATGTGTGTGAGTACCAGCCTGTTCAGAGCTGCTCATCGTGTTGAAGCCTAAAGATCTTTCCCCTCATTTCTTGTCTGTGACGCAACAGAGGATAGACATTTTGGTTTGTGATTAAACACCTTCAGAGCAAAAACAGTTTGTAGTCTTATTGATTTACCAGGCAGAAAAGAGAAACCAATAAGAAACAAATAGGAAATTAGACTTAACTTGATTGTGGAATATAAGCAGAGTGTTGTTAAAAAAACAATCTTTCTGGTCCAGATTGATTTTTTTCCACTCATATAATAAAGCATAATTTCCTGTTAGAATATGTTAAATAGTTAATGTGGGACATGGCTGCTCTGGGTTCATCTCAGGTCACACTTTAGTTTGTCCAAGACTTTGTCAAGTAAAACCACAATTTAGTGTGCTTCCCTAATCTGTATCTACTGTTTGAATCCTGCAGGTAGAGATGTTGAAGAAAGTTTACCACTCGGCCTGCAAAGAAGAAAAGTTAGCAGCCAGCAGAGAAAACAACAGCAAACTGGAGAGCAACAACAACCCCGAGACCCAGAAGAAACTCCAAGAAAAACTGGAGAAATGTCAGCAGGAGGTGCAAAAGGTGGGACCTCTTCTGCTATTTATGGTTAAACTGTTCACAATGTATTTTGTCTGAAAATTGTTTGTTGTTTGTTATGACTTTATTAGGCGAAAGAGCGATACGAGAAGAGCCTTGAAGAGCTCGACAAGTTGACCCCTCAGTATATGGAGAACATGGAGCAGGTGTTTGAGCAGTCACAGCAGTTCGAAGACAAACGGATTTGCTTTTTCAAAGAGGTGCTTCTGGAGGTGAAGCGGCACCTGGACCTCTCATCCAATTCCAGGTCAGACAGACACATGGTACAGGTGTCACATCTTATTCATTTTTAAATTCATGAAATTCATTTAGGAGATCCATGAATTTTCCTGCTTTGTAATCGATGCAGATTCCAGACAGTCTACCACACGTTGGAAGATACAATCTCTGCTACTGATGTTGAAGAGGACTTGAAATGGTTCCGGTCCAATCATGGCCCTGGCATGCCAATGAACTGGCCCCAGTTTGAGGTACTTCACCACAACTTCACATGCAAAAAGGAAAAAAAAATCCTGCATGTGTTTGAACTGCTAGGTGTTCTTGCAGGTTTCGCTACTCTATTAATCCACTTTTTCACTCTGGTTTTAGCTCAGAAGACAATTTTAGAAAATTTCAGACAACCTCATTACTCATTTTACTCATATCATCTATATATATTCAGTCTAATTGTTAGCATAACAATGTATATACCTAAAAGTGTCTTTTCATAGATTTTTTTTAAATTTCATTTTCAGCTTAGACATTTTTAATGTTGAACAAATTTTCCATAAGTTGTCTAAATATTATAGTGTGACAGGGCCTTTAACCCCCTCACAAGCTTCTAGATGCTTTTCTGTTAAAGATAGACCCACAGCTGCAGAATTGGACTGTTGTCATCACCATTAACTCTTAACTCCATTCACATCCCTTTCCTCATGTCTGACAGAAATTGGACTGGTCACAACCCCGCTCCTTTAAGAGATGGTCCATTGTAGTGAGTTCTGCATGAGAGGGCTGTTGTCTCACAACAGCCATGGCGGGAAAATCCTACAGTCCTACTAACGCTTTCACTTTACTGCCTCCATTAATATGAGTGGTTCTGTTTATTTATTAATATCCATAGAGTATGTAGATATTTACTTGCTGTTTACATGATTACACTACACATATTTAGTTTTGCTGTTTCAGGCAAACCTTCTGCAATGTGTTACACATCAGCTTCCGTTTCCTTTGGTAGTTAAGGGGCTTTGACCACAGTTTCCTGGATGGCAAAATGGCTCGAATGACGTCGTGCTTTTTTAACCTTTAAATTCTGATCCTGAGATCTCCCAAGTTGTCACTTCTGTTTATGAGAACAGCACCACTTTATGTGATTACACCTCTTGTTTTGATCCAAATCGAAATATATTTTGAACCTAGATAACCACTTATGTCTATACTGATTAGAAAGGACTTGAAGGTATATGAATATATTTATAACATGTCATTATATTTAAAAACTAACATTCCTTAAGCCTTTGTAGCTTGTAAACAACATTCAGCACAATATTGTGACGTGTGTTAGGTATATAGTGTTAATGACTCTCAGCTACTACAGCTTCAACATTTAGCTCAATATCTGTAAATTTGACCTGTAGTTAGTCAAATTATAGCCATTTTGGTGTTGGCTAAGATCAATTAGCTGTGGCAGCCATCTTGAATTGGGTTATGCTTATACATCCATTGGTTCATTGAATCTATGTTGGTTTATTTTTTATGTTGCAAACAGTCAGGCAGATTTGACTTATTGTAATGTGTAAGGATAAATGGTTAGAGCGCAGAGTGTTTAGGAGTGATGCTCAGCTACTACCAGTCAGATTTTAGCTCAGCATCTGTAAACATGACTGGGTTAATATAGTCCTTTTTTAATTTGCTGTGGCAGCCATCTTGTTTGGGGTTGACTCCAAATGTTTGTTGGACTTTTTTTCTCTGTTCTCCACGCTCTGATATGCTGACATGCCTGTGGCCGTGGGCAAATTACTTTCTTCTTTCAGCAGATGATGAAAATAGTTTATCATCTTTTATTTCCTCCACGTGCATGCATGCGCAGCTTTACACTCCTGACAGTGTCACAGATTAAAGAGGTTTAGGACTTTATGAGGTGTGTACTGCTGTGCACATGTTTGTGAGATCCTCCTCTGGTTTTGAGGCATGATTAAGCTCATCCTCGCAGCGTCATGTCTAGATTCTGACTGTCGTGCGTTTGTTTGTCTCCTAGGACTGGTCCGTAGACCTGAACCGAACACTCAGCAGACGAGAAAAGAAGAAACCGTCAGAGGGCGTCACACTGACCGGAATCAACCAGACTGGATCAGAGCAGCCTGCTCAGCCTGCAAAGACCAGCAGCAGGTATAGATCTGATCAGAAATTCTCTTTTATTCCTAAAAAAACAACAACAACAACACAAGGCACCAGAGATAATCGAATGTACCATACGAGACGTCTTTCTTTAAAGCAAAACTGGTACATCTTAAAGAAGAGATGCTATAGGAATGATATGTTCTTAAATCATTCTCATGGCAACAGCAAATATTTTGTTTTTTGTTGTGGAAAAAGTTGTCCCCCGGGGGTCAGAAGTCTGCTGCTACATAGCTGGAGTCCTGCCAAAAGCAATGTGGAAATATTTCTCTCTCTCACACACACAGACCTTCATGAGGATTATTTATCTGCACTTGGAAGTTCAAAGAAAAAGGATTAATGTTTTTAACTTAAACATCTGAACTAGAAGCTGTTTTTTTAATTAATAAAAAGAGATTAAGAGGGTTTTCAGCCATCAATCCGTTTTCTAGAGCTACTTGTTCCAGTTTAAGGCCGCGGGGAGCTGAGGAGCATTCTCTGGTGGTCATTGAGCGAGAGGTGGGGGTACACCCCGACAGGTCTAACAAACATGTTTTTATTTTATACCAAAAAAAAACTCATGCTAGCTTTAATCATTTCATTAGATAAATCATAATAAACTCTTATCAAAATTTAAAGCCTCTTGAGATTTGATTGGCAGTTTTTTTTTTTAAAATAACTGCACATAATTTTTCTAAGCTGATAAGATAAGATTGTTATTGTTCCTGCAAAGAATTTAGTTTGTATTGTTGTGGAAACGGCACTAAGGATGTAACACTTTATCATATAAATGACACATTAGGAGAAGAAAATTGGCTAAAGTGATAACAAATCCCTCAACGCTTTGATTTTAGACATGAATTTTAAAGAGAATTTTGTTTGTTTGTTGGTTGGTTTGTTTGTTTATGATACTTAAGTGTCATCTTTTAATTCAGGTTGGTTAAATGAATGTGTTGTTACTTGGAAATCTGTAGGAAGTCGTGTCGTGTGTCTATAGAAATCAGAGTGTGTAGAGGAGTCAACAAAAGGAATGATAGGCATGAAAAGTATTTAACCTCTAAACTTTAGAACTGTTACTACCTTGAGACTGATCATCACCTTCCTTTCCGCTCACCAGCGTGTAGTTATTGTGTGCTTGAAAACAGTGAATGTAGAGACAATTCAGGCTGATGCAGCGTTCTGAGCCGTTACACTCATAATTAAAGGTCTAATCTGTTTGTTGATGGAAACCCTCCGAAGTTGTGTTGTTCTTGACTCCCACTGAAGCAGTGTTTGATGTAATAACGCCACAGACTCCCCTGAGAGAGCGTGGCGTGACTGTGTAAACAAAGGCGTTCACGTTTCTGCTCTTCACACTCTGAAGGCCTGACCAATAGCTGATGTGCACGGTTCTATAGTTCTGTAAACAGGGAGTAGAAACTAAGTGCTTCCTGTGATGCTGGTTTAGGCTGTTTGTTATTTTTTTCCCTCTGGTGCAGAAAAGTCACAATAGTGGAAAATAAACTGCTTTTTTCACCTAAACAGCATAAATGTAACAATTACTCAAAGAAGTTTATGCTTTGTTTTTTAATCTTGGTGTTTATTGTAAGGCAAAAAATCCTAAGTATTAAATATGTTGATGCTGTTACTTGTGCTTATTGTTAACTTTAGTAATACAATAATTAGTGGGTCTGTGATGCAGTTAAAGCCACAATGTGCCATCTTCTTTACCTCACACCTGGGTGTGAAATATCTGAACAGGATTTGGGTTTAGAGGCAAACATCTCTCTTGTCAGCTGAGCGTCAGGAGAAGTTGTTGGTGCCTCTTTAAGATAACCGTATCTGAAAGACTTGAGTAAAAACTGTCTGAAGAGAATTCAAAAAATGTTTGTCATTTTTCAAAGAAACAAAGGCTGCTGCTTAATGTTATCTAACACTTAATTTGCAACTACAGTGGAGTTTCATCAGTGTGTGTTTGCTTATTTTAAAGTATCTTTGTCAAAGTTGCATATCAGCAAAAACATTCTGATTGTTTTTAATTTTTCTTTCTTGCATCTGAGAGTGGCTGAATTCATGCACTGCATTTGGCTTTAGAGTTAGAAAATCCATTTCTAGTATTAACTTTAGATTATAGATGAAGTGCATAAGTAGTGTCAAGACCTTGATTCATGTTCCAAGGTGCTTTAATCAAAATGTCGCATGGAGCCGATTAGCTCGTTGCTAACAGGTGACCTCCTCATGTGTTTTTTATGTGCATGCATAAACAACCCATCTCTGTGTTCCATGTTGTCAGCCTGACTGTGCCTACTAAAACAGCACCCGTGGGCTCTAACCCCTTTGAGGATGAGGAGGATGAGGAAGAGGAGATGGCCGAGGAGCAGCAGCAGCAGCAGCAGCAGCAGCAGCAGCCGCGGCAGCAGACCATAGAAAACCACGTCACTGTGAAAAAAGAAGAAATAAAAACGTTGGTGAACTGGAGAAAAGCTCTCCGCCCACCTGCAGCCTCCTTGCCCTTCCTTCGTTTCTTCTTTACTCCGTGGATTCGTGCCGCGTCTCTTGTGTTCCTTCGTCTCAGTTACTCGCCTCCCTCCTGTGTTGTTTCTGTTTTCATCAGGTTGCAGGTTGTTGTGCTGCTCTGCATGGTTTCTGAATGGCATTTCACACCGAGTCAGTGTGTCCGTCGTTCATTCATAACCATTTTTTACGCCTTGCAGAACATTACATATCATGCGTATGGAAGCGCATGTCTGTTGTGGGAAATATTTCCATCTTGCAGTCAAATTTGATTACTAGCATAACTACACACAGATTTCTTTTTTTCTAATGGGCTGTTATAGTTTAAAACATATGCGTAAATGCAAATATAAATACATACTTTTTTACCAATGATATATTTATGTAGTAAAGCAAACAAACTCAAACAGATTTTTAGCTGCTAATCAGTCTGACTGTAAAACTTTTTTGTTGATATATATGTTGCATTATTTTCCAGCTGGGTCAGTGTTCTTTCTGGTCAGGTGGCTCCCTCTGCTGGCCGTTCAAGTTAAAACACCAATCATGCATTCACAATGATTTGTGCTGCTTGGTTTCTTGTTGCTGTTTCTTCGTGTATATTATGTTGTCATGCTCTATTGTTGGTATTTTTCTTTTTTTTTTCTTGCCTTGCCTCCCTTCATCATTGTGTGCATTTATTTTGCTGGATGCTCCTATATGGCATGAGATTTTTGAAATATTTTATCACTCTTCAGCCAAATACTTGTATAAATAATACATTTATTTTTTACTTGAGTAGACTGAAGGCATACAAAGACATTTTCATGGAAGAAATACTTTTTTCCCTTTTTTTTTTTTTCTTTGTATGTTTGGTGTATTATCCCACTACAGCTTTTGCGCTAATTCAATGCAGCATGTGGAACGAGAAGCTCTGGAAAACAAAACAACTATTATTATACTTTTTTTGTTAATTTGGTGTTTTGTTTGTTTTAGTGTCAGCAGTGCAGAAAAGACTCCAGACTGGTCAGATGAAGACACAGCTGGGAACCCTTTCTCTGCTAACGGTGACGGCAATCCATTTGAGGACGAGCCTGAGTCTCCAGTCGTATCTGTTCCTGTCAAAGCCCTTTATGACTATGAAGGACAGGAGCAGGATGAGCTAAGTTTTAAAGCAGGTGTGTAAATGAAAAGCGTGGTAACAGCTTGGTAATGGGGTAGGGTGCCTCATGTTTCAGCTTTCCAAAATTTAAAAAGCTGGTATGGATTCCAGTTAGAACTTTATACATGACCCAAAATAATAATCTGCATGTAAATTCTTGCATGATTTTTTTTTTTTAATTCCTAGAATTTTATTGAAGTTTTTTGTAGATTACTAATATTTATTCCTCCTTAACCCCTTTCCAGGTGAGGAATTTACCAAAATTGGTGAAGAGGATGATCAGGGTTGGTGCAAAGGCCGGCTCAAGGATGGAAAAATGGGTCTTTATCCTGCTAATTATGTAGAGGACATCCAATAAGGAATTATCCCAGAAATGTGAACATTTTTTTTTGGTCAGCTCTAAAGGACACAGAGGTTCAGCTTGACTGACTCTGTGTAAAGTCTAGGTTAGAACTGGAGTGCGACACATTGTTTAAGGACCACATGAAATTTTCTATATGTTGACCATCTTATAAAGAAAACTGCAGAAGTGGAAAGTAGGCTTTCGTTATCAAATATTTCCAGGAAGATTACAGATAAGTTGTGTAAGATATGTTACTTAAATCATTTATGCTGTTACAGAGAAGATATAAAAAAAAAGTTTGTGTAAATATATATTGTTTGAACAAAACACTGGGATGACAGTCGAACAACCTGCCTAGCAGACTTAATATTTGTAATTCATTAAGGGAGATTCATTTTTATAACCAGAATTAGTTACTAGTGAATAGTTTAATGTTTTAAGTACTTTAATATATATAAAAACGCCCTTATGTAAAGTTTGTGTTTAAACGAGCACTTAACATTTCTGTCATTCCTGTCATAGTTTTAAATTTCTTCTGCCTAATAAAAAAATAAAGCTCTATTGGTTATCTTCAATAATAATTTGTTTTTCAAGTCAGTACAGATGAATGTATACTCAATGATTGTAATGTTTTCAGCCTTTGATTGTTCACTTTTACTGATGCAACCACTGATTTATTCCCCTTCTTAAATGGCTGACCAGGAAACTTTCCCACCTTTTTTCACATTTGTGGTTTGTAGGATTTGTATGGTTAATTTTTGACACAGCACTGAATGTTTCTCCATTTAAATGTCAAACGATTAAAAAAATGTTTTAGTGGTTTTTTTTTAGAAGATTTTAGCAAAACACACAAAGGCATAAAACTTAAATTTCTGCATGTAAATGGATGCTTAGATTTAACAAATACAAAAATAAGGGTCAGCGATGAAAGGACATTCAGTTGGAGATTGATGTTTAATTTATAAGTCCTCAAGTGCTTTTTTTTCTACTTTTGTTAGAATGCTGTGATTGAAAACACAATTGTACATTACCTGAAATTTTATGACAAAAAAATTTGTCATTTGTAAATAAGATTTTCTTTAGAGGGACATTTGCATTCTGTTAACTAATACCATATGATTCACTTAATTTTCTCTTAAAAGCTAAGATGTTCAAAGGTTCCCGCCCCACAACTTTAATTCAGGGATGAACTGTAGCTCTTTCACAAAAGCTCTAATTACCTAATGTATTCATTTTAGTGATGCCTTTGTCAAAGATAAAAAAAAAAGATGTTTTGACATGTTTTCAGGGCGTGCTGCTGTCAGTAGGCAGTAACAGCTGTACTTGCACATTGAATGTCTGTAAATGTTGTGTCACAACATAATAAATGAATTTATTCAGCAAAACATTTTGACACTTGGTACAGATGTGTTTCATTTCTTTTTTTCTTTCTTTGGTAATCACTGGACTGGATGTCAAACACCAGAGCTATGCAAGAGTAGCAGCTAATAAAAACACCACAGAGGACTCTCCACATGAAGAACTGCTGACTCTGGAGCAACAGGTTGTGACTTTTCTACAGGACAAAAACATTGACATCAAACATGAAAACATTTCCATCTGTCACACCCTGCCAACCAAATCAGACAACATCAAATCATCCATAATAATCAGATTCATCAGTAGGAAATCAAGAAACAACTTAATAATGCAAGCAAGAAAACTGAAGGGAACAAATGTCTACATAAATGAACATCTAACAAAAAAAATTGAACCATTGCAAGGGAGGCACGGTTGCTGAAAAAATCACAAAAAATAGCAACTTGGACACGAACCCCGACCAAAGTGTCGGAGTGGGAGTTCGCTGCGTGTGTTCGCTCTGTGGTTACCAGGCGAAATAAGCTTAAAGCTGGTAATATATTTACTACTCTCTTCAATTACTTATCTTTTGCAGATATGAACATATTTCCACACATCCTTTTTATTGGTTTGCAGTCATTTTAAAAATCTTTTAAAATGATGCAATGACATGTCATGTTTTTTTATACTAATGATATTACTGTAATAAGCTCCTAAATTGCGCAGTCTGGTTCCCTCGGTAATATAATGATCTTTTTTTTTTATTTGATCAATAAATGATCAAATAAAAAAAAGCTTTTCACAATTTGTATTTTTTTTTACTTTGGAATGTCAGGCAACATTGTAGTACAGTTTTTACTGAAGGAGATAATAATAATATAGATATAGTTGAAAGAATTCAGTGTCACACTTTAAAAATGGCCCAATGAAAACCCATTTCTGCCTGAGATGACTTTATTACACCAAAAGGGACTGGACTGTATTACCTGATGCATCAGAACTGAAATGAACATAGAAATGTGTGCAGCCCCACGTCAACTCCAGGGCTGGTGTATGGAGACACTTTCTGAGAAACTGTTCATGATGTGAAAATGATTTTCACACCAGACACACATGATTAACAATTCATACAACCACATGGATGCAGTAGATAAAGCATAAAAAACAAAGGCTATGCTATTGACTATTAAAGAAAACATTGGACCAGGGTATGAACAGAGGTCTATAAAGTACTTGAAAAAAATAACTAAGTAAAAGTAGAAATACCTTAACAGAAAATGACTTTGGTAAAAATAAATGTTACTGATGAGAAAACTACTTAAGTAAAAGTCATAAAA
>JARVGW010000346.1:10205470-10216394 GCA_031762495.1 Anablepsoides rubrolineatus | reverse complement strand
TTTTGAACATGGCTTTTTTCTAAATTAATTTATTATATACTCATGAAATGACAAAGTTTCTTGAATTATGTTTTGATTTCACTCTCTAAGTTGTTGTTCATTTACAAACTTAGAAGAAGCATTAATTTCTTCACAAAAATAAAGAATATCACAAAAATAAACAGGGGTATGAATAATTTTAAGGACAAGTGTATATGTGTATATTTTTTTCACGATTAAGTAGTTTACAATAAGAATTTTTTTTCAGAAAACTGCCTGCCGCGTTTAATATAAACTACATTACCCAGAATCCCGTTCTACAATAACACAACCACGGGACATTTTCAGCCAATCAGAGCGAGAGCCCAGCGTTTTCCTACTGACGTGTCGCATTTGATTGTTATTGGGAAAAACACGAAGCTCTTTAGATGCCATTCCTCTAACCAACGCGGGTTTTTGACGACCAAGAGGCAGAACAATGGCAGAACCCAGCAAACAGGACATTTCGGCGATTTTCAAGCGACTGCGCTCCGTACCTACAAACAAGGTAAGTTGTTTTTAACGGACGGTTCGGTGTCTAACAAGGAAGTCAACTGGGTCAAATATCTGACACGTAGCACTTGTATGCTAGTTTTGACTCAACTTAAACCGTATTGTTCGTATTATTATAACATTTTGAAAATGGGTCGGGTTTGTTGAAACTGCTCAACTGTGTCCTGCCTAAAATTCAGGGCAAAGTAAACAATTATTAAAAAACTTAACGAGATTATTTTAGCTTGTTTTTTTTTTTGGGACAATTAACAACAGCCATGTTTGTTTAGGCTCAGTCTAAGGCTCCTAATGTAAACTAAACAAAAGACGCCCGGGCTAACACCTCAGTGAGGTATTTTCAGCTTGTTCAAAATAATCAAACCAAAATCTAGTAACAGCTGTTTGAAGCGCCTGCAATGTTAAATATACGCATGTACTTCAGACCCTCATGATGATGTTTCTATGACTCAGTATTGACTTCTGAAGTCTGAATTCAGATAAGGTTTTATTCTTTGCTCTCTGGCCTTTTAGGTTTGTTTTGACTGCGCAGCTAAAAACCCCAGCTGGGCCAGCATCACCTATGGCGTGTTCCTCTGCATAGACTGCTCTGGGACCCACAGGTCCTTGGGGGTACACCTGTCTTTCATCAGGTAAGACAGTGTGTAGCTGAAAGCTCATTGGTGTTCCATACTTGTTGAAATGCATTTTTGGTTTGGGGAAAACTGAAGAGTGGGGTGAAGGAAAAATGTAAATTTTTCAAACTGGATTGTGCAGGGTTGAACTGTTGACACAAGCTGAATTCACATGCAGATTAGCACGACTCCCTGCATCCTCCTGAGAGTTATTAGGGTCTTTGTCAACCTGGTTCTGAGAATAGTTTTGGTCACATGTTGCTAAACTTACTACATTCTGGAAAACTGATGCCTCATTTTTTGCTAAAGTTGACCTTGTTTGACATATATGTCTTTATTCTTTTACACCCCTCTTAAACCATCCATCTTCTCTGTCCGAAACATAATGATTACTGTTCTGACAGGAGTGTCCTTAATCCGTGAGATGTAGGATTGATATATGGGTTTCATTTAAAAAATGACTGTGCATCTATTTATTTATTATACTGGAAATTACAGCTGCTTCATTAGCTGATTTGCAGAAGTGGCAGCAGTTTGTTAGCAAAACCACATTCCCATAAAACACCTGTTCTGTTCCACAGGTCCACTGAACTGGATTTTAACTGGTCCTGGTTCCAGCTCCGATGCATGCAGGTTGGGGGCAATACCAGTGCGGTGAGTATCAGAAGTAATTCTAGTCACAACACAGCAAGTCACAAATACAGTTTAACTTGAATCACTTTTTTTTTTACTTGTCTGTGACAGATTGCGTTTTTTAATCAACATGGGTGCCAGGTCAGTGCAGCTAACACCAAATACAACAGCCGCGCCGCCCAGCTGTACAGGGAGAAGATAAAGACCTTGGCTACACAAGCTACCAGACGCCATGGCACTGAGGTGACGCTTGGAGATTAAACAAAGCACACCCTGGCTTCACTTTGCTTATCGGACACTCTTAAACTGCTAAAGGTGTCCAGATAATTAAATCAGTTGTGCTGCTCTTTTTTTTTTTATTTATTTTTTTTCTTTACTTCAGCTCTGGCTCGAGAGTCAGGCTCCTCTCTCACCAACGTCACCAGGAGACAAGCAGGTGGATTTCTTCAGCCTACATTCACAGGTACAGGAGTGTTTGAGGACATCTGTGTGCTATATTGTTAAATCATTACAAAGTTGCTCTTTTTAAGTTTAAGAGTTTGCTGTCAGATAGTTTTTATGGGATTTTTGAGATTCTGATCATAAGACCGTCCACTTTGAGGCACTTTAAGTTGGTTGTGGCTACAAGAAATCATTTTCCACTGGCGTATAAATCCATTCATCCTGATCAATCAACATCCTGTATAAGCAGCTGGGATCAGTTATAGAGATAATAATAAGCAAGAACAGCATTTTCTGTTTGCTTACTGATATGTGTCCACGTTTTATTTGATTGGTTGAATTTTATTTATAACCTTGTTAGGCGTGTATAAAGGGGCCAACCCTTATTCCAAACAGTTTGCACTTCTTAAATCTTCATTTTCTACATAACTGGTAAGAGACTAATAATGTAAAGCACTACTTTATTTTCCAAAATGGTAAAAATAATATATATATTTTTTAAACAGTTCATAAATTGTAGGTTAATGTTGTGGACTGTCTCCATTAAATAGTCTTGCTGCAAAGTTTTAAGCAACAATGTTTGATTGTCAGATCTTGTTTTATCTTCTGGTAACCATTTTAGTTTCGTCAGCAGTCTTCTTCGTGTCACCCTATGCAGATAAAAACAGCTCATCACATTAAATTAGACGTGTTCATCCACTTTAATTACGAAAGGGCAAAAGTTATTTCAGTGATTAGAAGTTTTATGTCTTCTGTTTTTTAGTGTCTTTTTTATAGAAGGGGTTCTATCTTTTTGAAAAGTTCATTTTCAGTGCAGTTTATTGGAAATATTCATTTTTTTAATTTCAATTTATGTTCTGAATTGAATTCATTTAATGGTAATTTCAAAAATTGCAAATATTTTAAAAACATTTTAGTTTGCCATTTATTTTTATATTGCTTAGTTCTACCCATGTCTAACATGTTGTATGGACTGTGATAAATAACTGGATGAATGGTTTTCTTTTTTTTTTTGGTTTTTCTTTTTGTCCAGGCTGCTCCTGAAAATTTGAATTTGGACAAAATGAGTCTCAGCTCGTCCACATCAGAGAAGCCTTTGACCCAGGAGAAAAATGAAGACCGAAATGGTTCGTTGCCATTAAATAATGTAACATAAAGCTTAAAAAAAGCTGTATCCTTTTGCCAAATAAAATGATATAATTTGGATCATTCACTTTATTTTCAGGGAATTTGGAGGAGGGTCCCAGTGTAGAAATGCTCAGTGTTTCTCCAAAAGCAAATCCAGGT
Organism: Anablepsoides rubrolineatus; assembly: GCA_031762495.1. Lineage (NCBI taxonomy): Eukaryota > Metazoa > Chordata > Actinopteri > Cyprinodontiformes > Rivulidae > Anablepsoides > Anablepsoides rubrolineatus. Next base: position 10,212,891 of record JARVGW010000346.1, on the reverse strand, counting down.
TCATTCAGATTTTTCCTATTAAATCTCATCCGTTTATATTTAAGCACGTTTGAGTTGTTTTTAAAATAAGTGTAGATGATTTAAATGTAGTGTGTTCTTTTTTTTCAGAGCCTTCCTCTCTTCTCAAGAAGAAGCCAGCTGCAGCTAAGAAAACTGTACGTTTAAAATCAACTTTTCTGTTTCGTACCCTAAGAAGGCTTTTGTTCTGAAATGATGTATTGAATTGAAGCTGTGCTCTGAAACAGGACTGAGGATTTCTAAATGTGTCTGTCTGTAGCTGGCTACTAAAAAAGGCGGTCTGGGAGCTCAGAAGGTCAGCAGCCAGAGCTTCTCAGCGCTGGAGAAGAAGGCGCAGGCTGCCGACAAACTCCGAGAGAAAGAAGAGAGCTCTTATGCCGCAAAGACGAATATCACATCTGAGGAATCTACGTGAGAGCACTTCCTGTTTCTGATAAATGTTTTAGTCACCTTCTGTCTCCTTTTATTGTCAGTTTTGACCCTTTTTATGTTGTTTTTTTTAGTGCTCCGTCCTTGCGACTGGCTTATAAAGAGCTGGAGCAGCAGAAGAAAATTGAGGAGCAGAAGCTGAAGGGATTAGAGGGGAAGAAGAAGGAGCAAGCTGAGCGGCTGGGCATGGGTCTTGGCATGAGGAGGTAGATAGATGAAGAGTTAAATAAGACAAAACTGTTTTTTTGCATTGTTAGCTCTTATTTCTTTGTCTTGGCTCACTTTTCTCTCTTTCAGTAGTGGAGTTTCACACTCTGTGTCATCAGAAATGCACATCATCCAGCAGGAGAGTCCACTCGGAGCCAAAACTACCAAAGTGCGACGATTTACTGAAGATGAGGATGAAGGGTCCTTTAGTTCAAGGTTAAACAGTTAAATGCAAGTTTAAATAAAGTTTAAAGCGCCACGATCTCTAATTTTGAATTGACAGCTCGCTGGATGGGAAGAAAACCACCCTCCATTTCAAAATAAAAACCTAATCATTTAGTTTTTGCATTTTTATGGATGACACCAGCAAATAAAGTTCTCTATCCTCTTTAGAGAAATGTCAAAAATGATGCAGCTAGAACCTTTTTTTAATTTAATGTTTAAGTAATTTCTATTTAACCTCACTCTGAACTAATTCTTCCTTTTAGAGTCCTGTCTCGATTTGAGGATCAGACAGAACCTACAGATTTCAGATGGGGAGACGGTAGTGATGCAGGAGGGTGGATGAAAGAGAGTAAGAAACCGGAGCCGGACTTCTTCATGTCCTCCATGTCTTCATTTGACGACAGGTACCAAATATATGTCTCTCTGAAAGCTCTAAACATGGTGTGTGTGTGTGTAGTTGTGTTACAGTTACTCTAACCCACAGACTAATACACATTTTACACAACAGTTTCCTAATGTGCTTTTTATCCATTTGAACAAAGAGCTTAGCAGCAATAAAAGTGAGATATTTTCATTTATTTTTATTTTTTATAAAATATTTAAGTTTTAAGAATGAGACATGCTAAAATGTTAGTTTAAAATGTATTACTAAAACTAATTTGTTCTTTGTTTTATCCTCAGACCTACAACCAGGAGGAAAGCTGAACCGGCACCCGTCTCAGATTCAGGCGAAGCTCGGAAAAAGTTTGGAGACGACGTCAAAGCCATCTCCTCTGATATGTACTTTGGAAAACAGGAGAACTCTGAGGTACACAGTCACGACACATAGTACCAAAGTAGCAACTGAGAGTCCTAAAGTAAACTAAAACTCATTTGTTTGTTAGTACGAAGCTAAAACTCGCCTGGAGAGATTCGCAGGGAATTCATCGATAAGTTCAGCAGATCTTTTTGATGAGCCGAAGAAACAAACAGGTAAGACAAAAATCTGTTTTCTTTAATTTCAGAAATGAGTTATTTGGTTTATTGTAAAAAAAAAAATGTTAAATGTTTGAATTTCCTCCTGACAGCAGCCAGTTTTGAAGATGTTTCTGATTTCGGCTTGTCTCATTAGCAGGAAGTTCATACCGTCTGAGCAACGTCCTGCCCAGCGCTCCCGACATGTCGCAGCTCAAACATGGCGTGCGCTCGGTCGCAGGGAAACTGTCTGTCATGGCGAGCGGCGTAGTTAACACAATCCAGGTATGTTTTTTTTTTAAAAAAAAAAACACACCATCTTGGGAAACAGAATTGCACTTTTCTAATAAAGCTCATTTTTCTCCTCGTTTATTTTGTTTAAGTTTTTAACTCTCTGATTTCTTGTCAGGACCACTACAACTCCTGAGTCACCGTGTTGATGTCGGGAACATCTTCTGTGAGCACTCTGCTGAGGAGAAACAGGAAACTGATTTATCAACGCTTGCAGCAAGTCTGCAGATTTACAAAAAAAACAAAAAGTTTTTCTTTCAGTCGAAGTGTATAGATCCAAGACTGGAACTTAAATGAACGAGTGGAAGGATTTTTCCCTGGAAACAACTTGAAAGGAGACTTAAAGTATTTAGTTTGCAATATATCTCTGGCTAAAGGTTTTGGAGGGGTTTACATATTTAGACATATTGTATGTAGCCAAGTGAGTAGCTCTGTGTTGTTTTAAACGAGGGCCGTCCTGATTATTATAATATTCTTTTTGTAGTTCTTCATGTACACTTTGTCATTCACACAGGCTTGAAAGTGTCCTTTCTGTTCTCAAAGTGCACTTAGGTTTGTTCCTCCACAATCTGGACCAAAAGCTGACACAGACCTTGAGGGACCACGTATGTTTTTCTTCACTGAATATGCTCAAATCCATCCTTTGCTGGAGAGGTTGCTTTGTTTGCTTCAGAACTTCTCTATGCTTTAAGTTGCTGCTTTCTTTCGGTCGTGCATACAAAGCTGCAGGAGGGAAAAATGCTGAAGTTGCGTCCGATTTCTTTAAAGTTGTGGGAATTGTATATAAAGGTAGGACATTTGATTTAAAGCTGTTTCAGAACTAAAACTTGACGTTATTTAAAAGTAAGCTTAGCAGATGGGAGTAAAGTTAGTTTTAGATCCTGGCACCAAAGAGCAAGTATATTTTTCACTTTTTCTTTAAAAAAAAAGTTATTGCACCAGATGGACTCTGCTTTATGCAGGATCATTGCACTATTTAATTTGTCCTCGGTTGTGTTGTTTAGAATGAGACACTGTTAATATCGTAATATATATACATGAAATGACAATTTTACTTTTTAATTGTTTAAATTGAAAGAAGGCTGAATTTTTTCTTCTGTCGTTAGATTTAGTTAGGAGTCATTGTGGACAATCCAAGTTTAAAACCTGATGTTCTGTTATTATTGGGATTCAACACTGCCAGTCCAGAAATCCATATAGATATTTTGACACCCCCAGAAATTGAGGGTTAGCTCAAGAGTCTGAAGCGATCCCTGCAGAATTCAAACAAACCAGATCCCAGTCTGCTGGCAAACCCAACCCAAAGGCTTAGTTCAGAAGGAATTCGATTTTACAGCTCTACGGAGGATGATGCGAAGTAACTTCTGTTTTATTTCTCAGTAGGATTCAACATGAAAACACTAAAAAATTACAGGTTACCCATTGTATGCCTTAGTTAAAAGAAATCTTTATTCAACCACCTTGATTTCTATATTACGGTGTAATATTGTTAACTATTTGTTAGAAATCTGAACTTTCTAGCTTTAGCTGTTTTTAATGTTTCTGCATCATCGATGCGACCACATTCGCTTTGCTTTCTGTCAAGTTGTCTTTTTCTGTTGGATAATTAATGTTCAATGAAAGAACATCTGTGTGTAATCTGCATGACCTTTTGTGACATACATTATACAGACATTATAAATATAGGAAAGACCCCCCCCCCCCCCCCCCATTTTTTTTAGTGACTAAAGTTGTGTATCAATAGCTACATACAATAGTTGTCTATGGCTTTGACTTGCAATTTATGTAAAAAAAAAACAACTGATAATCAATTTGTGACTATTTGTGATGTATGTAAAATTTTGCAAAATGGCCAAATCAGCTTGTTTCCCTAAACTGTTTTAACTTTATGTCCAAATAAAAATTTTGCATTGGTTAATATGTGTGAAAACATTTTTTTATAATTGTTAGGGGTTTTTCAATTGATCATCTTTTAGTGTGTCTTATGTGTACTAATAACTTTGAAATAACTATTTGGAGTTTTTCAGTTCTTAAATATTTCTCATTTAGGCGTTTTAATGTAAATGACAAATTATTTAAATAATAGTACATTTTTGCCAGATAATAGATAATAGTTTTCCTGTTTGGAAAAAAAAAAAGAAAAATCTTGGCGCTTACGTGGCTAACCGCTGCATTTACTGTCAGCTCTGTAGTCGGAATTTTGTACCTTAATCGCGTTTAGAGGTAAGTTAGTATACCGTCTTTAGCTTTGCTGTCCATGGTAGCCAAGTACAGGTGGTTTAAATTATTTTAAAACATGTCTGATTTGTTATGTTACAAATATGTAACTAAGAGTCAATGTACATTTTTAGGTTCACAGTTTGTCAGGAAGTTATTTGAACATTTATTAAATTTTCCTGTTAGCACTTGAACGCAACATTTTCCTGAGAACAGGAGTAGGGGAAATAGCGGAAAACCTAGCAGAATCAGCTCGTTTGTTACTAGAAATCATGAGCTAGTTTCTGATGCAGTTTTTTTTCTGTAAATTTGCTATTTGACAAATAGAGCTTTGTTTGTTTTAAGCTAGGTCTATTAAAAGCAGTTAGAAACAAAGAAAACAAACTAATCATCGGCTTACTGTATTAAAAATGCCGTCTGAAATAAAACAGCGAAAGAAGACTCAAACATCAAAACTGAACTCCGACGAACTTTTGGAGACTTCGTCTGCGAAGGGTAAAGATGAGAAAGTGAATACGGAGGACAACTACAGAGTAAATAAAACCTCTTCGGGCTTCGACATGAAATGTTTAATGTGCTTATTTTCGCTTGTAGTGTGCGGAGCCCTGAGCTGGTGAGTTAAGATCATAATAAGTTAATTTTATTTTCACGGTTTGTTTTTAATACAGCTCTCCTGGGTTTCAGGGTGGTGTTGCAGCAGAATGAGAGGTTCTCTCAAATAGAGGAAAAATACAAAACTCTGCACGGAAAGACTTCCAGCCTGTTGGACTCTGAGGAAGCGATCGCTAAAATATATAAAAAGGTAGGTTTAAATAATTTAGATGTAAAGTTTTCTTGTTCTTGGAAGATCTCGCGAGATCTCACGTGATTTCTTACCTTTTGAAGTATGTGTCCAGGATGATGCTCACCCACTACCACACCAAATGTTTAGCTCAGTTTTTGTAAAACACAGAATTAAAATAATTTTTGTGTTTCCTAATGTCATTTAGTTGTGGCGGCCATATTGAACCAGGTTGAATACAAATTTTCCTTTTTTCAATTTTATTGTATTTTTACAGTTAAACCTGGGCAAAAACACAATAAACACTATAATGGTAATTGTTCTGTAAGGCTAAAATAATTATCTAAAGTCAACTTGCACTGCAAAATAATGAGTACATTTGTATTCTATAAAATGTTTAGAATTAGAATCAGAAACACTTTATTGCTGTTGTCAGTAAACTAGTTACAGACTATAGGAATTTGCTCTGGTTTAATGGTGCACATAAGCAAGGAGTGAAAGAGAACTTAAGCTAAGTGGTTTTATATTAAGATACTTCAAAAGCTGCAGGTGTAAAACTGTGCAGCTTAATTGTTTTACTTTTTCTTGAGAAATTTAGCATAGTGGAAACTTTTGCTGCTCTTAAATAAAGCAAGGAGCAAACTTTTCTAGCACCTTTAAAAACACAAAACTTCAAAAACACAGATAAGTGTTCATTCATGAAAGTAAAAGTTGTAGGAATTCAATTCTATTATAATATAAAACCTTTAAAATGGTTGCATTTAGTAGAAAAGAGCACTTGTTTGTGTTTAAGATGAGTACAGAGGATCATAGCTCTCCACAGAAACCGCACTCCTGTTTTGTGTTGCGGCTGCAGCTTGCTGCATCTGAAGATGACCTCCAGGAAGCGCTCTCCACCGTCTCCTTGGCAGCAAGGCTCCAGCAGGACGTCTCCACCCTCCACACTGCCGTCATGGCGATGCAGAGCGACGAGAACTCCGCCTCCCGCGACCTGCAGTCCGTCAACGCTCACTTCCTGGACGTGACGGAGACGTGGCAGGAGAGGCTGGCCGCCGTCACCTCGGACCTCGCCACAATCAAGGCCGAGGCGCGGGAGGCTCACGCCGGGGCCACGGAGCGGGTGAACGAGGCTGAGCGGAGGAGCCGGACGCTGACGGAGAGGCTGGAGGAGCTAGAGGACAGCACGAGGAGGAACGCCCGAGCCCTGGAGCGCACCGAGGGGGACGACGTCAAGCGAGCGCCGGACCAGCTGGACTGGAACACCAGGCAGATCCACAAGCTGGAGGAGCAGATCAGCGTCCTGAGCAAGCAGGAGGCCGAGCTGAGCTCCCAGCTCCAGGAGCACATTCCCCGCGCCGAGGCTTGTGAGGAGCACCTGCCGCAGGTGGAGGAGGCGGTACGCTCCATCCTGAAACTGAGCGGCGATCTGAGCGGGGCGGAGCGGCGGCTGGAGGAGGTGACGCTCCAGGTGTTTGGGACGGAGGACAGCATGCTGAAAGCGCTGAGCGAGATCCTGGAGATCCGACAGGAGCTGGACACGCTGCAGGCTCAAAACAGCATCCTGAAGATGAAGAACGAGCTGTCTGTGGTGAAGGAGGCGGTCCGTGAACTCACCAGGGTACTGAGAGACGGTCCGGTCGACACCCAAACGGACGCTGAGACTTTGGAGGAAGAGGAGTGGAAGTATGAAGAGGAGGAGCAGAACGAACCAACCGAATATCCTCAGGATGATTTTACAGAATGATTAGATTCTAAATCAGTTTCCAGTCTTTGTTGTATGAGGTCATGTTTGGTCCAGTATTAGTTTTTTTGTTTTTTAAAATTTTTTCACGGAAAGCATTTCATCATCAAATTATTAAATAAAACACTTTTTCTGTTTTTATTCTCTTGTTTAAGCCTTTTTTTTTAAAAAACATCAATAATCCTGAGCCTGATAAACATGCTGTTCTGTCAATCCCACATTCTACATGGTTTATTACAGTGTGAGGGGGTCCAGCGGATGTTGGAGGACCTGGAGGGTCAGAGGGGGTCTCAGCAGCCCCCGATGGAGGCCTTAAAGCAGGATGTGAGGCGGCTGAAGGAGTGGGCTTCTGGTTTGACTGAGAAACGGGCGCAGCTGGAGGGCAGCTTGGCGTCACTGAGGAACGCTGTGGCGCAAATAGAAGAGCGCACCTCGGCCATCTCCAAGGACTTCACCTCTAAGGTTTTGTATGTTTTTTTGTGCAGTTGTGTGTGTGTGTGTGTGTGTGTGTGTGTGTGTGTGTGTGTGTGTGTGTGTGTGTGTGTGTGTGTGTGTGTG
>JARVGW010000346.1:10168451-10205370 GCA_031762495.1 Anablepsoides rubrolineatus | reverse complement strand
GTGTGTGTGTGTGTGTGTGTGTGTGTGTGTGTGTGTGTGTGTGTGTGTGTGTGTGTGTGTGTGTGTGTGTGTGTCCACTGGAAACACTGCAAAGGATTTAACCCCCGCGAGAAAACAAAGAAGGAAATTACTTATTTTGTCTGTTTATAGGGAAACATAAACAGTTTGCTTCATAAACTGATTAAAAAGTAAAAATGTTTTACTCTCATGCAATACAAGACAAACTTTAGGTTCATTTAAAAGTCATGTTTAAATATTTTTTTTCCTCAGTTTTAATTCACACAGTTTTTTCAGTTATAAAAACGTTAGCGTTTAGTTTAATATAAATCACCTAGTTTTGCAAAAGAAACAAAAAAACGGACTCACATTCAGTAACAAAATTAATTCTGCAGAGTTAATTGAATGCAAATTCTTGATTTTACATTTTTTTAAATAAAACTAGCACTGACTTATGTTAAATGAAATGCTAACATATTTTTCATTATTTAGCTCACTTTCTGTGTTAAAAGTTTTCTGCTGACATGTTATTGCTATTTAGCTCACTGTTTTTACATTGACTAATTTTTACTAAATATTAAAAAAAAATCAATATTAAATCCTAAATGTAAAAGTTAAACCTTAAATGTTGAAATTAAATGTTAAAGTTCACAATTAGGTATTATATATATATATAAATATATATAAATTCTATATACAAGAAAAAATACAAATCACGAGTAAAATGCAAACAGGAGAAAGAAGAAAAAACATACATAAGAAGAATAAATGAAGTGCATCTTGGACACCAGCTGTAGCTACAAGTTTGATGTCCTTTAGGGAAGCTTTAGCTGAATTGGAGCTAGCGGTTGCTATTTTCTCAGGATGATGACATAACAAGCAAAGGCTGCATTGCATTCCAAAGCACCTAAATGTGAACTTCAACATTTAATTTCAAAGACTTACACTTTTAGATTAAGGATGTAACATTTGAATATATTTTTTAACATTTAAATTTAACATTTAGTAAAATTTAGCTAAACGTAAGAAGAGTGAGCTAAATAACAAATGTTAGAGCTCAATATTTATATGGACTAAATTATATCCATTTCTTTGTTTGCTAATGTCAATAATGTGTTCTTGAATCAAGAAAATGCATCAATGCAAACATTTGTTCCAACCATTTATTGCAGTTTACAGTTTTTTACGATATGCTAAATGCACAGGTTGTTATCCTGTTGATTCCAGGTGTCCTCGGTGAGGACAGATGTGCGTCGGATGGACGGCCTGCAGTCCGAGCTGGACTCCCTGCTGACCCGTGTGTCAGAGCTGGAAGAGAAGACCTCCCAGGTGGAGCACAGCATGGTGAAACGCATCGGAGACGTGCTGGCCAGTAGCATCGACCGGGTCTCCAACCTCCGCGCCGCCTCCGAACGCAACACTCGGGCCATCGACCAGCTCCGCGGGCGTCTCCCCGAACTCGCCGCCGCAGACGAGCAGATCTCGGAGCGCCTGAGGGAGCTGGAAGGCAGCCGGGCTCGCCTCGTCAGAACCGTGACATTCGCCGCCGACCTTAAACCTAAAGTGGCATCTATTAAAAGAGACTTCGGGGCATTTCAGCCGCAGCTGTCCGACTTGACTCTACGGATCGGCCGATTAGCGGAAGATCTCACCAAGAGGGAGCAGGAGATCGCCGAGCTGCGGCAGACTTTATCCAACCTTACTGCAGTCGAAGGAGATCTCAGCATCACCGCTAAACACGTTAATGAAATATCTGATTTGTCAGGTATTAGAGAGACACACCCACCAACATAAAAATAAAACATCTTAGGCTTTTTACTGTTATCAGATCATCTGTTACACTTTTGTTTTACCCAACTTCATTGGAATCAGGGTTGTAAACATTTGATCAAAATTTATAAAAACATGAATTATGAATTGTCCAAAGGGGAAAATGTTTCTGTGCAAACCCACTGGATCGATTTTAACGAAAATCTTTTACAGCTGATTATCTTTTGGAGTGAATCCATTTCAAGATGGCCGCCACAGCTGACACAAAACTATCTGTAACTCGAGTCAGTTTCACAGATTTGGAGCCGACTTTGGTTTGGTAGTAGCCGAGGGTCGCCCTCGATTCATCAAATGACAACAGATCGTCTTTAATGACATATTTTAGTTCGACTAAAGCGGCTTCAACTCCGGTCATTTCTCATGAATTCCATCTGAAACTCTGATATGCGTTCTCTCCAGGAATGCTGGGCCTTTCCTTTCTTAAAGTCTCTAAACGCCTTCAGGCAACACAGACTGAAGTTTTCCTGCTCAGCGGTCACACAAAATCTGCTGCAATGAAACGTTTTATAATAGCTTTAAACAACATATTTGTTCTATAATAAAACACCTAAGCATTGATTTAAAATGCGTATGTCATGGAAAAACAAGCTTCACTGATAAGATGTCCTCAACAGGGGTAACATAATCCTCTCCTTTAGTGCGGATCTGTTCCCAGTTTCATGTTGTGATGCGAGACGACCTTCTAGTTATGACAAGACCGGCGTCATACTGATAAGCTTTGTCCAAACGAGGCCTCCGATAATCTGGGGTTAGATAGATTTTACCGCTTGGATCAGTCTAATCCCTGGGACGTTCCGCTTGACATTTTTCTAGTTGTTTTAAAACCCCCATGTGTCTCGAAACCCAAAGCAAAACACGATTTCATCATGCAGTTCACACCCGAAATAATGATTCACAGCTTCGAGTCGAGATTTTTATTACAAAAAAAAAAAAAGAAAAGAAAGGATGTAGTGAATAAACAAAGGAGTGCTTGAAACTTCTTTTTTTTTTTTTTGCATCAAATGTATTTAGGTCTAACAAAAAAGACAAACTACAGTGCAGACTGAGTGGATTTGAGTTCACAGATCAGCAGTTTAGCTTCGCCCCTCATCCTGATGTTTAAAAGTTTTGGAAATGATTCATTAAAAAAAGAAAAAAACTTGATTCATTATTGCCTCCGTTGTTTTGGTTCTATCTGACGATGCAGAAGTGAAGATGTCCGTGTTATTTTTTTTGCAGAAACAGCCTCGTCACCCGCTTCAGTCCACCTACATCCTGTCCTCCAAAGCTGTGAGTCTCTTCTCCAGCTCCTCCACCTGCTGATCCAGGCTGGAGTCCTTCATGCTGAGCTCGTTCTGGGCTTCACTCAGAGCAGCTATATTGGACTGCAGCTCCTCCAGGTTCTGTGTCGCTCCTTCTTCTCCTCCAACTAGTTTCTGTTTTCTCCCCTGAAGCGCCTCCTTCAGTGCAGCAATGGCCTGCTCGTGGCCTTCCAACTTGACTGTTTTGCTCCTCAGATCGTTCATAGTTGTTTTTAAATCCTCCAGCTCCTCGGGCTTCAGAGCAGCGAGCCTCCTCTCCATCTCCTCCACCTTCTGGTTGCTGGAGTCCGTCGAAGAGGCCGTGGCAGTTTTGGACTGCAGCTCCTCCACGGACGTCTTCACGGCCTCCAGCTCCTGCTTTAGATCCGTTTTGACCTTCTTCACTGCGTCCGCCTGCGCAGCTAAACCACTCTCGTGCACGTCGTACCTGGCGAGCAGGGATTCGACTTTGTCGCTGAGGTCCGACGCCGACAGAGGGTCCTCGCTCCTCTCTGATTTCCTCTGAGCCTGAGTGGCGGCTGCGTTCGCCGTCTCCTCCACGGCTCGAATTGCAACGCTAACCTGCTCCAAGCCGCTCCGCAGTGTCCCGCTTTGGTCCTTCAGGGTCTGGACTTCAGTTTCTGCTGCAGACAGGGACTGCTTCAGAGAGCCAGTGGTCTCCTGCACCAGCGACCTCACAGTTTGCACTTCCTGAGACAGAGAGGCCACTTCCTGGTTGCGGGTTTGGAGCTCCTCCCTGACGGCGCCGATCTGCTCCCTGAGGGAGTTGGCGGTCGTGTCAGTCTGCTCTTTGGCTGTTTTGATTTCCGCCACGGCATCGACGATGGCCGCGAGCTCCTGCTTAACGAGCGCGGGGTCTTCCATGATGCCCAGACGGGATTTGAGCTCGGCGAGCTGGCTCTGAGCCTCGCCCTGAGAGGCGGCGAACTCCGCCACGCTGGCTGAGATGGACTGACTCACCTCAGCCAAGCGCTCCTCCACGGTCCTCTCCAGCGAGGAGAAGTCCTTCTCCCGGGCCTCCTTCACCTCCTTGATGCCCTCCGACAGGTCCCGGAGCAGATCATTCTGGAGCTTCTGAAGCGCCTCCTCCACCCTCCTCGTCTCCACCTCGCCCCGCTTCACCCGGGTCACAGCCGCCTCCAGCTCCACCCGAGTGATGCCCAGGGAGGACTCCAAACCGTCCATGTTGCTCCTCAGAGACTCCACCTGGAGAAAACACAGAAACAAAGTGGTAACTTTGCCATACCTCATCAGAATCTCTAGAAATATCGCAGTTTTAAGCAAAAAATATGAAAAAAATAAATAAATGTCTGAATGTGAACATTTTTGCTTCTAATGCACCCCCATACCATCAGAGAGGCTGACTTTTGGATTTCCAAAAACAAAGAATTCTACTTTGCCTGGGTTTATTTTAAAGAACTTTTCCTCACATGGCTATTTTGCGTAATTAATTTTGCGGATGACCCTGCATTTACAGATAATGATTTGAGGAAATGTTTCTGAATCACACACAGTGATATAACAGAATCAGACCTGTTTTTAATGCCTGAGGGCTTAAAGATTCTCAGTAGTGTTTCAGTCAGTGCCCAAAAAGAACAAGTCAGTAGAAAGCATGAGTCAGCACATAACTAATGTCAGCACCGGTTATCGTTTAGTCAGTGAAGATCAGGCTGGTCGCACCACATTTTGAACGCAATTAAATTGCTTCTGCACCGTGGGCTGAACATAATACAAACTGTTGTAAAGGAATGAGGAAGGGCTGAATGTAAAAGCAGAGGATTGACAAAGAACAAGTAAAATAATTAAAAACTATACATTTGCAACCCCTCAGGGGATATTAATGTTATAAAAAATATTTTATGTGACTTTCAAGTCAGTCAAACTTCTGTAAACTTTTGGGAACATTTCTACCCAATTCCCCTCATTCATTCAGACGGTTTTCTTACCTGTTGAAACACACTCTCCATTTTGGTGCCCAGCTCTGCGCTCAGCCGTGCGTCTTCCCCATACTTTGCGCCCATCGTCCGGATTTCATCCACCGCCTGCTGGACGTAAAACGCCGCAAAGCCCGCAGCTCCAATCAGCGCCAGATAGAAGACTGCGTTGAACAGAAGGCCCGCACAGCTACCTGGGGGGCTGCCCTGGGGTCCTGGGACGCTCGCCCCGTTTGCGCCACTTTTGGGGCTTTTCTTCTGCGCGGCGCTGTTGTCCTGGCTTTGCGCAGCGGAGTTTTTCTCGTTCTTGGATCGGTTTCCCCCTGCCATCTCTCTCTTTTTTTACTCTCTGAGCGCGCGCGTGTGAGTGAGACTGAGCAGGTTTCTGCAGTCGTGGATGGAGACGGTTCCCGGTCCGGTCCAGCCCCACCAACTGGTCCAGCAGCGTATCAGTGAGCGCGTCGTGTCTTTTCCACCAAGCTGTTTTGCATGGTGGCACGCGGGTGGGGGCTGTCCTATCCGACTTCACTTTGCGTGGGTCAGAAAACTGCAAGTTTTCTTTTTTTCTTACATCATTATTTCCCAGCTTCTTTTTTCCCACACAGCCTCTTTATTACATTAATAGTTCAAAAACTTCTTAGAGTTTAAATGTTGTAGTTTTAATGCAAACAGCTCCTCCTGCTGAAGTAAACTTTATTTAAAGTCCACTAACATTTGTGTGACGGATCTCTTTACTCGTTCCTATTGCAGTAATATGATGTAAAGTTGCAGCTCAGGGAGGAGTCACCTCCTTCCTCAGCCTTGCTCCTCCTTTCATACGTGGCAGCTGCTCTGCAGAACCATCATCACTGAGGTCTGCAGCAGCCAGAGAAGTCCCAAACAGAAAACAGTTCACTTATTTATGAGCAGTCACACGTAAAAAACAAAAACAAAACAAAACAAAAACAACTTTTGTAACTAAATTTGGTTCTTTCTGTAGACTGGATTTAATTGAGTCACTCACTAAAGTGATTCGATTCACTTGTGTTACTTGAGTCATGCAGCTGCACCCTCCCAGTGGAGAAAGGATCCAAGTTTGCATTATTCCGATCTTCAGAGATTTTGATTTTACAGTTCCAAGCACTGGTAGATGACTTTAGAAATGATGGAACTTAAACAAATATGCCCCCCAAAAATCCGGTTTAACAAAGATGTAATTTATTGTTTTAACTCGAATCAGTGACCCAACTCCTCTGAGTCCTCAGCGTTCAGATGGGTTTTTTTTCCAGTGAGTCCTCTAACTTACAAACCCTCAGCAGTCTGTCAGAAGACATGTATCTGGGTTAGCTGAGTCCTTGGACTCATAAATCCTGATTTACTGCAAAGATTCAGATCATTTAATGATCTGAAAATGGCTTGCAGGGTTTTAGTCTGCTCTTGTATGGCTGTATTTATTGAATCATGTTGTAATTTTTTTTTCTTTAACCAAGTTGTTGTGCACCAGGTAAATACATACTCATGGAAAATTGATAAACTTATGTTGTATATTATCCTAAAAATTATAAATTTACTGTTATAAAATAAAATTGGGGTAAAAGGTAAGTGTTAAACTGACGTGTAACAGAAAAGGTGTACAAAGAAAACAGGAAAGTTGAGTAAATCATATTTAAAGCATTAGACTACAATGTATTTTACCACCAAAATATCCTGAATCATTTTACAAATGTTTCAATAAATGGGCAGAGAGCATGGTAGACCTATAAGTTATACCCTTGAGTAAGAGTAAAGATGGTTTCTTTTCTCTACCATTTATAAGTGATATATTGATGCTGAGGGTACAGTGGCTTTATTATCAAACGAAACATTTTGAAACTTATAAAGACTTTATGCTAAAAACATTTAACACTTTTTTAAACATTACTCCATGTTCAGGAATGATCACTTTGAGTTATTAAAATAACCCAGCAGTTTTCAGTGTGTGCTGAGTATGGAAGTGTATATAACAATATGTATTATGTGTTATTTAGAGATATTTAACTCTATGGTACTGAGTTATACTTTACAGGGTAATGTGTCCTTGTTGATCATTGTTGCGATAACATTTTATGCCGCTAGATGTCACTAAAGGAGCGTTTAATTTCGATCAGAATTCAGCACTGTTTGCGTTTTTCTTGTCATATATATATAATGTTTTTAGAGTTTTTTAAATGTCTTTGTTTACAGGTTTCACTATCATCCTGAATTCCGTGATTTCAATTATTATTACTCACTTGTAGACTGTGTTGCATCTTTTGATCTGGTTTCAGTTGTTGCAAGCTTTTTTAGAATATATTTTTAAAGAAATTATCTTGATTTTGTTGGTCCTTTTTATAGTTATGACTAGAATAGTTTATTTTGCTGTTATTTTAGTGTCTGTGAGCTTCCTTAAATATCCAAAAATCTTTTGTCATCCATCAATAAAAAATCTTTGCAAGAGTTTTTACAGCCTTTTAGAGTGGCCATCTGAACTCTGGCTTCTTCTTTTATTCATTTGAACTTGACGAATGTCATTGTTGTTGCCACTTAAATCTGACATATGATATGAATGAATAAACTACGCAGGAAAACGTTCCTAAATTTAAGGTAGCCTATGAACAAGAACGGTGTCTGACTGTAGATAATTGTTTTAGGCCTTTCTCTTCTCCCTTTGTCCTCCACTTGTCAGTTTTCCCAACTTCTAAACGTATATTGCCCAATATGCTGTTGTGACGTTCAAGAACAATGACTGGACGCAGACAATATAATTTAAAAGCAGCCAAAGTCTCTAAAAAACGTCGAAACCTTGTTTTCGAGCAGCCCCTGAATGCAACATTTGACTCCACCCTCCCGCCGTGGCAGCTAACGGCTGCCTGTCTGTCTGAGCTCTGTCCCCTATGATGCGCTGTTTCAGGTGTACGGTGAATGATACTGCGGAGATCCTCTCCGGTTTTTGGGAACCTCACCAGTGGCCCGACGTGGTATGCTTTGTTTTCGAGCCCGGCTGTCTCCGAGACGTCTGAAATGCCGTTCCTCCGCTCCCGGCCTCTTTGTTTCTACCGAGAGTAAAGCTGGAACCCCGGTAGAATGACTGGGATAAGAATTTGAGCTGCTGCTTGTTTTTAGCTCGAGTGGGAAGAAGCTAGCGGTCGGGCTAGCTCCGACAGCTCATTACCCGGCGGGCGGCTCGGATATCGGATTAGTTTGGGTCATGGCTGGGCTCATCAAGAAGCAGATCCTGAAACATCTTTCCAGGTTAGTTTCTATTCGTGACAGACATCAGATGTCTTCAGCTGTCAGAAGTGGCTTTTTTTTTTTACACACCGAAATGTTACTTTGATTTAGCTACAAAATGTAGCTTGACACGGGTGGAGAAGCATTGCGAAAGCTAGCCCAAAACACATTTATTTAACAGACCTTCAACTGTGTTTTTAATTAATGTCAACCAGCTAGCAAGCTAACAAGTTAGCAGCAACATAAACTAATCCTTGAAACTTGCTAAAACTGGTCCAACCAGTCTAGTTGTTGAGTCAGCTGGAGTAAAATACTCTCAGCTTCTTATCTATAGGCAAATAACACCCAATCACTTATAGCAAACGTGCATTCACCACAAATCACAAAGGTACATATAAACCTAGATATACTGATAATATAGGGGCATTAATTAGGTTGATAAGTCAATTTTATCTGATTTTAAGTAAGTGGACATTACTAAATGAAAAGTTGTAGGAGGACATGGGAGACAGGAAAGATATATTATAATGTAGTAAAGAGATGAAACTTAACCAGAATGTGTTAAATATAAACTTTAAACAAAGTGATACATATAATCACTTTTGTATTTTGGAAAAGCAGAAATATTTAATAAGTTAGATTGCCATCTTTGCACAGGATGGAATAAGATTTTTTTTTTCTATAATGACAATAAATATTATGATTCTGAATGTACAAAAACATAACACTGTGGACAACCTAGTGTTAAAATTAACAAAGATACATTCAGAATCCCAACAATCAATAAAAATGCTTCTAAAGAAACATTCTAAACAATCAAAGAAATGTTTATAAAAATTGTGTAGCAAATCGTACTGACCACAACTTTTTTATTTATTACTTTGCAATTTGGTGTCCTCGTTTCTTTCATTTTTTGTACACAGTCCTAGTGCAGCAGATATATTTATTACTGAAAACTCACATATTTTGCCCCCAGTTTTAGTAGCATCATCATATCTGGATGCATAAAGAGATAAATAAACATTAAAATACTGGTTCAGGATCTAATTATTGGCACAGACATTGGCTGCATGAGGCTCAGTTTTTGTTATTTATAGCTCTTATGACACGCTGCAGCGAGCAGCATTTTGCTCTACACAGTTTTGCCTGAATTATTTATTCTTTTCCACTGTCTCCCACGGGACTTTCAGTGCTTATTTGTTTTGTTCTGGGGGATGACCTGAAAGCATACAACAAACATAATTTCAAACTGAACATTAAAACATTTTCAGCTTCCATTAGTGCTTCACAACTAGCAGACTTTGTCATTTTATCATGTATTATTTAGTGGGAGGTCAGTGTTTTTAACTCAAAGGTGAAAATGAGCTTTAAGATGGTGTAAGAGATCCAGCCAGGTCGAGTTAATTTTTGACAGTCTCTTCAACGTGCTGCTGAACCAGTTTGTGTTTCTGTGAAATGAAGGATTCTATATCTATATATTTTTTTATTGTTTTGTCCTTCATTTTGTTTAAAGCCAGAAGCAGATGTTGCCTTATCTGCAACACACAGCCAGAGTGTCATGTCCTTCGCTGTCCTAGTGCACTAAAAGTTGTGTGTATGTGTGTTGATGGTGAATAAGCGTTTTTGTACACGACTGTGTTTGACCTCAGCAGCATTAACATCACTGCTGACTGGAAATGACTTGAAGAGTTGTGGTGTGGTCCAGCTTTTGGCTAGTTTTTCACCTGTTACTGATAGAAGCTGATCTGTCCGACACCGGGCCAATCCTGGGCTGTTTAGTGTCATGATGCCACACTGCTGGTGTCAGAATGGCTAAGCAGCATTACCTCACTTACTCCACCGTGTGAAGGCAGCGTCAGTGAGGTGATTGGATGTTTATTTCATCATCAGCATCAGCCGGGAATAGCTTGTGCTCTTATAGCTTATTTATACTCACAGTATGTGCTTACACAGCTACAGATTATGCTGTAAGTGTCAACATTCCAGCTGAACCATGCTTCTCTGAGACAGTGAACACACACTCTTTCACGACCAGGACGAGAGGCGATGTCTTTACACTTCAGTGACCAGGAAGTCCGCAGCAACTTTTCCTCCTCTGACCTCAACAAATGCATTGAAGTGTGTTTGATGCGTACAACATTCAGAAGAGGCCTTTTTAAACGACATGAGCTGTTAGTTAGTAGTATCATGTGTTAACAGTTGTATAATTAGCTGTACTTTGGAATTGGATCAATGAAGTGTTTCACAGAAGGTCAAATTCAGGTAGGCCCTGGGGGAGAGTTTCACAAGGTGTGTGTTTGTCTGCTGTTGAGACACAGATTTCAGTATTGACACAAATCTGGCTCCTAGCCACAACATTACCAAATACATCTATTTAAAAAAAAAAAGGAAGAAAGAAAAACTCAACATCTTCTATCACCTTCTAAAGGGGAATTTTCTAATGTAAAATGCCTTTTCACAAATTAAAAGGTTGAACAAAGGTACTAACAAAGGAACTGAAATACAGGTGTTCCTGTGAACCCTCTTTTATTTACCCTCCTTTCTTTCCTTGTATTGTTGTATTCCTCCATGTTTGTTTCTACTCCCCTTCTCTCATGGCTGGCCTTTATAGCTACTCTCTTTCTCTTTTACTTAACGTGATGAATATTTTCAGTAATTTTGACAATTTTAAAATGTTAGATACATTGATTAGGGCAAAGGAAACATAATTGTTTGGAAAGAATAACATTGCAAATGTTTTACCACGTCTGCTTGAAAAATGTCTAAAATTTCTTTTAATTACTAAACTAATGGTGCAAAAACTGGAAATCAACCAAAGGTTTCAGTTTTTAATGCAGTTAGAATATGTTTTCTTTTGTTAGAACTTAGCTGTCTTGTCACAAAATAAAGAAGCTTCGAATTGGAGTTTGAAAATAGGATTTTAGGTTTAGAAGTATATTTTAGTCTTTGAATTAATTTTCATCTGCATTATTAGGCAAATCGGTAACTCTAAATTAGGGATGGTCAACTTAAATGGGACAGGGCCACAATTTTTTTGTTGACAATACCAGAGGGCCGCATAGCGTACCCCGTCCTCGTCTCTCGCTCACAGACTGCAGCATATAAACCAGCTCCCCGCAACCTGAAAAGAAGCGGGTAGAGAAAATGGATGGATTCTCATTATTGCAGAGTTTAAAGTTGGCGTATTAATGTCTCCGGATCATGACTCGTGTCAAAGTTGCATTGGTGTGCAGGAATCTTGATCCATGAGCAGAAAGTTGCACAAAAAAGGGCAAATTTCTACACAAAACGAGTCAAGACTATAAAGCTTATCACTGACCTGCTTGGAGCAAGTTCATGACCCAGGGGATTAGGTTTGTAGTGGGACTGATATGTGAGAACCTAAAACATCCCGATAAGAAACTCTAAAGAAGACGAATGGCTTCATTAAGATCTTTTACTGTATTTTCTTTTCTCAGAATTAAAGTTGACTGTGTAACATTTCAATTCAGCAGTAAACCAAACAGTTTTTCATTTTGATTAAAAAACTCAGAACAAGGGGGTAATTTAGTCCACAACATTCTCAATGGTGACTGGGCACAAGAAAATGTTTCTGACAATCATAGGTGTTCGTTTGTCATCGCTGGAGCTTCAGTTTCCCCTCAAAATATGAGAAACGAGCCTCCGCTTACGTTTCTCATGCGATGATGCAAAGCAGTGATCAACGCCACTATTGGCTCGGCTGCCGGGGAAGCTGTTATTGCATGAGTCATGATCGAGTGCTGTACTGTGGGTGTTTAATCAGCACTGAGCTACTTGTGTGTAGGTTGTGTGTGTCACATTTGGCCTGTGTCCCTCCAGACTTGGACATCTCATTTAACTATGTAACCTGAGCCTTATATAGGAATCCCCTCTAGGCTCTCAGACATCAAATTTGAGGTTATAAATGACCAAAAGAAGCAAAGTTAACCAACAGTTTTTGTTGCTGTCTATATTTAGAGGTGTTTTGCTGCCGTATGCTAGAAAATAATTTGAGTAATTCCTTAAGTCTTTTTTTTAAATAATTTATTTGATTGGTCTGAGTAAGTAAAGGAGAGAAGACCTTAACAATTAGCAACAACTCTGACATTACAGCTTCATCTGAATAGTTTTTAAAATAAATATTCAGATAAATTTGGAGCTACACCAAGGCATTGTTTGTAATGAATTCTCTGCCTAGCTGGGTGAACATTATGCAGTTTTTAGTACAGCCCCACTTGCCACAAAACTCCTCTCTAATTTTATCAACTGCCTCAGAATTTGTAGAGGAATAATGGCCTCAGTGAAAGAATCTGTGAGGCTCTTTGTTCAGTCGTTCAATACACTCTGTTGATACTAAATATGAAGAACTCAGAGGCGCATTGTAAATGTCATTGTTGATTTTTCTCATTGAGCAAACTTGATGGGTTGAATATATTTTTGATGAAATCTTCATTCGTAAAAGTGAGATGCCCTGAACGTGTTTGTTCTACATTTTTTTTGTAACCTGTATTTTGTTTTTGCCTCCTGGGCCGCTAACTAAGCCAGTTGTTGTCTGAGTCACTCCAGTGATTTTCTTTGAGGCTAAACTCCTTTTAGCATCTGTGTCATCAGGCTGCACCTCAAATGCATCATCAGGGAGAAGCTGATGATGCATCTGAAGAAATTTCCATTCAGTAAAAGCACACGTTGCCATAAAAATACGGCAGTCCAAAGTCAACACTGGATACATACGTGGAAGAGATATTTAGGCTTGCTCACAATGTGAGACATCTTTCCAATGAATGTGGCAAAACTCTCTTTATAGCAGGAATTGAGGTGCTTTTTTAAAAAAAATCTACAGTGAGCAGATATAAAGGTTTTCATTCTAACAGAAAATGAGCTTATTTGTCTGGAAAAATCAAGTGCTAAGCCTAAAGTTTTGCAAACCAGCATTCACCTGCGCCCACCAAACTTTGTATCTGCAACTTACAAAAATGACCCAGAACCACCTGGAACACTCAGATTACTGATATGCTCACTTTTTTAACCTTTACTTTTCCCCAATAGCCTTGTTTTATTCAAAACAAATGCCTGCAAACAATCATCCGGTTTCACATACTAAAAAGGAAGTGTGTCGACTGACACAGTTTCATATTGTTGCAAGGAGCTAGGGATCTCCCCTTCAAGATTTTTTGTCCTCGATACAGATCCAAGTCAGTCAAGATGTATTTGTATCTAGTTTCAGTTTGATACTCAATCAATAACAAAGGTTAAAGCCAGGATGTGGACACAGCTCAAGTTATTAGAGTATAAAAGCAGCAATAAATTGATAGTTTGTGTACTTTACAGGCACAAGGTGATACGTTATGTTAGTAACAAATTCAAAAAATAAGCTTTTGTTAAATGTTTTATATTCCTTTTGAGAGAGAGAAAAACACCCATCGGTTTCCTAACCTCTTCATGGACCTGGATTTGGTCTGGTGAGCTCAGCCCTGCTGACTGGAAAGAGAGAATAAAGGGAAATATGACTGAGAGAGAACTTAATACCTGTTACTGTTGTACTCTGTGCTGAAGGTCAGCCTGTGTAATGTAGCTTCTTTATGCTTTAAAGTTTATTGGCAGTGGTATTATTGCTGCCGTTTAACAGCATTTTATTTGTTTACAGTATTGATTTATTCATAGAGCTAGAAGAAAGAGGTGACCAATGAGATGCCAAGGAGCAACATCAAGCTAAACTAGCCGGCTAGGTTGTTGATACTTGATCAGCAGCCGGAATGAATATTTCACTTGTCAGAAAGGTTGAGCCGCTCCTGCAGTGAAATCCTCAGTGCCAAACTGACCATGTTTCTGACTGAGAATGTTTATGCCATGTGGGTTTATTATGTGTGTGTTGTGTTTCTAAGTATGTATTTTCTCTTGTTCTCTTGTGTTGAGGATTTGTTTGCGCCTCTGCTGCTGAATAATTTACACAAATTTTGAATCGGAGAAGTAACAGCATGGAGATGGTGCTGAGCGGATGGTGTTGAGGACAAATTAGAGAGATTGAAATATTTAAAACAATAAAAAAACTGTGCTCACTGAACAATATTACTAGGCTGTAGCTTTTGATTTTGTCAGCCTCAATATGTATCCTCAAACTTGTAACTTTTATTTCGATACAATTTTACAGGCAGTAGCTCTATATTCAATTTTTTTTTTTTTACTACTGAAGTCGACAATGTAAGTTTATGTGCACTTTATGTTACATCAAAACTTAACTGTCCTGACTGTAATTGAAGTCTTGTGTTGTTTTGAAAAAATTGAGGCATTGTTTTCAGCATACTGTATTTTGAGAATTGGTGAAAGATCACTTGTAAATCATGAAAATTTATAGTGCACATTTGAAATTTAGGGTGGTGCAGTTAGAGCTGTTGCTTTTCAGCGAGAAGAACTGTAACTTGTCCAGGGTGTGCCCTGTCTTCTGCACAGTGGCTGCTGGAGATTGGCACCAGCAACCACTTCGACTCGGAAAAAACTGGTTAAGATGATGGATGGATTTTAAATTTAGGTTCAGTGTCTCCTGGCAGATAAATCAGCACATTAAATTGCTGCAGATTAAACCACAAATTTTCTAATTGGAAAGAGACCACCCTACAACCAGTTTTTGAGACAGGATTACAGTCATGATTGGATGTTGGCTGATAAAGAAAGTCAAATCTCTCTTTTGCTAAGAGATTTCAGAAGACCGCTTTGTAAAGATTCAAGGGTCAATAAGTCATTTGCGTAGCTGCTCTGTTAACTATTAACTAATAGTCAAACAGTTAATGGGTGTAGTAAACACTTAAGTTGTTAGCTAGCATTAACTTTGTGTATTTAAGTCTTTATTTAGGACGAACAGGAAAAAGACGAACATAATCCCTGCATGTCATTTCAAGGATATAAAAA
Source organism: Anablepsoides rubrolineatus (assembly GCA_031762495.1). Lineage (NCBI taxonomy): Eukaryota > Metazoa > Chordata > Actinopteri > Cyprinodontiformes > Rivulidae > Anablepsoides > Anablepsoides rubrolineatus. The sequence goes on along the minus strand of JARVGW010000346.1, from coordinate 10,190,177 downwards.
TAAATATTGACTTTTACTAAAATGAGTTTGCACACTTTTCCTATGATGTGTCGTAAGACTCCGGTACTTTATCCTTGCTATATACATTTTATAAACAACTTGTCTGTTAGTGTTGCACCAGAACCTGCTCTTTTCTTTTTTGTGTTTAAATCATGTATGTAAGGGGAGGAGTACAAGCGAAGAAATCAGTTTTGTGTTGCAACTTGCTTTACAAAATGACTTTAGTATGAGTATAATCCTCTTTCATTATTGTAATCCTTATTATTCAAGGAGTTTCTTAAAATAAATCTGCAGCTTGATGCTATTTGGACACACTGTAACAACCTGCAACAATTTTTAAAGTCATGTGTTTAGAAATAAGATGCATGCATTTTGCAAACTGAAAAACAAGAAGCGCGTCACAGTGGTGCTTGTTGGCCAATAACTTCCATCTATAAATATCTTCAGCATCAACACTTCGCTCTGCCTTATTGCTCTAGGTTTGCTAAGAACCTGTCGCCGGACAAGATCAACCTCAGCACGCTGAAGGGGGAGGGCCAGCTCACCAACCTGGAGCTGGATGAGGAGGTTCTCCAGAGTCTGCTGGACCTGCCCACCTGGCTGGCCATCAACCGGGTGTTCTGCAACAAGGCTGCCATCAGGGTGAGGGTCACTATTGCTAACCTGTATCCTGGCCATATTTTCATATCAAACTGACAGAAATCTTCTCCTTAAAATTGAACTTGACTATTTTAACTCCACAGAAAAGTACTTTTCTCTAGTTGGGTTTAAAATAATGTGCCAAATAGGGTATTATTTCAGGCTTTAGGTAAAATAAAGTTACAAACTAGCGTTTTGTTGCCGTTTGTGCACTTCGGACATTATGCAAGATTACAGGGGGACAAGTCACTGATGTCAGTGACTCTTTCTGTACAAATCTGCTCTCTGGCACCGTCTCATGGCCTGCTGTTGTCAGCCAAGACTCCATTCTAAGAGCAGTTTTTGACACACCCTGGAAAACTGAAATATAATTTGCTTCGTGACTCAGGTTTTATATTTACCAAGGTCCATTTTCACCCCATCCTTTCATTTTCTACAACATTACCTCTTTTTTTCTGCTCATAATTCCTCAATATTCTTTTTAGTTATTGATTCTAATCCCTGTTTTAAACAACAGAGCAAACTCTGCACTTCGTATATTCATGATTACTTTTTCTTCAATTATTTATACAGGTTTGAAAAAGTCTTATATTTACTCTCACTGACAGTTTCTTTGCTGTAATGATCACATTGTGATTTCTTATTTGACAGGTATTTGGTGACTGAAAGTTTATTTTACTTTCTGACTTCAGTTCATCATATTTTTGTTTTTTAGTCTCGAGCTGATTAAAACTGAGAACCCAAATCTTTATCTCATTTCCTTACTCGATAGATCTCTTTTCTTCCTGTTACATAGGAAGTGTGTGTCCTCTTTAGCCTAAAATAGTGTCAGTGTAATTTATTTGTTGTCCTGGTTGAGTAGAAGTTTTCAAATTCATTATATTGGCATTTATTGCTTTAAATATTGTTGTAAATAGTTTCCTTGATGGCTGAGAGTGACAGACGTGAAGTAGTGCACTTTCTTGGCACCTTTGAGTGTTTTTTTATGACAGGCGGGGAAATAAAATGTCTATTAAATCAAAGTTTCAAACACAGCAGTTCTTGATTTGTAACATGTTGCTCTATGGAAATAAAAGTTGGCATTAACACATGCATTTAGTCATTTTTTACTATATAATTTCATGCTGACTTTAATTAGAAAGCTTGTTGAGGATTAATGGAGCTCTGCAGCTTCGTGAACGACCTGCCCGTCAGCCGAGGCACATTGATTGATGTTTACTTTTCCTTTCTACTTGCTTGTTTTAATTTAGTTTATCGCAGCCTAATCTTTATTTTCTCATGACTACTGGTTCAATTTTAAACACTTAAAATGCTAGATGTTTGTGTTTAAAATAACTTGAAATGAAAAACGTGTTTCTGTTCTTTTTGTCACTAATAGATACCATGGACAAAACTGAAGACTCACCCAATCACTTTGGTAAGTTTGCACTCTTGTTTGTTAAATTGTCAAAACTTTTTAACATACATTTGAGGTCTGTAAGTTAGGAAGAATCCCATTTCATAGAATATGTTTTTTTAAAAAAGTAATTCCACAATTTTTTTCTTGAATTTGGTTCAAGGGAGATGGATTAGAAATGGCCAAAGAGTAGCTGTTGAACACGGTGAAGCTTTCGAGGCTCATCTCTCAGACTGTAGCAGTGGTGAAACTGTAGAAGACTCCTGGATAATTTTGATGTTGATTAAAAAATTGACAGATAACTGATGTGTTGATGATTAGTCTTTTAAAAGAACCACCAGAAATGGTTGCTAATGCATTGTTTGATGTATTTTAATTTGTAGAATCAGCTGTTCCTTTTGAGTCCGTTTTATTCTATTAGACGTTCTCAGGCAGTTTTTTTTTCCAAAGAAGGCTATTGTCTTTTGTCTTTTTTATTGTTTTATTGCTCAAGTGTTTTTTTCTGTTTGTCATGGCTGCCACATCAGTGAACAAGGCACAGGTGTCAGGTTAACAGCTGTCTGCCTGCCAGCCTGGTCCCAGTCCCCAGATAGATGTTTTTTCCCAGAAGCACACAACCACCAATCACATATGCTTCATCTATAATGCTCATCTAAACCTGAACATTTTGTGTTATCGCGGCAGGTTAGGTAAAACATTAATGGAGCACAACAGAATGAAAATAAAGAGATGAGTTTACTCTCTGCAGATACACAAATAAAAAGGATTATTGGGTCAAGACTTGTACAAAAATAGTGGAATTATAATTGCCCCATCAAGGTTGTTGTTGCAAAAAGGCAGCTTTACCAAAGATTACAGATTAAAGAATCAATAAAAATGGTAAGGATTCTAGTTGCTAAGCTAAATCTATCAATTCTCTTTCAGACTCTGGATAAAGTGATAATGGAGATGAGCACGTGCGATGAGCCCCGTCCACCCAATGGTCCATCTCCCTTAGCAACAGCATCAGGACAAAGGTGGCTTTTTGGTGATTGACTCCTAAAATTAGACATTTTAAAAGCAGTTTTTAATGCACTGTGTTTGTCTTCTCTACAGCGAGTATGGTTTTGCTGAAAAGGTGGTGGAAGGGATTACTCTATCCATCAACTCCATCATCATCAAGATTAGCTCCAAGGCCTTTAACGCCTCCTTCGAGCTCTCCCAGCTGCAGGTCTACAGCGTCAACACCAGCTGGAGCATCAGCGATCTGCGGTTCACTCGCATCCAGGATCCTCAGCGGGGGGAGGTCCGTGTTTTGAAACGAAATGAGGGTTTAGCATTAGCGGTTTTGCTCTCTTCAGTCCATCATGTTTTTTTTTTTCAATTTAGGTCCTGACGTTCAAAGAAACCAGCTGGCAGATGATCCGCATCGAGGCCGACGCTATCCAGAGCGCCGAGCACGAGATGCTGAGCGCTCCCATCCGCCTCATCACCAACCAGTCAAAAATCCGAGCCACTCTGAAGAGACGGGTTAGAAACACACACACGCACACATTACAGATCACTTGAGTAGGAGCACACACTCGCTCTTTGATGGAGCAGGCTCAAAATCACACTGCTCTAAGTGATAACCTCTTGTTCGCTGTCTCACAATGATCCCTGTGTGCGGTCTCACAGGCTGCACTGCTTTATCAAAGAGCCAATGTTCTTTGCAAGAAAAATGACAAGAACTGAGCTGCAGATTTATATACGGATGCAGTTGGAGAGGACGTGGATGTAGTTTGAGTGAGGGCAGAGGACAGAGTAAGGTGGAGCAGGATGACTCACTGTGGCGACCCCTTAAAAAGGAAAAGCCAGAAGAAGACAGTGTCGCACTAAAAGCATTAAAACACATTTTATAAGATGAAAACATACGCTGTGACGTTAGCTTGTAAAAAAACATATTTCCTGCTTGTGCTTAAAAAAAAACATAATTTGTGTATCTGTGGATTAGGCTGGAACACTTTTATTAAATTTACTCTGCATCAGGAGTTTCTGGACAAAAGATATGATCCTCAAATATTTTGTTAATAATTACCTCCACCTACACGTTTCATATTAACACGGGTTTCCTGATGCAGATAAAGGACTGCAACGTGGTTGCCTCGAAGCTGATTCTTATCCTGGACGACCTGCTGTGGGTGCTGACGGACTCCCAGCTAAAAGCGATGGTGCAGTACGCAAAGTCCCTCAGTGAGGCCATGGAGAAGTCTGCACAGCAGAGGAAGAGCATGGCAGCAGACGACCAGGTAAAGGAAAATTTTTGTATTCATGGGATTGTTTCCTCGCTCTCATTAGATGTTGATTTCTCCATCTTCTGTTTATCTGGTGATGTCATCTCTGTCTTATGTTGCTTTCACCATTTCCTAATCTCTTGATATTCTGCCACACAATATGTACAGACATTCATCACCCACTCAAAATCACACCTATCCTCGACCAGGTGAACTTACTCCATTCTGTTTGTTTCAGTAATTTGATCCAACACGCCATCTGCTGGAAGCATTGAGCACTGCAACACATCTGTCAGTCTATTATTCACTAATGCATACAAACATAAGTGCCAAAAATGTCATCTATGCTCAACAGGTTTTGCCACCTCCTTCATCTCAAGAGGTGCGCACCCAGCAGGCGTCCACAGCCGCCGATCAAAGTGCAACTATAGCCAAGCTGTTCAGCGCCTACGACGTGTGCGAAACCTCCCACCACCTGCAGATTACACACCTCGACCTGCATATCTGTGACGACATACATACTAAGGACAAAGGTAGCATACACCCAAATGTACACAGACATTACCTGCGTGCTTCATGTCTTTTGTGCCAATTTTGAAACCACAAAGATAATGAGAGGCTTTGTTTGTTTTTTATTGCTGTGTAGTTACTAATAAGAGAGTAACAGGTGGTGCAATGCAGCTTTCCTTCAGCTCTATCACTCTGGACTACTACCCGTTGCACAGAGCAGGTATGAATATATCTGCTCATGACTTGTTCCCCCTTCAAAAAAACTACATTATGACACAGCTACCTCTCCATCTTTAGGTGACAGTTGTGTTCACTGGATGCACTACAGTGAAGCCACTAAAACCAGAGAGAGCTGGGCGAAAAGTCTGCTCGACGAGTTCACAGCCAGCGTAGAGATGTTAAAGAACGCAGCTCGAGACCAACGAAGCCGAGGCGCCGGACGCAGCTCTCCACATCACGGTACACCAGCACCCTCTTAACACGCTTTTTAGTTGTCCCTCCTGGCACCGACAGCACGTCATCCCCTGTGGGTTTTCTGTCCTCCAGTGTCCTTTAAGGACGATGTGTATGAGCCTCTAGGAAGTCAGGAGAAAGCAGAAGGAGAAGTAGGGCTTAGGGGTGCAGATGGAGGACTCCTAGAAGGGAGCTCACGCACACAGCCTCCTCAGTGCTGCTGGTGCCTAGAAGCAGGTACCACAGTGTGTGTAATGTGTGTGCGCACAGCTGGGTGCGGTGATGCACACCTCTTTCTAGACTCTTAAGTTTCCAACTACGCAGATTGTCTTAAAACATTTTTATATTCTGTTTGTTTCTTATTCTTTCGTGCCTCCTCTTTTCTCTCCAGGTAAGATAAAAACCTCCTCCTCTACCACTTCGTTCAGTCCGCCTCCTCCTGAAACTCCAAAGGCCCACCTCATGTCCAGCTCGTTTGTTCTCAGAATGGCAGACTTCAGTATTTACCAGGTCACTACAAGAAATGTCACTGGTCCACAACCGTTAATATGTGAAATCAAAAAGTTTGTACTCATATTCTGTACTTGATTTAATGCTCTGGGCTTTTTATTTTTCAGGTGTCAACAGCAGACCAGCATCGCTCCACCCCAAAGACCATGATCTCCTGCAATAAAAAGTCTCTGTACCTGCCTCCAGAGATGCCGGCTATTCATGTTGAGTTCACCGAATACTACTTTCCTGATGGAAAAGATGACCCCAGTATGACCTCATTATTACTTTTATTTACTGTCATGCTTCTTATTTTAGAAAATGTCATTCTTTGCTTTAATCTAATTAAAATTCAGAGTATTGATCTCCTGTTTTTATGTTGCCGAAAATGTTTTTGCAGTCTATTTTTGCTAAATGTTAAGTTCATTTACGAGATTATTTTTTGTAACTTTATACTTTAAATTTCACTTTATTTGCAACCATTTTTATTAGAAATACATTGATTCTTCAGTTCTTTCAAAAACATTGTTTTCTTCTAGCTTCTAGCTAGCACTTTACTACTTTTAGCTTTTAGCTAGTCTTCTTTTCTGCTACTTTTAGCTAGCATTTTGCTACATTTGTTTGTTAGTGTTTGTCACTTTTAGCCAGAATTCTGCTTTTTTACCTACTCAGTTTCTGCTTCTAAAGCAAATTTCATTAAAGTGAAAATGCATTTTTTTAACTTAGATTTACCACATTTTCTAAAACAAACTTCCTAACTGACAGAAATTCTCTCTGTTCTTCTTTTAAATCTGTTCAGCTCATTCAAAAAACAAAAAAGGAATTACCAAATTAATGAATCTTACATTTATTTTATTTGGAAACAAAGTTTATTCTTGTTTGACTAGTGGAAAAAACCCAACCAAGACAAAAAAGTATAGTTTCTTTATTATATGCTTCATTTTACTTCCTTCTGCTCCACTCCTATGCAGTCCCCTGTCCCAACCTTTACGCCCAGCTCAACGCCCTGCAGCTGGTTCTGGATCCTCGCAGCTTGGTGTGGATCAACCTGTTTGCTCTCGACCTCAGGCAGAGCCTGGAGCAGTTCATGGAGATCTACAAGCTCAACGACTCGCAGAAACCCGATGAGCATGTTGACATCAAAGTTGATGGCCTGATGCTTAAAGTAAGAAGGATTTGCAGAAGCAGGAGCTGTTCAGGGTTGTTAACGATGAAATTTACAGACCTTTGAACTTGTTTGGTTTCTGCTCTTCACCAGGTGGTGGTTCCTACCGATCAGGACTCCTCCTGCCCCGCTGACCTGCCTCGCTCCGTCTCAATCCAGACTTCAGAAATGGTAGCCACGAACACCCGGCACCCTTCCAACTGCACCCGCTCCCACCTTGAGGCCCTGCTGCAGGCCTTTGAAGAGGAGCCATTCTTCTCGTCGTCATTCTCCTCCTTCCCTCGTTCCTCCTCCTCCTCCTCCTCTCTCCCCGTCCTCAACCCTGTCTTCCAGCGGCACGCTCATGAACAAGACACTAAGATGCACGACGTGTACCGGGGTCTTGTGGTGCCAACGGTGGGCCCTGACGCCCTCAAGATGCCCGCCGCTACAGACTTCTGGGCGCTGCATTTTTCCCAGTTTTGGGTGGACTATGAAGGCACCCGTGGAGGTAAAGGGCGTCCGCAGCCATTTGTGGATTCCTTCCCTCTCACCGTGTGGGCCTGCCAGCCAGCGAAACTCGTCCAGCTTCAGGAGAAGCTGAGAGAGTCCGCTGGATCAGGGCTGTCCCGAAGCACTTCGGGAGAGGCGGTTGCTCGTTTGCAGAGGAAACGATTGTTAAAGGAATTTTACAGCACTGATAGTGCACCAACATCCTCTCACTGCAGCGTATCAACACTGCCACCCAGTAATGGACTCTATAAACCCCTCTCACTGGACAGTCTGCCCTCTACGTCCTCCTCTTTATCAAGTAAAGATGCAGATGTGCATATATTGGTGCATGTGCAGAAGCACCTTAGCGCTCAGGTATTTTTTCTGTTTTGATTTCAGGTTCAAAAATGGTAAATAATAATGTGCATCAACTCAACCAGGTGTCCCTCCATCCATTTGTTTTTTCTGGTGCTGTCTGTGAATTATTGATTACTTATTAGTTTAAAGGATTTGTCAGATGAGGTTCTTAAAGACTACATCAAAATGTTTAATAGCAATTAAGCCGGGTACACACCGGACGCATTTTGAGCAGCCAAAGCAGCCAGTTTACATGCAAAGTCTATGGTAGACACGCTTATAGGAGCAGCGCAGCGTGTTTTGCCAGTTAAGCACGGTGCGCAATGTAGTGGTAGGATGCAGCAGAGCATTTTCTGTGCAGCAACCAATCAAACAGAGAATAATTTTTCCACGTCATCATTATCATCCAACTTTATTTACAAAGCACTATAACATCAGCCACAGCTGAATCATGCAAGGGCAAGGCATTCCACAATTTAAGGGCACTAACAGAGAAGGCCCTATCTTCTCCTTGGTCACTCAGGTCTGCTGACCAGTTGCTCCTGGTCATTCCCAGTTCCAAACGGAAGCTCAGAGGCGTGTTTTCCGGTGAAGAAGCTCTGTTAAATATGGTGGGGCAAGGCTGTTTAAAGCCTTAAAAACAAACAGAAGAATTTTAAAATGAACTCTGAAATACACAGGCAGCCAGAGGAGAGAAGCCAGGACCGGGGTGATGTGCTCTATTCTACGTGTTCCTGTTAAAAGACAGGCAGCAGCGTTTTGCACCAGCTGCAGATGTGTGAGGGATGACTGGTTTAATCCAAAGTAGAGTGAGTTACAGTAATCCAGTCGAGATGAAATAAAAGCGTGGACCACTGCTTCAAACTGTTGCCTTGAAAGAATAGATTTTATCTTTGCTACTTTTCTCGAGTGATAAAAGCTAGACTTAACTGTAGCCCTTTATTTGACTATTAAGTTTAAAATCACTATCCATCCTAAAACCAAGGTTTGTAGCTGTGGGCTTGTCATGACACGTGACGGTTTCCTGAACCCGAAACAGACGGACAGGAGCTCTTTAGCTGAAATCGACCGTCTGCAGTTGGTGTTCTGGCAGGAGATCTCAGCACCGATGTGGGTCAGCAGCTCTGTTAAACTGACCGCAGTGCTAAACTGGGCTCGGGACAAAAAAAATGTTTGTAGCTCCTGGAGTGGCGAAACTAACCCAACAAACCGCCTCTAAATTATCTGGTGAATTAATTATCTGGAGTGTGCAACATTCGCTTGCTTTCAGTAAATAAAGCAAAGCCATTTTCTTTATTCTATCTTTATTTCACCCATCATTAAAGACAGGCCGGGAAAAAAAACCCAAGACGCTCCTCCCTCTTCAGACGCGCGTCTAGTCTGCTGCTGCGTTCACACCAGTGCGTCCAACTTGAGGCGTTGGGCGCATTTTTGCTGCTCAAAATGCGTTTGGTGGGAACCCAGCTTTAGTTTGGACTTTTATATTTTCTACAAATATTGTTTTATCATATCTTAATAATTTTATTATAAACATTAAAGGTTACTAAACTGAAATGATTTTAAATTACCTCATGATAAAACGTGTATTGTGTGTTTTTCAGGTGAGCCATCGACAGTATGTGTTTCTGATGCTTCTTCAGCGCAGCCTCAAAGCCCTGCAGCAGACACTACAGCAGGATCTGGAGGACATGGCCTCTAAGAGAGAGCGCAAAGACACTACCCACCACGCCGCAGACCACCAACCTTTTACATTCTGTTTGGGCCTCCTGCTCAAAAGCGCCGAGGTGTCCCTCCTCTTGAAGCCTGTAACCCAGGCTGAGGGTGCAAGATCTCCTGCAGGATCTGAACTCTCCCCCTCTGAGAGCAGAGGCACCCTGGAGCCTGCGAACGAAGCGGGAGAGGGGTCAGAGAAGGGCAACGAAGGGTCCGGCTCTGACGGAGGAGCGACTAAGCAGCCTTGCACTGTAGACCAGCTGTTATGCAGCGTAGGTCTGGAGAACGGAGCCAAGCAATGCCCCGCCCCTCTTGTCCCGTCCTCCAACTCTGCTACTCATCCGGACTCGAATCTAAAACCCTCAGAGGAGGAGAGGACTCCATCTAAGAATTCTGTGAGGTCAGGTTCAGATGTCGGAAGTGAGGGTACGAATAATGGTTTGGCTTCAGGTGATGCAGTTGGGTTGGATTGCAAAACCCAAGTGAGTGACGCTTTGTCTGACCCACTGAGCAGCAAAGACTTCAGTGACAAAGACAAGACCGCCGCAGTGAAGATGCCTCAGTCAGTATCCAGGTATTTATGTGCTTTTAATTTTCTCACCCAACAAAATGATTTCACTTCCAATTTTTACACTTCTAATTTGTGAAACATTTGAAAGTAGGAACTCATGGGAGCAGAGGTTTGCAAAGTGGGAGGCGGGCATCCTCGAGGGGCTCCAGTTTTAGAAGTGACTCAGAAAATGAAGATGAAAAATATTCTGTGCATGTTTACAATAAGAAGTAACCCAGAGGTGCTTGAATTGGTAATAAGATGTAAACTAATGTGGGCTTTGGGACCAGCCTTATTTGTTTACTTGGTAATTTCAAATAATGTAATCAAACGCATCAAAGAATAATCTTGAACTGATATAAATCAAGTAATTGTTGGACAATTAAACAGTCAGATTCAGTCAATTTTATATATTTCTATCCGACCTGAACAGCATTTTTCAAACTATTAATAATCTTTGTGTCTATTTTATTCTAATTGTGAACACAAGAGCTTTGAGTTTCTTTTTAACTTCCCCATGAGTGTTTCCTCTTCTGATGTAACGTCTTTTTTTTTGTTTTATAAAAGTTTGCTTACCTTAGGCTTGCCGTGTCACCGTATGCATTTTCTTATCCATCATCCATCTGCACGAAGTCTCGTCATTTCATTAACTCCCTTTTCTGCTTCTTGACTTCCACTTTGACCCGTGTGAGGTGTGTGTGTGTGTGTTTTCTCTCTACCAAGGAAAGGAAGTTTGTCTGTGGTTTCTGATCTCCTCAGCGCCTCAAACTCCAGCAGATCTGCCTCCCTTTATTCCATGTCTAACATGTAAGACACTGGATCTGTGACTAGATGTACTGAAGCTGGCTTACACCTGCAGCGTGATGTGACGAGCTTCCTGGTTGTCATTGTTAGCAGATTTAAGGCCTCCACACTGGTTGTGTTTAACCCTCCTGCTGCTAAGTGTTCAGACAAGTAGCGATGAAGCTATCTTTGAGTTGGAGTTGACACAGAGCCGTGCAGCTGCTTTAAACACATCACACTGCTGTTTAAGCCAGTACAAAGCGTATGTGTACAGGTAGTGTATTGTGTCTTTGATCTTGTACTTGTTGGATAAATAAAAATTGTTGTGGTTTGAATTTACAGAGCATGCATCTGCATGTAGGCATGGCGTCCAGTTTTTGTCTGTATGTTAGAAGAGTCTTAATGTCTCTGGTGTTTTTGTTTTACTTTTTTTGGGACCTTTTTTAAAGGTGATCCAAGAAGCTCTTTGAGTGTGACTGTTCTTTATTTCAGCCTTGTGTTCTCTGTTTCTATATATCACTTTGATTTAGTGGGTTTTGTTTTATTTGTTTTGTTCTAAAGATTGTTTGTGACACTCAGGAGGATAGCGCACTTCACATGACCTTAAACAACACTACAACAGCGGAAAGAAGACATATTTAATTCATGACTTCTTGAGTTCGCTCTGGCAGCTCTGAGAGCGCCGCAGCCTCGACTCAGTCAGTTAATATAATTCATATCAGATTCAATCTAATAGAAGCAGTGGATTTATTTTGTTTCTTTTTTTTTTTATCATTAATCTGTCCACTTCCGTGAGTCGGCGCATCATAAATTAGTCCCAACTGAATTAACGTGCTGTCCAAAACATTTGTATTCTGATTTTTTTTGTGCTTTACATGTTTTCTTCACACTTCATTTATTTGTTTATTTTGTTAGTGGTCGTTTAATGCGGGACCGCTCCCAGTCCAGTTTCTCGGTGTCCTACAAAAACATGAAGAAGAGCCCGTCCCTGCAGTCCCTGGACGACATCTCCATCGACAGCTACCTGCTGGAGGACGGAGACGCCGACAGCTTGTTGGAAAGAGGTGAAGAAAATGCATGAACCTTCTTTCACACTCAGACTTTAGTTACTGTACTTTTTTAAGATTTAAAATCCTGTTTTGTTTAGTGTTCAATCTTTGACTTTGGAAAAAAAAACTATTGTACTTGCAAATAGCTAATATAAACAGTAGGTGGCAGCATTGCGCTGATTTTTCTTTAATCAGGGTTAAAGTTTGTGATGTTTAAGCTGGATTAACTAGGCTTCTCGTTCTACTTTCCAGATGATGTGTCCATCTCTGGCTTTAAGGACACCATCAGTGAGCAGAGCGCCACAGAAAGCGCTACGGAAGCAGTGACTGTTCAGGAGCAGGAGGGAGGCGCCTCCTCTGACAGCGTCAGCGCTACATCCCAGAGCATTGATGAACCCACCAAAGATCTAGTGAGATACTTATGTACTCCAAAACAAGCCTTTCTGGTGGTGAAGTGTACTCCCACCCCACGATGACGCTGATTGTCTTGTCCTTGCTTCCAGGTGTCTGTGCTGGTGCTGAAGGTGCAGTCGGTGTGTGCGAGCATGGAGGTGGTGGGCGAGAGCTCGGCCGTGGCGCTGGAGGTGGGCCAGATCACACCCAGCCAGCTGGGCAATGTCAGCCTGCGACAGTACCTCAGCAATCGCAGCCTCGGTACGAAATGCTCGACACTTTTTCTGTTTCTTAACAACATGAAACACAAAGAGACTTACAGAAGTTTTGCATGATTTTTATTTACATTTTCCCTAGTTTGCACTCAAGATTTAATGTCATATTTTTATATTATTTTATATGGGGTCATTAATGTTGGTTTATATTCCTGTTTTACATAAAACCATATAATTCACACTAGATTCAAAACTAGTTTGGTGTGTTTTTAATTAGGAACTTGATCATATGAATAAAAAATAAACTGCAGCCTTATTTTTTAAAAAACAAAAACTTGTGCAACACATTATATATTTAAAAATATTACCAAGTTAAATTTATTGTGGAAAGTATGATGCTATGTAGTGTTTAGGACTCTTTACGTTACTTTGTTTTTTTTGGTTTTGTTTTCTCAAATATGGAGATTGTTTAAGTTTGTTATAAAAATGTTTTTCAATAAGGAGAAGATATAAATAATTTTTTTACTTTGTTCTTTTCTTTTATAATAGACTTTTTGTTGTTTTATGAAATAAATAAATAAAAATGAATGAATGAATACTTTAAACAGAAAAGTGTTAAGTTGAGTTTTAAGCACACAAGTAGGGCAGTGACTAAATGGAAAGAAAAAACCAGTCCAGTGACTAGCATGAATAAGCTGGTGTTAGCATCCGGGAGGCTAGCGAGTAGCATGGATAAGCTGGTGTTAGCATCCGGGAGGCTAGCGACTAGCATGCCTAGGCTGCTCACCTACCTTATTAGACACAAACTTTTTTTAAATAAAGAAAACTTTCTCTATAAACTTAACAACCACTGGTTGCGCAATAGTCTTAATTTTGGCCCTCATACCCCACCATAATTTGACAGATTTAGGTACAAATGGTAAGGATCTTCCACGAGAAGAGAGTTTAAACAATTTCAGTCATTTTAAAGCCACTTTTCAGAAATGAGTTATTCATTTTTTAAACTTTAAAGATTTGTCAAATCCTGTGATGTTTATCATAATTTATAGTCCTCACTTTGGTCTGTAAAGGTTCTTAAAAGGTGAGACATGATTTCCTGATATAAAATTGAGGTTGATAATATGCTTAATTAGTGAAATCCTAGCCCGAGTTATTTTTATTTTTAACAGTTTGTCGTGTACACATTTCCACACTAACTCATCCACCTCCTTTTTTTTATTCACCTTCCACCACCTCCCACAGGTATGGTGAGTTCAGTACCAATACCTGCTCAGAGCAGCCAAGGTAACTGCTGGGTATTCATTACTCACATGTCGCTTAACATGCATGGCTCTCTCTTTCCATCAGTGTATCTGTGCTTAGCTTATATATATGTGTGTGTGTCTGTGTATATATGTGTCACGTGTGTTCTATCAGATCTCATCTCCACTCTCAGGATTTCTCTCGACAGCCTTCTCTGCAGATCCAGTGTGTAGAAATGCATGAAGTGTGTGTTTGCCCATTTTTCAGCAGCAAAAGGTTGATGTGATTTTGAGATCTCGTTTCTCGAGTGTGTGTATGTGTGTGTGGCACTTATTGAAGGATACGTTTGACTGTAATGGAGTGAGTAGTCTCATTATTTGCAACACTAAGCCACTAACCTTTAAATATGTGTTCGCCACATTTGAATTAACTTCTCCTTTTGCAGAGGCAGATTCTAACCCCGATCCTCCCGTTTGTCTAATCCGCTGTCCTTGTTTCTCCCCGCCCACCTCATCTCTCCACTGCAGCAGACTTTGCAGTTTCAGTCCAGTGATTCAGGCAATGAGAGAGACGCCAGCTTTACCCCCACCTCCTATCTCGTATCCCTTCCCTCCTTCTCTCACTCCCTCCATCTTTCCTCTTTACGTCCCCCAAGCTTCTATTCCATCTTTCTTCTAATCCTCTGTCATTCACCCCACCTTTCCTTCATCTCTCTCTCTCTTTCCCCGTCTCCAGGCCATCTTTTCTCCTCCCTCCTTCCTGTCTTATCACCGTCACAGTCCTTGGCTTCCTCCCTTTAACGTTTTCACCTTCTTTCCCCTCACCTATCTTTTTTTTTTTTTTGTCCTTGTGTCTGCTCAGTGCTGAGACCGTACGTTTTATCGGAGAAAAGCTCAGCCTTGCGTGTTTGTGCTCAGTGGCATTAACCCTCTCCTGCTGTTCTTTCAGAGAGCTTTACAGACGGAAGTGACGCAGTTCTCACTCTAATAATGAAGATCTGATTGTTCATCTTCGTGTTTTGCTGAATGAACTGATCACTTGTTGAAATGTCTCAACCTCAACTTTTCTCGACTCATTTCTGCCCTTTGTCTTCCTTTTACTTATATTCTTTATAAACCTGCGAGCATCTCAGAGTTTAGTATTCTGGGATTTCTTTAAAAAAAAGAAAAAAAGGAAAAATGAATCCTGAATGTAAAGTGTTCTTTTTATTTTTTTATTTTTTTGAACTTTCAAATCCAAAGCCCTCAAATATTACTTAACATCACTGGTATCAAACATTGTCCTTCACTCAACCTTTCCCTTTTATATACATTTCAACTTCACTTTATCTCCTGCTTCTCCTTTTGA
Organism: Anablepsoides rubrolineatus; assembly: GCA_031762495.1. NCBI lineage: Eukaryota > Metazoa > Chordata > Actinopteri > Cyprinodontiformes > Rivulidae > Anablepsoides > Anablepsoides rubrolineatus. The sequence goes on along the minus strand of JARVGW010000346.1, from coordinate 10,175,153 downwards.
TCTTCAGCCTCACTTAAATCTCATTAACCCTTTCATCAAAATGCACCCTTTTATGTCGAGCTATCATAAATTTTGATGCGTGTACTTCAGAATAAGGAGTAACTTTCATTTTAATGATGCGTCGTCTCTGACTGCAACAAAAAAAAAAAAGGGGGTGAGATGCTTAAACTGACTTCTGTAGCAGAGGAATGAAAGCATCACAAACCGGTGTGGGAGGCGCACAACCCGAGACAGGAACTGGTGATTAAAGCTGCGCAGAAAATCTTTGGTGCTCATCAATAAGATGAAGTGTCTGAGAAGAATCTGAAGAGTACAAAAAGACAGAATGAGTCTGAAATCTCAGCCTGGCAAACTGTACAGTCAGATCAGCTGCTGGAAACAACAGACTGCAGATCCTTTCCCTCAAACTGTGAGACTAATGAATTGATCCTCTACACTCTGCTACAACAGTCATTTACATATTTAACTTGGTTTAGTTCGGCAATTATTATACAAAATTGTTGGTAGGTATAAATGAGTTGAATTGAATTTTTAAATACAATTTCAATTTAATGATGCATTGTCATTAACTGTGATTGCCAAATTCAAGATGGCCACAGCTATTTAAAATTAGCCAACACAAAAATGTCTTTAAAAGTCTGACAGGGACACGGGGTTATAACCTGAAAATGTATTTGAGATCATTTTTCGGCACGTAACATGTTCGGCTATTTTGTGCTATTTCAACAATTTACATATCAAAACATTCAGCTCCTTCAGGATATTCCAGTAATGATATTTTTGGTATTTCAGCAATTTATACTTTTTGAGATATTTAGCTTTATTGGCCACTATTTTCCTTTTATTGTCTTCAACATCCTTAAAACTGTTCAAAATGTTAATAAATCTTTACAGACTTTTTACATTTTGCTATTTTTAACTTCTTACTTTGTGCTCATTTCAGCTTCATTCAGCTATTTTTTTTGGTAATTTTAATGTTCTGGTATTTCAACTATCTTTCTGCTCATTTAAACTTGTGTGCATCTTTCAGCTAATTTTTGCTATTTTTCAGCTGTATTTTTTGCCTTTTTAGCTGCTGTTAAGCTAAGTTTTGATCATTTATTTTTGCTAATTTGAGCTGTTTTTAAAAATTTACAACAAATTGTGACTTTTATATTCCTTTTTTGTTTTTTCTGCTAATATCAAAATTTTTTACCCCCTTTCACCATCATTTTTTTAAATAGCTCTAAATTACCATTTAACATAAAGGTCAAACACCAATGACGTCTACTGATATTGAGGACTTAAGGCTAAAGGTCAAAGGTCATTCCTTTCTTAGAATAGCTCTAAATTAATAACTTTTTATACAGATATGTCCAGTTACAGACCCTGAATAATTTCAAGATAAAAAGTGGCCATTTAATTTGTCTAAATGTCAGCTTCTTCAGCAGCTTTCAGCAGAAATTGTTCAGCATTAAGCACTCACACGTTCCACAAGTTCCCTAATTTTGATTCACTTTGTCTTTTAGTCATTTTCAGTCCTAAAACTATAAAGTTTAGTTTGGGTGTGTTTTGATGTCAGGTGTAAGTGAGCTGAGCAGAGTCTCCACAGGTGCTAACAACAGCTGCTGTCTTTTCCCTCACAGCTGGCGGCGAGATCAACTCCTCTACCCAAGCCAATTACAGCCCGGAGGTGCGGGCTCGCCTGGAGAACGGGCCCTGCGCCGCCACCCATTCCCCGCTGGCCGAGCGCAACGGCTTCCTGCAGCTGCACCTCCACGGGTACCACGCCAGCTTTTTGATGTCCACGCTGCGCAACCTCTCCCTCTTCCTGGAGGACGACTCGGCTTCGCAGGTGCTGCCCATGGAGATCAATGTCAAGGACCTGCACATTGATTTAAAGGTACGAAAACATATAACTCAGCTTTGAGGCTGCTTTTTCAGATGTGCAAACTGCCCATTCCATAGGCACTCATGCACTCCCATAACATAAGAGAGGCGGGCTTTGAACTGTGAGCTGCATGCACCAGCTGATTAATCATTTTAGTTGTATATTCCAACAACATATCCTGTCTGTGTTGCAGGATGATGGCCCCCGCGACATTTGCTCGGACTCGGAGCCCTCGCCGCTCATTCTACACGTGGACAGTCTCATCATTCACAAAAGAGACGACGGGTCTTACTCAATAGGAGGTGACAAAACGAACGTCTCATTTAATGTTTCTGCATTAAAGCCAGCCCAAACTCACCACATCGGTTTCCTTTGTTTTTCTCACAGTGGACAGTGAGGCTGAGGCCAAACCCAAAAAAGCAACGTCACTGATTGACAGCTCTCTGAGTCCGGTCATCGAGACTGTGAGCAGCGTCTGCAGGGTCCAGAAAGCTACGCAGACCCAAAACCCCCCAACCAGCCCCAGTCCATCGACCAGGGAAAAGGTGAGACGCAAACTCAACTGTAGCTGTGGGGAGGAAAAAAATGAGTAAAAATAAAAAGTTTCACTGATTTTTTTTTTCTTCTCTACTACATAGTTTGATGAACAAGGAGCTCTTTGTGTTTAACTAGTCAATTTGAACTGTAATACATAAACATGCAATGCTAAGTTTAGATAAGCTATTGGATTTCGTTTTTATTATTTAGAATTTAATAGTCGGTACAAATACTAATAAAAAAAATACAATATTTTTAACATTTTAAAAGCAGCAGTCTAATTATCAAGCAATGCTGGGATTTACTTCTTAAGTATTTTTCTCTACTGAAATACTCGATCTTCATTGACTAAAGGGCTCCCTGTGGCTTGTTTTCTCTCTGCTTTCAGATGCTAATCGAGGAGAACGAATGCTTAAAGTTGGAGCTGTCCCGGACCAAAATGGCACTGGCTGAGGCTCAGATGGAAAAGGACTCGCTGGTTCACCGCATGAAGAGCCTGAAAGTAAACACCAGCTAGACCCGACAGAAACATTTGTAACACGATTTGTGACTTCAAAGCAAAGATTTTTTTTTATTGTTATTATTCTCTACATGAAGCATTTGAGGAGCAGAAAGAAACAATGTTATTATTTTATTGCCTGAGAGAGAGAAAAAAAAAGTTCTATATTCTTGGTGGTGCCTACAGATCTAAAACCATACAAACCTGTAGGTATAAAAGAATACTGAATGTTATAACTTTAGAAGAATGTCTTTAAAAAAGTCATTTTTGCACTTTAATTTAGTGCATCAGAAGTGGGGAAAGAGGCTCCTCCTTCAGAGTGTACAGTTGTATATTGTACAAGAATGTGAACACATTTTCTATGAACTCTTGAACAGCTCTGCAGTGTTTCAGTTGAATGTTTTTTGTCGTGTGTGTCTCGGACAGCGTTTTATCTAAAGTAGAGGATGAATTTTCACAGCTTTGTCAATCAGAACGCCTCACAATAATCAGTGCCCTCCATCTTTCTTATTTTTCTATGTGTAAAGAGCTAACGTGTGCTGCACTTTGAAAACTGAGGCACTGTAAATAAAACAACTACAACTGTGAGAAAACAAGGCGAGGCAACTAAGGAAAATAACTTGTTTTTTTCTTTTTAAAAAAGAAGAAAACCTGGGCTCAGTAAAGCTGCCTGACTATGTGAGTATGTGTATCTTTTTATGTAAAAAAATAATAATAATAATCCATATAGTGTGATTTGTTTCATGGACAAGCAATGATGTGTCTGCTGCTGTTTCATCTGAGGACTTATTTTTCTAAAATGCACAACACATACATGAAAAAGTTCTCCATATCTTAGTAGTAGTAATAGTCTTGGCTGACTTACACTTATACTATTTTTTTTTTGATCTTTAAAGTTATTTAAAAGCCACTTTTGGGAAAAGGAGAAAAATACAGAACAAGTTGTCAAAACTGCTGAAATGCTAATGAAAATAAAAATTTGACCTTTTTTTTTTATAAAGTCCTTTGGTAATTTATTAAAAAGCATCATTATTTCTCTAAAACTGGTGGTGTTTTTCATAGTAAACACACTGACTGGGACTCAAGTTTACATTTTTATGCTTCTTTTACTATCATTTAGCCTGACACATAATGATTTATTAAAATGCTTTACTGCTCTTGATTCTAATCACTTTCAACTTGCAAAAGAACCACATTTATAACCTTATTTTTGCCTCGATTTGAAATCCAACATTCATGTTTTTGTAAATGAGCTGTTTTTATGTCTGCAAGCGAAAAAAAAAAATTAATAAATGTATGCTGCAAATTTTCATTTCTGTACTTCCACAGAAAAGCTTGGCTGATTTACAGCACAGGTGTTTAAACTCTGCCTCACACGAATAAATATTTTTTTATTTTCCCAAGCAGCATTTCTAAATTTATGACAAGTAATATAATAAGTGGGAGTAAACATGAGAGAGGCCACTTTGTGAGCCCTGAACGAGCGGCGGTGATCCTCTGCGAAGGGTGTTTGGCCTTTGTGCACATAAATGGTCATGACATTTTAAAGCCGGAGTAGCTCAGTGATTCATAAAGGGATGGTAAATCACGGTGTGTGTGAGAGGAACTTTCTCTCTGCAGCTGCAAACCTGAAAGCTTGTTTACATACTGTAGCTTAGTGTTTGTGAGGATTTGTGTGCAGGAGAGCTGATGCATTCAAAGGGCACGCCATTACCTGTTTGGTGGGAAAGTTGAAGAAAATAAGAGACACCACGGTGTGTTTTGGTGCAGAATGATGGCCTGTTTTATGTTTTTGGACAAATTAAATTTTAGCTCAATATCTGTAAAACTGAGTTACAGCCCTTTTTTTTTAAAATGTTTTGTAATTTTGATTATCTGTAGTGGCTATATTAAACTGTACCGACTACAAAAGTTAATGAGATGTAAATGTACCTTCAGTGAATACTTACTGTGAGTTTCATTCAAATCTGTCCAGTGGTTCATGAGATGTTTTGCCAACAGTCAAACAGGGTTAGCGCCAAAAGTTAATCCTCAAGTTTAAGGCAAATATGTCACACTTTGTAACACTTGGAGTATGTAATGTGAATAACTCACAGGTACTACCACACCCAGGTTTAGTTCAGTATTTGTAACATTTACTGAATTGTAACCATTTTATTGTTTTTTTTAAGGTCAGTTGGCTGTGGCAGCCATCTTGAATTGGATTGGCTTCAAAATTTAATCAGTTGTAAATTAATATCCAGTGATTACTTCCTGGAAGTTTCATTAGAATTTATCCAGGGGTTCGCGAGATATTTTGCTAACAGACATCTTTTGATATCTAAAGCGCCACCCAGGTTTTCAGCAGGTAAAAGGAGCAGAAATGAGGGGGTGTCCGTCCATTTCATAGCTGTCAAAGCACATTAAATCCCTGTTCCTGCCCTCCATCCTGCATTATTCACACAAATCCTGCCCTGACACGACTGCGAGGATATTTTTGGGATCTCACCTGTTTTCAAACCCATTCAGCTGCAGCGGCGTCAATTGTGAGGGGAATACGATGCCGGCACAGAGGAGCAGTGCGCATGCGCGAGAAAACAACGGAGTAAGTTTCTGATCTGAAAATGACAACAGATAAGAGGCTGAGTGTTTGAAATGAACCCCACCGACAAACACTCAACCTGCAACACATGCTGATGTTGGAGCGTCGTCATCCACACCCTGTCCCTGACTGTATCTGTCAAAACAGGCAGAATTCATAAAGGAAGATGGGCTTTTTTGTTTTCAAAATAAAAGTGCAAGGACAATTGGAAAACAATGCATAGTAGGCTCTTAAGTTTTATTCTGGTATTTTGGACCAGCTAATTTTTGTACGTCCAGGTAATGTTACTAGCAATAAATATATTTGCATTTATACAAGGGAAAAGGCCTCAAAGTCAGTTTTGAGTGAGTTATTTTCTTATTTTTTTTTTTAAAAAATTGTTATTTATTTGCAAGCAAACAGACACGAAATTTCCATCTCTAATATTCAGGCGGGATAACAGAGAAAATAAAACGGACGCTTTATTTTGAAATGATTAAGAGGAAGTGGTAAATGTAATCTTGACAGCTGTGTCTCAGCTGACCCTGATGAGCACCGAGCCAGTGCGGGAGAGAGGAGGTGAGCGGAGCCGGAGAGGGAGCGCGTTTTGTGGCGGCAGACGGACTTTCACCTCCCGTCTGTGGACCGGCAGGAGCTTCAGACCCGACGCTCCATAACAAGAGGCAGTTCCAGGTCCTTTGTCAGCCAGGCAGGTCTAGTTTTCACTTCAGGACTTGGGGGTTTTTTGGAGCTCGCGCTCGTCACACCGGGAGTTAATTAGGGAGCTGTGCTGCGAGGCATTCAGGGGGAGCCGTTCACGGCGGCACCGCTCTGCAGCATCCAGAATAACACCTCTTCCTCTGAGCTGCAGCCGCCTGCAGAAGCACGGGAATCCTTTCAGATGCTCAGCGGACAGTGAGGCAGAGACCAGGGGGGGGTGTTTATGGGAGATTTGTTGGATTTTTATCGCCCCGTCGTGAGAAACTTGTGCGTCCAGGATGGGGAAGGAACAGGAGCTGCTGGAAGCCGCTCGCACTGGGAATGTCGCCTTGGTGGAGAAATTGTTGAGTGGGAAGAAGGGGATTCTGGGGTCAGGTTCCGGATCCATCCCACTTCCCAGCCTCCTGAGGTAAGCAGCCGCCTCCTTTTCTTCTGTCTGTGTGAGGAGTCCCCGGGGGTGTTGGGGAGGGGATTCCTGAGGGCTTTCCTTTTCTGCAAAATCACCCTATATATATA
>JARVGW010000346.1:10144903-10168301 GCA_031762495.1 Anablepsoides rubrolineatus | reverse complement strand
TATATATATTCATCCCCCATTTGTGGAGCCTTCTAGATAGGGGTGTAAATCATCAGTTTTATCACGATACAATATTACATCGATATGTTTAGATGACGATTTGATATTTCTCTATCACAAAATCTGTCACGTTACGATTTTGATTCAATTCAATTCACAAGTCTGCGATCGATATAATGCAATATTATTTGCCCATCTAAAACAATGACTATATTAGATGGGCATATAATATTGATTCCCATCGAGCATATGATGACGATATAGATTGATATTTTCATTTTGCCTCGATATACCTGAATCATGAACCATTCAAATCTATGTATCGATATAGATCGATGTATTGTTACACCCCTACTAGATGGACGGCACCCTTAGCATTTGCCTCTACTGCCTATGCCACAGACCGACCCTGGTGAAAACTATTAGTCAGATCCTAACAGTTCCTGAACTGTGAGCTTCAGAAGACTTCGATGGCCACACATCTGAGTTTTTATGTTTCTGCAGCATTTTCTGCAGAAGATGCAAGTTAAAAAGTCAGAGATGAAATGTGATGTTTTGTGGGGGATTGAGAGAAAACTGTAAGTCCTACGCTTTGTGTAATATACCAAAATTGTGCAATGATTATACAGCAAGTTTAGCAGATTAATAAGTAGGATGCATTTGTGCCCTTAATAAACTCAAGCTTACTCTTTTTCTTAATAGAACAATAAATCCTACTGCTTTATTAAAGTGACCAGAACCTTCAAAGAACCCATAAAAAAGTCTTACATAGTGGTTGTGAGGTGGTGGTTGTCCTCCTCCTGCCCCTTCAGCCCCTCCTCCCCTCAGATCAGGATGGTGCTGAGCCAGGTGATTAGAAGATCAAAGCAGGGGCATCTGGGAAGAGTCCCGCCTCGGGGTCTCGACTGCAGCGTCTCAGGACATGGGCTGGAGTCTGACGGGGAGATTGCTACCCAGTCTGCTGAGCTGCTTTGAACTTCTGTTAGCCAAATATCAAACCAGTTTAAAGTGAAGACTAGTTGCTGTAATTTATGGGAAGTTTGTTGCAGATTGATTAAAAGTGCGGTAATCCTAGAATAAAAGCATTAATTAGTGTTGTCTAAACCATAAAGACACAGGAAGATGCTGAAACTCTACTTTTTGCAGCAACATTGTTACTGAAACAAGTGTTTAAGTCGATGATTTTTGCTTGTCTTGTTTGGAAATTTATTGCACATGTTTATGAGGCTTGTGGTTTGACATTTTATAATCTAGTCGCGCTCTCATGTATTTCCCTTTTTTGCATGTTAATGTTGCATTTGAGATAATATAATTGATGTAAACAGTTTGTTGGTTTGGGGGAGGAAAATTACTGAACCTGCTGGCGTGTTTTTTTCCCATATGGCATTAACTGTTAGTTAAAACTATACCACATTATGTTACTGCAGTAGCTGTATTTTTGGCTGTAAGGTGCTCAAAGTGTGTGCACTTACATAAGCTGCAAACATTTCTTATTTTTCCATATTTAGCTTCCAATGATTGTAATCATTTAAAGTGATCAGTATTTCTTAAGGCGTTCTCAAGAGTTTAGGAAATTAGTTTTTTTTTACTTTGTCTGCTTATTTTACTATTTTTTCTGGATTTTTGCTATGACAGTAGCATATTGTGCTTAAAGAATAGAAACATGAACAAGCAGAGGACATAAGAAACAGCGTTAGCTCTATTAAAAAACTTTTATAGTAGAAAAACAATATCTGATAAACATGTTTTTAGAAGGAAGAAAAATATATAGCAAAGACATGACACAGGACCTGAGAGTTGCATCATTCTTCAGGAGTTGTTTCCATCCCTAGTCCTTGAGGAACACTATCCTGCATGTTTTAGATGTTTCTCTGCTTTGACACTTCTGATATGTATGAATGAGTAATTTACCAAGCTTCTGAGCATCTAAAGACCCGTCGAAAAGCAGGGAATAGGGTTGGGCAAAATCTAATCGTGTGCAATTAATCGTCAGAAAAACAGTTAATATTTACCACTTTGCAATTACTGCAGTCCTTGATATATATTACTGGATTGGGCGTCACGTGACCTGGGCGTGCTTCGCAAGGGGGATTTTTATGCATTGAGCTAATGCTAATGCTAACCATTGAAATCAATGAGCAGAACGTAGCGCGGATCAAAGAAACGCTTTATAAACGTACAAATGGTACAAATACTTTGCCATAAACTACAGAAATCGTTACAGCACGTTTACAAGAGCTAAAAAGGTTATGTTTCACAGGTAAATATTATGACTATTTAACAAAAAATGAACAATTTTAATTGTAAATCCTGTATGCTAACATTAAACAGCTTCAATGTTCATGTTTAACCTTATTTAAAATTGTTGACTAGTTAGACTGCATAATAATTCAGAAATTATGAAGTAGACTCACTAATGATAGACAGTAATGTAATGATTGAGCATCATAAACAAAATAGTCACGTTGTCAGACAGGCCGGTTTATTCAGATATTTTCTACATCCAGTATTTGTGTTTTTCAACATTTCCAGATGTATTTGTATATATTGTTGATGTATTTCTGTGCAATGCACTCTCACGATCAAGTGCATGTGAGCAGGTGACTGTTACAAAAGATCTGCTGCCACTCAACATTGGTAAAGGTGGATTTACCTTTAGTTGACTATTTTAACCTGTTAAAATAAAGAAGTCAGTTTGATTGATCATTTGTAAGTATTATTTTAGAACACGAGGTAACTGATTTAGTCAAAAACATGCAAGGCAGATGTCATCTATTGTCAAAATTAATCAGGATTTTTATTATTTTTTTGCCAATATCACCCAATCCTAGGGAAACAACTAAAACATGCAGGATAGTGTTCCTCAAGGACCAGGGTTGGGAACCACTGACCTTTTCAAACTGTTATCTTGGATATTTTTCATTTCTGTTTAAGAAATGGGAACAAATTGTGCCTTTAGGCCCTGTCACAATGTTTTAGACTGCTATATGCCAACTTGGGAAAAATGTGTCTAACAGTAAAGATGTTTTAGCTGAAGATGGAATTGAATAAAAAATCTACTGGTAGCCTCTTTTGGACCGATACATACAATTATATTGAATATATAGCCGATATTTTTGTAAGTCGGCATAAGTTGTCTAATTAAGTGGTTTTCAAACTTTTTTGATTCTGGCCCACAAAATAAGAGCTACTTGTGACCCCAGATATTACTTGTTTACATATGCAAACTTTGCTAACTCTCTTAAATATGGGAACAACAACAATATAAACAAACCTAATAACTACAGTACAAATTGTATTTGTTTATGATTATTATTTTTGTAAAATTGCAATAGTGTTAAAAATAATCCATTAGCAATTTTTTGTATTTAATTTGATGTCTGGAAATCATCTGGGGATGCTCACTTGATTTTTATGATCTTAGTGGTCCTCACCTCAACTTTGTGAACCACTTTTCTAAATAACTAGTGTGACCTTTTGACAAGCTGCTTGTAACAAAATGCCTAAAGATCCAGCTCAATATTGGTTCTTTGCTAAGTTAAGTCTGCTTTGTGTTGACATAATACCTGTTATCACCATATTACCTGTTGCATGTTAACATCATTGAGTGTAGGAGCATTTTTTTGGTTGGATGATTATGGATTGATATGTCAGAATGAAATGACTCCACAAACAAAAAGACTTTCTCCTGAAAATGCTCAGGACTAAAAGGTCTCAGCGTTGCTATCGTGTCTTTCTCTCCAGCCTCACTTTTATAAGATGGATGTGGCCACAATGATTTCTCGCATTGATCGGTAAACTGGGCCATTTTCAGGCCTCAAGTTGAGCATTAAACGGTCTCTGTCTTGGGGTTTTGCTGCTGGAAGTGAAGCCAGTACATTTTGCATTCTTATAGATCTTGCACATTCATAATTCATCTGTCGAATCAAAGCATCTTGGACATAATATAGCAATTTAAAGTCTTAAAATAAAAACAAAGCTAGATTTAAAGTTTCTTCTCCTGTTTATTATTTTTAATCAGGAGCCTCGTTTACCAGTCAGGGTTGTGCTTGCCTCTACATTTCAAAGTGATGGGTTTATTTATTTTGGTCTATGTTTTAAAATATGTTACAGGAAAGCTCTAAGGGTGAGCTCAAACATGATGTTGGCATGTTCAAGTCCTGTCAGAATGTAGAGCAGGGCTGTAGTTTTTGTCTTTTGCTTTTTTTCTGATCTTGATCTTGGCACATTATTAGCCCAGGAGACGACAGCCTCACGACTAAGTAGACCTTGGTAATTTTTGAGACTATCTCAGACACATTTGTTGGCCTTCATCTCAAAAGAATGATGATTTTATTTCTTATCCAGTTGTCATGGTGACTGTTATTTTGTGTCTGTGTATATCAAAAGTAATGTCAAAACCTAGTACTTGCAGTTTGCCCCAAAAAAAGTACTAACGAGTCTATTTTCTATTTTCCTATAAAACTTTATATAGAAGTAGTTTTTAATACTGTCAATAACTGTGTTACCTTTTTATTGAGTCATGACTTTATATGCCTGCAAGTGGGCCACATGCACTCTGCACATCTCCATGTGTGCACTAATGTGACCAGCAGTGTGACACACCTCCTAATAGAGGGCTGTTTGTACTTGAGCAGTTGAGTTGGGTCAACAGAGAGGTCAGAGTGGAGGCATGTGTGCTGTTCTAGCAAGGATCTCTGGGAATCGGAGCAGAGTTTCCCATCTTAAGGCCTCTGAAAGTTGAATTCCTGAGTCATGAGCTTTTCTTTTTTTTTTTTGTATTGAGAAGCGGTGCTGTGTGAAATGAAACATCAAGTTCAGGATGTAGAGAAGACTGCAGATTTGTGGTGTGGGATGCTGTGGATGAACAGTGGAAAATCAATATTGGATCATCTCACTGCTGTTTAATGGGTCATATGCGGAATATATAGCTTAATTGGAAAAGACTGGTACCATATATAAAGTGTCTGACAGTTTGTTTAAATGTTACAGCACAAACATGCTGGTTGAGTTGAGTGTAATATTATAAGATGAGACTAATTATTCCCCCCTGACAAGGCGGAGATGGTAATGTTTGTGTTTTCATGGTGTGTGCTCATATGTGTTTATGCTAAAATATCTCCTGAATCACCAGAGGAGTCAAAGGTATTCATATTCACTACTCCAGTAGAAGTATAGATACTAGAGTTGGAAAGATACTTTTTTAGAAGTTGAGGTATCAACTCAAGCTTTTTACTAAAAGTATAAAAGTACTGGTTTTAAAACTACTTGAAGTATTAAAGTAAAAGTAAGCTGTTAAGGGCTTAGATCATTCTACAGGGGTCTACAGTGCACAACCCCACCTCTCCTAAAACATTTTTCTAATGTCTATAATGTTAAATTAAAATTTTAATGTTGGTAAATTTGGGACACCTGTGAATCACCAGTCAAATTTAGCTAAAACTTCCAGGAACTGGATGATGGCTGCTATAACTACGTCAGTTGTACAGATAAAGTCTGGTGAAGTTATAGCTGAGTCATTCCTAACACATAATTTGAGCATGATGTTTCGCATTACTGCATGAGATTGAGCATATAGTTCTTTTCAAGGTTTCATTAAAGTGGCTATGACGCTATCATTTGTAAATGGGTCATAGTCTAGAACTGACATGGAAGATGAAGGGTGATATGCATTCTTTCAGGAAGTGCTAAGCCTTTAAATAATCACATTTCAAAGCTTTTTTTGCTTTTACGTTATGTTTTTTCTCCTTAATGCTTTTTTTCATGTCATGGAAAATAGATCATCTTTGTCATATTGAATCATTTTATTCAATTAGTATTGTTAAAGCTTTTAATGAATGACTTAAAAAAGCACTTTTGTGACAGCATTAAAGGGAAATGTATTTATGGATTTGTCTTGACAGCTGATCTGCTTATTCAGGTCAGTACTGATGTTGACACCAATCTGGTGGATCAGACCGGTCCTTGGCTAGTTGTAACAAATCTGCCTCTGTGGATTTTTATCAGCTTTGATCACTTCTTTGCTTTACATCAGCGAAAGTAACTTTGTCCTGGCACTGCAGGAAAAAACACTATCTGGATGAAACGGATTAGGGAAAGTCTGTAAGACAAAATTTTATGTCAGCATCGTGCTCTTCTTAGTTAGAATTCAATCTTCAGTGGTGGTAAAAGAATAAATGATGTGAACAATTCTCAGAGTGATTATTAATAGTGAAAGTGACGACGATGACTGTTTGTTCTCGTGCTTTGTGTCTTGTTGTATAAATGAGAGTAACTGCCCGACATTCTGACTGTGATGGAGTGGAAGTGATACACAAAGAGACTGACTCATGATTCGACAGATGGTGGCTGATCCCTCCTCGCTCTCACTCTGTAGTGTTCAGGGGGAAAGCCCACCTTATTATAGCTGATGTTTGTGTGTGTGTGCATGTGCATGTCGAGGTGTGTTTACCTCCCTCATCCGTTGTAAACAAACCACCTTTAAGTGGAGATAGTGACTCCTGGAGGACAAGGACACTCCTGAATGAATGCTCTGTTTTAATTGGCATCCTCGCAAGCAGTTTTTTTTTTGTATTTATTTTTTATTTCTTCCCGTTCTTGTGTTTGTGTGTACATATTTTTGTTACTTGGTAGGGACGATTTTTGACCATTTTCCTGGTACGCAAATCCTTGTGAGGACCCACTGTTCCTTGTGGGGACAAAAGCCCAGTCCCCATTGGGGGAAATACCATTGGTTGGTTAGTGTAAGTTCAGGTTTAGGCTATAGAAATAACTGTTGAATGTCAATGCGAAGTCCCCATGAGGATAGAAGAACAAACGTGTGTTTGTCCAATCATATGACATAACCAGTGTCCTTATATAACAACTGCTAGTGTCTACGCTTGTCCGTTGGGGCAGAAAGGGATGAGAGCTGATGGAGTGGGAGGACTAGATGTCAAATGTGCAGCTTGAAACCCAAAGTTGGGTCAAAGGTTAATTTTGGGGAATGCAGCTCATATCAAGAACTGATTGAACACGGAAACACACACAACCTGAAATGTACCAGGGTTCTCTGCAGTAGGGCTGTGTATTGACAAGAGTTTGGTGATTTAGACATGACACAGGGGTATATGATAACTATATTTGTGATGAGACATTTTTTACACAAACTGATCAAGCTTTGATGTAAACCTCAAATTAATTGTTTTTTTATATAAAAAATTCACACATCAGTAATTAAAATTTGTGCTTGTACTAATTTGTATTTGTATTGTAAATAGTCCATAAAAAATCAAAACACAATGCAGCCTGCAGTTCATCTTTGGGTTTTTGAACACATTAGGAAAAGATTTCTATAGAAAAAAAGACATTTGGAACAATTATTTCAGAGAAAAGAACTCCTTCAGCATTCTTTTTACAGTACTTTATATTCTCATGCTGATATAATTGCTAGATGTTATTAAACATGATTTAGGTTCAGTCTGCAAGAAAATGAACATGATTAGAAAACCTGCTGATTCTACAAATCTTGGCATTGTAGTATTTTTGTAGTTTGTAAAGCTCAGGCTCATCTGCCTTCTGTAACTGATTATTACCTAAAAGAGAAACTAATTTCTGCTCATTGTGTAAAACCAAAAAACACATTAGCTTGTTTATATAAATCCAGTGTTGAACGTGACTCATGGAGTAAACTTTAGCTCATAAATTTGGCCTCAGGTTTGGTTTTAGGAGTGGCGTCGGCACAGCGAGGTCGTCTGGAGCCAGACTGATGGAGACGGGATGGAGGTGTGAAAGAAGAAGTTTTCCATGCATGTGTGTGTGATTGAATTCAAACACATCTCCATTAGGGTCTGGGCCAAGCTTTGCAGCCACATCCTGCCAAGAAACTGACACACACACACACTGCAAGTCTTGCCTGCACTCTTAGCCCCTGTCTCTCTTTGTTCCTCCCTGTCTTCAAATCCATGGTTTTTGCCCGACTCAAGTATTTTTCTGTCCCTTTTTGTCTCCCCCTCATTTGCTGCCCTGGATCTTCTGTCAGTATTTTTTTGGCTCCTCTCAATCACTCAGTTTACTCCACAATCTCTCTCCTCCAGAGACAGACGATCAAACCTCCTTCCCTGCTGTTGCGTTTTATCGTACTTTCCTCCCCCTGCTGCCCACCTTCCCCTATCTTATCAAAAACTCCCCTCCTCCCAGTCCTCTCCCCCCTCTGCCTCACATCTTACACTGCACTACATCTCTTATCACAATTTGGGAGCATCTTTTACTCATCCTGCCTCTTGGTGCAACACAGGCACTGGTTGACAGCAGCGAACTGGGAATTCAGGGAATCTGTACCTCCTTTTTACTGTATTACTAAACACGCTGTGTGTTTTCAGGAGGAATCAAGCTGACTTTACAAGTGATATGGTTTTAGTGACATAAATACTGATTGTTAAAAAAAATATATTTTTAAAATACAGAAAATGTTAATCAAATTCTTCTTATTCTAAGTCTGAAATGCAAACAAAGCTGGAAAAAAAACTTCAGACATACAAGCATCCCAGTGTTGAAACATTTCAGGTGTTGTTTAGTTATTTTTTCTAAAATTTTATGAGTCATTTTGCATTCTCCATTTGGGAAACTACAGGGTTAGCTTAGCTTAGCAGGACCTTGTTCTTTTATGTGCAGACTGTATATTTTCTTTGTATGATAGAGCTTTAAGCAGCATTTGTGGATGGCACTGCAAACTGTTTACAAAAAATGAATTTGTAAAAGTGTTCTTGAGCCCATGCAGGGATGTCTAACTGAATCACACCTGTTTTTAATGCAGCACTGCCTGCAGGCATTCAATATTGTCTTATTTACATTTTACACAATCTTTTACCTTTTCACAATCAGGAATGATGAAACCACGATTTGTGCCACAAGAGAAAAAGAGGAAACTTCCAATTAATTTCCAGAAATGACTTGTTTTTTTTTCCTTTATAGTTTATTAAAATCAAAATTTTCCTTTAAATGAATACATTTTTGTGCACCTGCTGGTTGGGTCATGTTGTTGAGTTTTGTCTTGAAGAACCAAACGGAAACTCAAAAGTTTGCAGTCGAAGAGAATGGAGAGGTGTAACGGCCAGTCTGTCACACTAATCTGCAAGTCCACGACCCCACATAACACAGCAAGTGTTATGGAAGTACACACACACACACACACACATTCCACTGAGCTCCCTGCTCTCTGATGGATGGCTGTGTTTAATGAAACGCTGCTTTTGAAGTACACAAGATGAGAAGAGGGACAGAAACACTTGTGTATTATTATGTGGTCAGGATGGGGCCTTTGCTGGAGGGCAGTTGTGTGTGTGTGTGTTAGTGTGTGTTTTGTAACTTTTAATGTCCCATTATTAAATATTTTAATTATAACAAGTATTTTTGAGTTTTTATTTTATGTCAATTGTCAAATGCTCCCATTTCTACATTTCGCCTACTTTAGCTGTTGTCATTTAGACTATAAAACTCAAATACTGTTAGCTTACTTTGTGACCCGGTTCATTTAATAAACTTGTCTCATTCGAATTGCAGGACATGTTAACAATAGTGCAAAAACAGCTTGAGACTTATCAGACCAGAAACAATCTTTTAAATTGTGTTTGGGGTATTTTTATTTTACTACTCCATGAAAGACGGATGATAATGTTTTTGTCTGTATGTGTCTATGTGCTTGTGTGTGTGCATGTTTGTTTTTTCTTGTTTGTTAGCAATATATCTCATGAAACCATGGACAGATTAGAATGAAATGTTTAGAAAGTGGATTTACATTTACAATTGATTAATGTTTGAAGACAAACTGATTCCAGATGGCCACCATAGCTAATCAAACATGCATGAAAATGGTTATAACTCAGTCCATTTTTCTGATTTTGAGCTCAGTTTTGGTGTGGTAGTAGCTGAGAGTCATGCCCTCATGTCTAAGTAACACTCAAAATCTTTGAAAATTTGGCAAGCAAGTCACAAGGATGTGCATTCTGCAAAGAAATGATAGTTCAGTTAATTCTTTAAGATTCTAGATGTCTTGCATGTTCTTGTCTTTTCTGCTCTGTCTCGGTTAAACAAAACCTTCAGCGTGTGCCTCCTTAAGTGCACTGTGAAGTATATATTTAGTGCCATCAAGCCGAAGTAGAAATCATCTTTTCATCTTCAGTTTCCTTCCAGTAAATTGGATTGCAACTTGTACTTTAGCAGAGCAATGTTCTGCATGCATGTAGCTGCAAAACAAGCCCAAAGTGTAATTGATGAGTGTTTAACAGCCAGAGAAAGAAAAGACTATACTATAACTATAATAATAGAATATAATAATAGCACTTTTACTATATGTGGCCATAAAAGAGAGAATTTAAAAAAAAGGATATCTTTTTGTGTGTTTTCAGAATGTTTCAATTTCAGATATGCATTTTCAAACATCTGTTGCTAAATTTTGTAGTGACTTTTTTTTCTTGAAACCAATACACTTCCTCATCAAGGTTTTTAAAAAATTTCTAGATGTTTGTTTTGCAATCAAACCACCACTTTGGTTTACTTACAAGCTGTAAAGGCCTTCAACCTGTCTTATTAGATCTGCTCAGGCGTTTAAACTGTTCATTCTTAATTTCATTTCAAACAAAAGTCATCATTTTGTCTTAAATAAGTTGCAATGTTTCCTCTTTCAAATCATTACTTTAGAGAATTCAATTGTTTAAAAAGTGACCTGTTTGCTGACCTGTATGCTCAGATACTTGAAGTTTTAAACTCTTGCACCCATTACTTCTGGGATTTTTGTTTATCAAGCAAATCTAAATAATAAATCAGCCTTTGTGATACAGCTTTTTCCCCACAAAGTGGGTCAGATAGTTTTTCAGCTTGTTTGGTTTCAAAGTTTTAATTCCCTAGCAATAGTAACGTGTAGCAGAGAGGGATTTGAGTTTTTCAATGTTTAGTTTAGGTTAAAAAGCTTTTGCCATGTTTGTGATTGAAGAGTTTTTACAAGAGGCTGGCATGAAAATGTTTAGATGAACACTTAAAATCATAAACTATAAAGTATTTATATCAGCATTTCAGTTCCACATACTAGTTTTCAACAATTCATTTGTTGCCAGTGTTCTTTATATTTTCATAACGAGCCTCATAAATGGACACTTTCTGTCTTATCATAACCTCATTCTTCTTTTCACTCTCCTGGCGAGTGTGAACTACTCCGTGATGAATGAGCTTCTTCTAAAAAAAAGACATCAAATATTCAACTGCCCTGAACTCCAGAAAGAAAAACTGAGCAAATTGCTCTCCGAGCGCTCTTTTTACATTGTACTACTCTGAAATTCAGAAGTCCCTTCTCCACGCACTGAAGCTCAGAGAGCTGCTGGGCATAAATTATCCTACTAATTGTTTTATTCATGATGCTAAAGTGAGAGGTTCTTCAAAAGTATCCATTATTTTGCAACTTCCTTCAACCCTTAGGTATTTTTCTAATCTGTTAGTAATTATTATTATTTATAAGGTGGAAGTTATTTGTGTGTAGGGATGAAGGACACAAAGGTCTGAATGTTTGGACGAAGGTGTTTGTGTATTCGTGGCTTCAGGCTGTGTGAGACTCACGCTCACACACCTGGCATCCCTGAGGGGCAGGTCTGCAAATTAGAAACGTAACCTTCACACAACCTTTGACTCATTTCACCTCCTTTTTTTTCCCCCTTCACTGTTGGTGCTTTTCAAGTTCATATTTTATTGCTTTCTTATTTTCACTCAGACATATTCTGTTTCTTAAAGTGCTGCAAAATTTTACATTCAGGAAACCTGAACACTGTTGCAGAGACAGGTCAATCTTTTTTTAATTTTTATTTAAATCAATAGTTTTTATTTAATTCAGGAAACAAGAACTTTAATTTAAAAATACCCTTAACTTGTATGGAGGGTCTAATTTAAGATATCTGCAATAAATTACTGACTACCTGAGAGATATCAACAATTAAATTATGACTAGTTATAAAGTAAAATTGAGATATCTCACCTTTTTGTTCTGACTAACCAAAACTTTAATTAAACATGTTTTAAATGACATCAGGTGTGTAGGTAAAGTAAATATTGGTGTTGTTGGCAGTTTTTGACATTTGTATTATTCATATTTATTTTGAAATTATATTGTATCAATTGATCAAAATTAGGAGTTATATCAGGATATAAATTTTAGCCATATTGTCCAGCTCTTTGTCTGTTGTGGAGCAGAGGGAGCTGAGCTGTAAGGTGAAGCTCTATTTACTGGTCGGACTACATTCCTACACTCACCTATGGCTGTGAACCTTGGGCAGTGACTGTAATAACAGGTGATACAGGTGGTCAAAATGAGTTTTAGCCATGGAGTAGACTCTCCCTTACAGAGAGCGTGAGAAGTTCAGTTACCTCGCGGAGACACAGAGTAGAGTCGCTGCTCCTCCTCATCGAGAGGAGCCAGTTGAGGTGATTCATCTGGTAAAGATGCCTCCTGAACTCTTACCTATAAAGGTGCTTCAGGCATGTCCAACTGGGAGGAGACCCCAACCTGACTCAGAATAAGCAGAAGATAATGGATGGATGAAAACAAGAACCTTTTATTATTTGCATTTGGCTTTACAATAAATGAAGTAGAAACGCACTGTTTATGTGCATTTTAGTTTAGTCTATAGTTGTATTGTCTGTATTGCCTGAAATAGTCATTTTGCTTCCCAAAGAGTTTATTCATGAAGTGTTTATTTAATATATAAGTATATAATATATAAGTGTTTTTATTGTACATATAAATATTTTTATTGTTAATATATTTTTTGTTTTGTTTATGAAATGAATAAAGTTTTCTAATCTAATCTAAAAAAAAATCCAATATAATTTCTTTGAACACAGACCACTCTCCTGTATGTTTTAGATGTTTCCCTGCTTTGGCACACCTGATTTGAATGTATGACTGATTGACATGGTTCTGCAGAACTTAAAGACCTGCTAAAGAACAGGGAAACAACTAAAACATGCAGGATAGTGGTCCTTGAGAACTGGAGTTGAGAACCACTGGTCTAAGGACATGGTCCTCAGTCTGAAAAGGGTGGGTTGGCCTCTCTAAGATGCTTTTGAGTTTATGCACAGTTTAATTTTCTCTGTTTTTGTGTTTAATTTTCACCTTTTTCTCAGTGATCCTGGTCAACAAACCCCAGCTGATCACTTAGTTGTCTGGTGACTGCATCAATTATAGATGCATTTGTCTTGGAGACGATTTACACAGTTAGGTTTTTTTAATGTCAGATTTTGCCTGTTGTACTCAAGCTAATAAAAAGGGCACTAATAAGACATAAAAACACGCTTAGGTAATGCTAATTATGTTTGGCTTTAATCCAAAATGTAATAAAAGTAGCTGCAGTAAAGCTTTAGGCCTACTGTGATTATTTTTATTCTGAGTGGCATAAATTACACGTTCTGTTTTTAAAGCAAATGTTAAAACTAATTAATGCTACATTAAGTATTTTGTAGTAGATTTAGGTTTTCATTTAACATGTGGCATACAAGCTAAAGTATGTTTAACAAATTTTGTATTTTTCACAAATGCTAAAAAATTTTGAGGGCACACAAGGAGTGTCAATTTTTTTTATTTAAATCACCCCCTTATTGTTGCTGATGTCTGAGTCTTGGTGTAAAAGGGAGACTCTCTGGAGCTTTGCTGAGTAAGCACTTCTGAATCTCTAACCAGGGGAGACAGCAGAGCCCCCTGCAGACATTAACCAACACACCAACCCTTTGTGTGGATTATTATGTGTGTGTGTGGGACTATCTAGTAAGTCTGCATGCCTTTGCGGGTGGGTTCCCTTCTTCCATGGTTTCCCCCCGCTGCCTGTCTGCTATCTTCTGTTGCTGTATTGTTGGTTACTGCATTCTTCCTCTGTGCCTCTTTTGTCTGGATCTGGCAGCGTTCATGTCTGTCTGTCTTTCTGGCATCTTCACAAAATGTTTTTTATAGCTTCTCCCCTGTGTCTCCACCCCCACTCCCCCCATTTTTCCTTTTTTTTATTAAGAGGATGAGTAAATGAATCTCTTTGTCTTGCTCTGCAGTGTAACCAGCTAATCAGGCCATTCACTGATTATACACTTCACGTTAATCACGTATGTGTGTCTGAATGTGTCTGTGCACAATGACTTTTGGCTCGTGCGCTTTTGTGTATTTTATTTTTTTAATGTACCAGTCAAGATGTATTTGTTGATTTGAAACCTTCATTGTGTTGTCAGCTCGTTGTTTGGCATTCAGGTGTGAAAATGTAAATGTGACGCATCTAGTCAGAAAAATGATGCATTCACGCTTTTTGTTACCTGCCTGTCTGCATGTAGGAATGTGTGTATTTGTGTCTGTGAAAAGAGATGAGAGAAGGGGGGGAGCAGATGAGGTAGGAGAAATGAGGAAAAAGAGGGAGCAGGGTAGGTGGGGGGGCATAGAGGGGGAAACCAATTATCGTGCAGATAACAGGCAGGCTATGGATTTTTCTCTTCTGCTGCTCTTTTATTCAGCTTCTGTCACTCTGTCTATTTTTGTCTTTCCATCCTTGTAGCAAATTTAAATTCCAATTTAAGGGGACTTTATTGACATAATGGAAAACTCCCAAGGTATAGATTCTATAATGCAATGTCGTGTTTTTTACTCGGGGCATGTGTGCGGTCTTATTTACAGCCACAGATGGTCTGCTAAAACGTGTCAAACACAAAGACTGGCATTTTGTCAATATGCCCCCTGCCTTTTTCTGTGTGTCACTGTGACCGGCAGCCAATCACACGTCTAATCTGCATTGTCATGCAGTCCTCCTGCATTAGTCGTTTGGATGCTCTTGATAGCTACACAATTAGCTTGGTCAGGATTGACCAACTCTTGTATACAATCAGATCCTTTTCTAACAAACAAAGGGCAGAAAGTCTCTTTTATTATCAGTAATTTGGACAATTAAATATTTTACTTGTTCTGCTTTAGCTAGAAACTGTTTACTGTAACCGTCCCACCAATTAGTGTCTAAATAACTCAGCATTGGTCAATTTGTTCATTTTGATCTACCTATTGGAAAACTGTGTTTTTAATTTAAGTTTAAAAGTCCAACTTGTGAATCTTTTGCATATGTAGTCATGTTTCAGTTTAGTTTATCACTTAGCCTTCCAAACATTATTTTAGCATGAATTGCTTGCAGTTCAAAGTTGAAATGTATGAGTGTCTGGTTGCATCACTGCTACGTTTTCTTTAGAAGTGAAGAAAACGACTTTGAAAACTGCTGATTAACACTTCTCTGTTCAGTCTTTGGTGGGAAATATAATTCTGGGAAGAAATGCTGCTGATTTGTTTTTGATTTAATTTAGACATTCTAATATATTTTCAAACTTGTTACAAGGATGGTCAACAAAGTTTGATGGTTCACCACATCTCCTGACAGTTTGTCCTGAAAGTGTTTTAGATTCTGTTTTTTATGGTTTTTGTTTTACAACAATACTCTTTTTTTTTTTTCAATAAAGTAGAGTTTGATATGGATTTGTATAAAATGGCACAAAGACACATCCTCAGTGATAGTCCTTTTAATCTTACCCTGCTGGTTTTTATGTGTTTTTTCATTGGTTTCTCTTGGTAAGTTTTCTCTTCTTCCCGTGTCAAGTCACTTCTCTGCTCCCTGTCAGCTGTCCTGCATGTCTGTGGCTTCATCTCTGAAACTCTAAATCTCACGGTCTTACAGTTGTGGATTTTATTTAACAATAGTGTTGACACTGTTTACCCAAAACCGCTGATGTTGGATAAGTGCATCAGCTTGAATGACGGTGATATTTCAGTTAAATTCACAAAGAAGAGACAAAGAGAGAAAGCTCTTTGAACTATCTCATCAGTTTGAAAATGTTATCTTAAAGCCTTTCCTACATTTTTCTGGTTTTATGTCTGTCATCTGGTTCTGTAAAAAATAAAAACGCACAAGGATCATATTGCAATTCAACTATCTTAAAATACAATCTCTTTGTGCTCACTAGAGGAATGATCATGATTATTATTGCCTGTTGTGTGTGCATGTGTGTTTTTCCTGTATTTGTAATGAACCACCAAAAACGTTTTATGGAATCTCTCATAGTAACAATCTACAACCAATTAACTTTTGGAGTCAACCAGATTCAAGATGGCAGCCACAAATTGCAAGTTTTTGCCACATCAAGTCAGTGTTTTGCATCTTTATCTTGTGATTATTGTCCAGGCTGTAATTGCTGTTTGTTTTGGAGAGTCCTCTTTAGCAGGTAAAAAGCTGCTCCAGGGTTAAAGTCTGGAGATAGATTCGGCCAGTCTTTGTTGTTTTGCCTGTGAGTTCTGGATCATTATCTTGGTGCATGATAACAGATCTCCAAATCATTTTAGTTGCATCTTTCTTTAAATTGGCAGAATAAATTATTCTGTTATCGTAAATAGGTCTTTTATAAAATGGTGATTGTCCTTAGGAGTTTTGAAGCTTGTTGTTGTACTTGAGTGTATGTGACAGATTATTTTTTTTTATGTCTGGATACAGTTTAAATTTTCATTTGGGAAAAATCTGGATTAGGCTGTTTAGTTTTTATTCTAATTAAGCTACTTGCCTGTTTCATGCAGATTATTGTACCTTGAATACAACAGTTTGCTTTGCTAATCCTTTTTTCTTATTCGTCTCACATCTGTTTGTACCACTAGTGGATTTACATGGATTAAAGTAATCCTTGCTGTTTCAGAAACTATATATTTTTCAAGATATTTGAAAATTCCTCATCTGTTTTTAATAATCCGAGAGATGTATGCCTAGTATTTTGTTCCTTAATTTGTCATTACATATCGCATAACAATGCAGCTTTAATTTGCAGTAGAAATGTGCTCAATGTTGCAAAGCTGTTGTACTTTTTGTTCTAATAGAAAATTACAGAAACTTGTTGATAGATGCCAAACAAACTGCATCTTTCAAGCACAATTGTCGGCTTTGAAATGGTGAGAGAGAGAGTTCCTACTGGGCATTTTGTTGCTGCAGCTGTCCACATTTCTGTCTTTTTTTTTTTCTTTCTTCATTTTGTCATTTCCCAGTGTGAATAATTGACTACTAGAATTGGATAATAATATGCAACTGGGACACAGGTTCTTTTGAGGTGGAAATGCCAGCGGTACTAAAAATTGATTGTCTGAGCTTTCAATAAAAACTAGAATAAGTTAATTTTCTGTAGTGCTTTAAAATAGTTCTGTTCTTTGATGCTGCAAAAAACATTGGAAGACTTCACTTCTGTTGATTTGCTTGTTTTTGGTGCTTATATTTAAAGAACTGAGACAAAAACATGAAAGAAACCATGTTGGTACTTTGAAAGCACAAATAATTTTTTTTAAGTGACTATTGTTTACAGTAATAGATGTCATTATCTTTCTTTAATTCAGTGTATTTAATCTGTGTGAACTCCAGACATTACGCAGTGTCTGACTGAACTGTAAATAGTCATAAGATAAAAATCAGAAAAAAGCACACTCACACAAACACACACATTTCTGGATGCTTTCTTTTCAGCATCTAAAGATTTGGCCTTTGAATGAAGTGCTCCCTCTCCTCATCTCTTCATCCTTTTCAGAAGGCAGGTCCCTCCTCTTCACTGTTTGGGATAATTAAGTGGTCCCACCTCCAGAGAGTCTGAGGTTTTGATGGGAATCCAAAAACCACACAGTGGGTTAGCTTTATGGTTTCTTAAGATGTGGTTTTCCTCAGGAATATGTATAGAAGAGTGTTTTCACAAAAGACTCAAGAAGCAGGAACACACGCGCACACACACATTTTTCTATCCTCATGGGGACTTTGCATGGACTTCCATTCATTTTTCATTCATTTATATAGCCTAACCCTGACCACTTACCCTATACCTAATCAACCCCAGTACACACTAAACCCTGAACTTAACTTAGCCTCAATTCAGGTCTTAGTCCTAAACCCAACCCCTCACCCAGGAACAGCATTTAAACTCCTATAGGGACTGGGCTTTGGTCCTCGCTAAGGTTCAGTGGGTCCTCACAAGACTTTACCAGAAAATATACAAACACCCACATGTCTGCTTCAGCAGCCTGAAAAACCTTCAAACATTGTTTATAACATGACAAAAGATGATTTCACATTAAAATGAACCTTTTTGTTATTTGTTTAATAAAACATTACTCTCTTTTTTCCCCCAGACAAAAAAAATGTGAAATGTCAAGTCTTTCACTGTAACAAACATCTCAGACTTATATCATTATCAGCAAGTGGAAAAACCTAAACAAGAAAAAACATGCCGTTATAAAGTTTTTCGGACAACAGCTTGTTTTTAAAGATTTAAAGCACTTCTTCTGCTAATGATGTTGCGGTGTTGACGCCGAGGAGAAGAAAAACATTTTTCTAATCAGATCAATTTATTTTAGCAGCTCGCTTTTCTCCTGCCAGTTATAGCTTTGTTTAACCTTCTTGAAAATTAAACAGCTTGTCTACTTTATTTCCAAATGTTCTTTTTTTTTTAATCACACGATGGTTAGATAAGAAAAGGAAAAAGCTAGGCAGGTAATGAGCTTGTTGAGTTTGACAAGGCTCACATTTGAGTATTCATGGTAATGATTACTTTTAATTTTTAATGTTGATTTAAAACATACTTCACTGCATTTTGTAATTATTCTAAATCCCGCC
Source organism: Anablepsoides rubrolineatus (assembly GCA_031762495.1). NCBI lineage: Eukaryota > Metazoa > Chordata > Actinopteri > Cyprinodontiformes > Rivulidae > Anablepsoides > Anablepsoides rubrolineatus. The sequence goes on along the minus strand of JARVGW010000346.1, from coordinate 10,149,639 downwards.
TAAATATTAATCCTTTGCTGACTCAGTGACTGAATATCATGAAAATGTCCAAGTTAGTTCTTGTATAAACAGGCAGAAATAATCAAAAATGAAGCCATTGTGCATTCTTGTTTTTTCTCTATATTTCAGAGATATTTGACTACATGTAGCCAGGGTGTTGCAAAAAACAGTCATTATTACAGATCAGTCGATAGCCTCATTTTTTTCCACCCTTGAAGTGCTCTTTGAACGCTCTGCTCAGATACTCTGGAGTATTCCCACTCAAGAAAACATGTCTAAAAGCTGCAAAGAAATAACTCTAAACAAGATCTGTATTTGATTCTTCAGACTTTCCCTGGATCCTCATGTGTAAACTACAAAATGCAGGTGAAAAGTGAAATCTAGACGTTTGATGTCATATAAAAGTTGTTTATGCATCTAAAGCAACAAACATTCTGTTCAATATCTTCATTGTTCCTGCTTTTATTTTTTTGGAATCAGCGATGAAAAGAGAAGTGAAATGAAAGCTGATGAGTTAATCCCACTTCCAGCAGGAAATCAAAGCTCAATGTGAAATAAATTACCTTCTTTTTAAAGTTAAAGTTTTTGCAAGTGCATTGATGTGATGCAGCTGATGGAGGGGTGCAGAGATGACATGATTAATATGGTAATGCTCTGCCAGTTGTTCTCTTTCTTTCTAAAAGATGAACTGGAGATTGCTGTTTTGCTCAGACAGCCGCCGCAGATGCGTTGATGGTGACTGGCATCCCGGTCATTTTCACAAATGAATCGAGCTTTCACAAATAATCTGTCACTCCTTCGCCCGGTCTCTCTCAGCGTTGTTCTTGGTGGTAGGGTGTGTATGTGTGTGTGTGCTGCAGCCGGCGAGGTCACACACCCACACATAGGTTGCCTCCTCTCACAGCGAGACTCAGCCTGGATCTCTGAGCTCTGCTTCCTGATGTGTGTTCACCAGGTGAGGGAATGTCTGACTGTCTGTTGATGCCATGAAAGGTGGAGTCAGGGACAGAACCGGATACCAGCAGGTCCCAGCAGGCCTTGCCCTGAAGCCTCCTGACCGGAGACTGACTGCAGAGCTGCTTACATGTTTCAGACAAACCAAAAAACTGTATGTTCCTTTTACAATACATCTAGCCTAATAACCATAAAACCATCTTTATATCAGCTAATTCTTTAAATTAAATAGTAATGACTAAAAAAAAAGATGATGGGTTCTCTGACCTCTTGGCCTTTAAAGGCACTTGTTCTTAATAATGGCTAACACTACAGAGTTCTTTAGGTGCCCTTAATTACCAAACCAAACAGATACAAAATCAGTAGAAATCATAAAGCAAAACAAACTAATTAAATTAAACAAAATTATATTTTAAAACTATCTATGATCTACTCCAGCATAGCTTTGGGACATAAACACTGAGAATTTGAAAAAAGGTATTCTATTAATAAACAAACATAAAAAGACTTTTCAAACCCTTCATTCTTTTCTTAACTTGCCAGTTTTTAATGCAGATATGAAAATATTTTTTTGGTAGAATGACTGATTCTGTCCTGTTTTTAGAAATAAATATGTATTAGTTGTGAGTGATGTATCAGCCATACCAAAAACAAAACATATACCAAAAAGGTAGTAATTTTCTCTAATTTTGCTTTTTAATTACATTTGAAGAATGTTTTAATTTATTTTATTTTTAATTTATTTATAATAATAAAACTGATGCATATAGGGGTAAGGTTAATAAACATGTTGGTGAAATCCCTGACTGGAGTCTTTTACTCATCTTAACCAAGTCACTTTTATTTTCTATAATTAACAACCTGAGGTTATCATTATATTTGGTCATTAAAAATGTCTTTTTTAAATTGTAAATTGAATCTATTCTACAACCATTTCAAAAAACAAGGTTAAAGAAGATCAAAAGATGTAGCTGTAATTTTTATTTTGGGATTTAAACAAGACTATGATTTAAAAAAAAACTTCTTGAGACAAACTAACTTTATGAACTTCATTATTTGCCTTTCAAAAATGCCTCTCTTAAATTTGACCTGCCCCTTTTCTCCATTTCATTATTTAGTTCAATGAAATTACTGGTACAAATGTACTTTGTATTGCCTTTCACATGTAGTTTGTCAGCTTGTTGTACGTGTAGTACAGCCCTCGGCCTGCCCTGATCGATGTGCTTCTCCTTGAACGGCCTTCTGTCTTAGAAGAGTATAATAGCTGCTCAGAAGTTGTGACCCCTCTAATGAGCGGCTAATTTATTTATGTGGTTCAGACAGCAGAAAAGCTTTTGACCCGAGGCAATGAGTTGGCATATTTCACTGCGTGCATGCACTCAGAATATGTTTTAATCAGCTTTGCGTGAAAGTATGAAGCAAACTCCCTTTTAAAAGAGGCTGCACAGACATAAGCAGAAGAAGTAACATTTCTATCTGCAATCATCTTAAACATTTTCAAGTTTCTGTTTAAACACTGAAAGCAGTTTTTTAATTAAAGGCTCTATACCTACATAAATCTGTTCTAAATAGTTTTCTTATATCAGTTTTGTAGGAATTGCTTATATTTTAATTAAAAGCATGCCAGATCTATAAAATGCATTCTTTTAAAAACACAATCTGCAAGTTTTTTATGACTTACTATTACCTGTGTTCTTTATAGTCAATATTCAGTTTGAAATTAATATACTACTACTCCTCCAGAACTCTGCAGGCATGTAAGACCTCATTTTGTAATAATAACGTATTATGTAATAATGTAATAAAATCAGGCTTCAAAATGTAATAAACTTGCACTAAAACCACATTATGTAATAATTGACGCAAAATGTAATAAAAGTCTTCAACACATTTTGTAATACTCGCAGCCGCATTATGTAATAACATTATTACAAACTGTGGTGGTGTAATAATCTGGTGCATTATGTAATAAACAATCAAAAACAGTATTTCTGTTAATCCTAATCAATATACTTTAATATAGGTCCACCTGTACCCCCCAACTCCCCTTGCGTGTGATTAATACTGATTTTATTAAAGGAAAATTACGTATTTTTAAGGCTCATTATACAGGTAAACATCTGAAGGGTTTGACATGTATTTTCAACTCAATTTAGATATATTTTGGGAGTTGTCTACAAAGTGGAATCATTTCTGTAACAGGGATCAGGACAGTAAATCTGAAAATGCAAATAAATAATGAGAAGTTCTGTGTTTTATTGTCAAGGTTATAAAGATTTTATTATGTAGTATTTGCAACATGACAGTTATTACAAGTATATTATTTAGGATGAACAGAAATGTTTTTTTGATTGTTTATTACATAATGCACCAGATTATTACACCACCACATTTTGTAACAATTGCCACAAAATGTAATAACGTTATTACATAATGCGGCTGTGAGTATTACAAAATGCATTGAAGACTTTTATTACATTTTGCGTCAATTATTACATAATGCGGTTTTAGCGCAAGTTTATTACATTTTGACGCCTGATTTTATTACATTATTACATAATGCGTTGTTATTACAAAATGAGGTCTTACAAGGCAGAATCGCTGCTGACCCTTCTCACCCTGGTCACAACCTGTTTTATCCCCTCCCCTCAGGCAAAAGAACCTCCCGCCACAAGAGGGAGGTTCATTAGACTAACGAACAATGTTAAATCGGCTCTGGCCCATCGCTGCCGTCCGTGCTTGTATTTTTTTTTGTTCGCATTCTTCGTCTTATATTCTGACTTGTTTTCTTTCCTCACTTCAACAACTTAGCTTTAGTTCTCTTACTCCTTGCTATGCGCACCATTACACCAAAGCAAATTCCTAGTCTGTAACTTGTTTACTGACAATGGCAATTAAGTGTTTCTGATTCTTATTCTGATATCTAATTGATGCCAATTGAGATGAACCAGGCAGAATGTTTAGGTCAAAATCTGAAAAAATAAGCTGAATTTGCTTCTTTGAATCCAAGATTTCAGTATTGTGTGCAAATAAAAAGATAAAGCAGTTAGATGCAGTAAAGCCCAATCCTCCAGTTCTCCTCCGATCCAAAAGGCACTCCCTGTTCTGCTCCTGCTGTGCTGATGGCCATGTGGGAGTGAAATCGCCGTTCAGCTCAGGGTTTTATCGATCCGCTATGGAGGAGTCCTCTTTGGCAGCTTCTCTTGTTGCTTATGAATCACTATGGTGCTAAACATAAAAACCCAGCACATGGAGTTTTCCACATAACCTGCCACCTTCATACGTTTTCTTCTTTGGGATCTCTTCGTGTAATGCCAAGCATGAATAATTGCTCTGCTAGCTGACACAATAGCAGCTCAACTCGCCTATTAATTTGGGTGACAAAAGAATTGATAACAGCTGTAATTTCCCCATTCTCCCCTGTAATATTTTCTGTTGAGGATGACTTGAGCGGGCAATTCAGGCACAGGAGATTGAACAAAACGGGTCGTGAATGAATGATTATTTGTCTAATTGCACAAAAGAGCTGCTGGCTTTGAAAGGGCATCGGCAGAAAAACAAAGAATTTAGATAAAACAGCCGAAAGAGGACATTAGTGTTGAGATGGATAGTTTTTATGTTTGTGATGATAGTGGAAACCTGCTTTGTATGGCTTTTGTTGGGAAATTACCATGTAGATAATCAAATCTAACTATCAAGCTGTGACTTTCTGTTTCTGAGGCTCTGCACCTGTGACTGTGAGCTTCGGACCGGGAGATTTCTCTACAAACCCGTGATTAATT
>JARVGW010000346.1:10122600-10135972 GCA_031762495.1 Anablepsoides rubrolineatus | reverse complement strand
TTTTTTTTTTTTTTTTTTTTTTTTTTTTTAATTTTTTTTTTTTTTTTTTTAAATTAAATAAATTAAAAAAAAAAAAAAAAAAAAAAAAAAATTAGATGAACTGCAAATACTGTATATAATGGTGTTACTTACATAGATTCATGTTAGAGAGTGATGATTTTTTAAAAATATAACTGTAAAGTTTTCTTTGCTTTAAAGATCCTTTCAGTCATAATGAAGTAAAAGCTTTTCTCCTTTTTAAATTCAAGTCATTGATCCAAATTCAAATTTCCCAGCTCAGTTCTTCCTTACACTTCATCTCACCTGCCTTCCCGCTCTCTGACACTTTATCATCTGTGGCCTCGCACATCTGTTTGGCTGTGATAACAGCTGCCCCCGTCGACAGGGAGCAGACGATTGCCGCGGGGACTTTAAATCTTACGCGCTCACACATGCTCTGCACCAGCTACACAGATGCAATTAAATTACAAAACTTGCTTTCCCGGGCTGATGATGATGGGATTGGTAAACGCGTCCCCGCTCAATGGACGCCTGCCAGAGCTCGCAGGTTCGTCAGCATGCAGGATGTCAACCGTGGAGTGGGAGAACGACTGCAGCGAGAGATACCAGTTTGATTTTGTAGTATCACAGCCAAACATCACCCACTTCCTTTAGTGCTTTTTATACTTTCCAACCTACAGCTTGAATGATTTTCAAAGCAGAGGCTATAGAATCGGAGCTCTTAGAGTTCAGTTTTTCTGAACAAAAAAATATAAAAAAAACTTCAATTATCGCAAATTTACATTTAGGCTTTTTGCAACTCTTGTGATGTTTTTGCATTTTGCCACTTTTTTCCTAAATGTTAATCCACAAAAGGACTGTTGCATGGTCAGTATAGTAGAACTCTCATAAAAGCACAACTTTGAGTGAGGAAACTGAGAAATAATGTAATTCTTCACATATTAGAACACTGAGCCTCTTGGTGTTCTTCTTAAGAGATACCATCCATCCTCACAGTTGGCACCCGTGTGCTGAGTCACTTATTCCAGGACTTTGGAGTGTGTGTGTGTGTGTGTGTGTGTGTGTGTGTGTGTGTGTGTGTGTGTGTTAGTGTGCTGCTGATGAATGTGTATCTGCACCTCTGTGCGTGCGCACACAAATGTTTTGTGTGCATCTCATTTGTTTTGTTTGAAAGGTCTTTGGCATTGGCTGCAACTTCCTGGCCAGTTTTAAACTTGGCAAATAGTCAGACTGGACTGTCTGCTTCGTCTCCCAGACAACCACAGGGAGTGAAAATGAGGGGTCAGCGGGAGAGGTCAGGATGGGGCAGAGGGCTTGTGTGTGTGTTGAAGTCTCAAATGTTTTGATATAAAAAGACAATGACAGTGCAGTTCTGCACAAAGCTAAATTTGGTAAAGGTACTTATGGGGATTTTCTTGTAGTAGCAGCACAAAAAAGTACTACAGTATATTTTCTTTAACCCATATATCTTTATGAAAATATCACACAATAACAAAGTTCCCTGAAGTTAATTATTCCTTTTCAGTGAGTTTAATTGCACACCTAAGCTCTAAAAATTAAATGTGCTGAAAATGTTGAGACATTAGCTGCTAGTAGATTATTATAGCGCACATGAATTATGTTCCTGAGCGTGTTGGTCTTTATGGTTGCACGTTTTTTTTCCTCTAACCAGGTGTTGAGTTACATCCGACTGCCTCCCTGGAATGGTGACATTGCAGTTTTCTGTGCATTTGAGTGTCCTTATGTGAGTCAGCTCACTGGTAACTTTATGTAGCCTGAAGCTGCAAAGCAAAGGCACACTTGGTCTCAGATATTTTTTGCACTGTCTCACATTTCGTTCAAGGCAGCACACATTTCTGTTGCCACGTTTTTATACAGCGAATCAAAAGGAATCCAACACATGTGGCTGAGCCCTGCGATCAGGGATATGTGCAAATGGAACCAGATCACGTGATCTTGAAAAGACCACTCTGACCTTCCCTCAGCATGACACATTGATGAGGGTATGTTGGAGCCAAAAGGTGCAGGGATGCTCTGAACAGTGGATTTTTGATTCAGCATGTGCCTCAAGTGTGTTCTGCTTGAGTTTGTACTGTGCAACTGAAAATAATTATGTACCGACTCCACTTAGTCTAAATGTTTTTCTTTTTAAATTACTTTCATGTTGGTATAATTTAGATTTCCAATACTGTGTTTGATATTAAAGGTATAATAATGGATGGTATGTATTTGTTTACAGTTATAACATGTAAGATTTAAAAAGCATATTTTTGGAGAGAAAAAAGAGGCATTCACAAATGAGCCTATCACGAGAATGAATTTTGCTGAATGATAAATTATAGCGATAAATGATAACACCGTTTTGGAGACCACTTTAAACTAGTATGATACCATTCCTACTCTCCCGCCTCCTCTTACAAAGCTTACAGAAGTTTATGAAATTTCGGTACGTTAAAAAAAAACCAGTTACAAACTGACTTGGACTGGAGGCACCATAAATACACTGTTTACGAAGTTTATGAAATGAAACCCAAGGTTCAGCACGACAGCAGATGAAAGAAGGCGTGTATATGCATCCTCTCAACAAAGGTGTTGTTTGGTGGTTTTTAGTGATAAAATTATTAAGTGCTGTGCCAAGTCTGACCAACAAGTTTACCATAATGGGCTGAAGGTGATCAGGTAGAGATCTTTTTTGAGGCAAACTGTGATGGATTGTTAGTTATTGCAATGAGCGATGCTTTAAAATTCAATAAATCTGTGCTTTTTGCTTTGATTCCTGCTTGAAGTGTTTCTCTGGTCTTCTCCTGCGCTGCACGTGAAGTAGGTCAAACTCTATGTTCCGTGGACATACTGTACAAAGCTTTCCATGTGCCGATGCATTTTTCATGCTCTTGCTGTGTTTGCGTGAAGAGATTGGTGTGCTTCTGTGTGGAGGAGGGATGTCTTAGCTGGAAATATCTCTGGGTGTTTTGGCTCCTCCGTTGTTTAATTGAAAGGCCAACGAGAGGAGGGAGTGAATAGAAGAGTGTTCAAGGACCTGCAGGGCGACGGACAAAATCCAGTGGGAGGAAGATGGTGGGGAATTAAATGAGAGGAAGTGAGGAGAGAGTGAGCTGTGGGGAACCTTTAGATTGAGTCATGGGAATGGAGGGAAATCCTAATACTTGTTGAAAAAAATAAAAGAAATGAATACCTGCATGGAAAGATGTGGTTTTATTTAAGTATTATTATTTGCTAATTGTAGCTTACACTCCTGCAGTAGTCTTATCCTCATTAGACAAAAAATATGTAAGAAATTTGAGTGTTGGCTAATTAGAGAACCTCTCAGTATGTGATGGCCCTTTAAAAAATTTTAGTTTGACATTTTAGCATTGGATTAAAATTAAATTGCGCCTTCAAGGTGGCTTGGGGCACTGCAGACAAAGATAATTAAGTAGAAATGAGTAAAATTTAGCTATAGTTCAGATATTTTTGAGCATTAGTTAGGATAGCTACATATATTTTGAGCAAAAGCACATACACAATAAATAAATGGATGCATTTTGCATTTGAAAAACATCACAAATTAAAAATGCTTTAATACTGATTAGGGCTTACATTTCTTTTGTTTTCATACACATCGTATTTTACCCAGAAATAGATTCAGTGCTATCAGGAACATTTTTATTTTAGCTTATAAATGAGACAACAAGATGCATTTCTGATTATATGGATATTATAAAACTGTGGAGTTCAGGTTTTAGGTTTCATTTTTGAAACACTATAAGAACAAAGTAGAAAAAAACTGAAAGTAATCAGTGAGTTTAAAACACCCAGTGCTTTTATAGGTTAGTACAAAAGTCTGGGCAGTTAATCTTTATCAATTAATTTTTGTACTTAGGGTTTTATATTAAAAAATAGACAACCAATCGACTATATAAAATTAACAAGTCAACCAACAATAATGGAAAATCAACAAAAAACACATCAACTGTGAACAATCTGTCAGGGTTAATGATTGTTTAACCTCAGTTTTTAAAGGCAAATATGAAAACTAATAGAAGTGCTTTTCTGTGGGTTGCAGTTAAAAATGATAAATGTTAAAAACTGCAATTATTACAGCAACAAAAGCAGCTTTTTCCACTCAGTAGCAGCTCACAAGCTTAAAGTGCCGCCAGAGAGCACATTGTAATCAAGGGTGGGGTGGGAAGGCTGGGCTGACTCAATTGGACCTTTGTCTTTCAGCATATTTAAGTTAAAATTAGCCTGTTTATGTGATTTTCAAACATTCCTTCAGGACTAAACTCAACCACATGACAGGAGGAGATGTCTCGGTGCTGAGCTGGGGGGTGAAGCTAATAAGGGCTAACTGTAAGCAGTTTCCTGCTGATTGATGCTTTATTGTTTTCATGCAATAGTTGTTGTGAAGCAACCTAGAAGAATGACTACACTAGTCTTATGATTAGAGATCGACCAATACAGGTTTTTGAAGACCGATACAGATTATTTTGACATCAGTCTAATCGATACTCCGATACGTGCAGCCAATTATTTATTTTTTTGGCAGATTCTTAAAGTCGATACTGCTTTTTCTTCCTCTATTAACATGATAAAAAATAATAACAAATGTTACACAGGTCTCAATTTAAACAAAAAAGAAACATTTATTAACTGAGCCTTGTCTGGTGCAGGCTGAGTGAAGTGCTGCAACACATGATTTATTTTTTCAGCCACGTCTTAAAAAATAATAATTTATTTTTATCTAGTACATATTTAGTTTTTTTCATTTATATAGTAATCAGATTAGTATTTTTTTTATTTACATAAAATATAATTACCATGTTTTAATATCCCAGCATTTTTTATGGAAAAACAGGAACACACAGAAAAGGAGGAAGAGAGACACATACATCTTGCTATCTTTGTGAGGACTTCACACACACAGCGCTCACAGCAGCTCTGCTTCAGTCTGCGGCCGTTTTTTACATCGAGCAAAAAATGCATGTAAGCCAGCTGACGTTAACGAGCTTTAGAGCACAGTTTGAAATGTACACCAAAGAAAACCTGCATCACGACTTTCATACTGCGGTCAGACCAAACGTGATGTAAGCGGAGTCTGTCAGGTTCACATGTTTATGGTGGACGGCAGCTCTTCACTCGCTCTTATGAACGCGAGAAAAGACGGAGAGCATTTTTATTTTAATCTAGTAGGGAGAACAATAGAAGTGTTCTTCTATGCCCCTATGTCAAATTAATGAACAGCCATGTGCCTTTTAACAACACTATCAATAATAAAATAAATACATTAAATTTATGATTTTGATTTAAAATAAATTCCAGATGTCAGTTATTTTAACTCTTAAACTCATATTTAGTCTATAAATCGTTTTTTTTTTACACACTAAACTTCCAACACTTAAGCTCACACAGAAGGAAGGATGCTAAGACATGACAAAAATCATCAATGTGAAATTTATATTAGAGGTGTAAATATGTAGTAGAAGTGGTAAATATGAGTCAAACTAGTTCCTGAGTACTTTGAGGTAATCACTGTAGCTTACTCATAGTGCAGCATGTTATTGAGCTTGTATTATTAGCACATAATTTCAGTTGAGCATCATCGTGGGACTTTCCCACGCTGCCCTCCGTTTTTTTCTGCCCTCCTTAGTGAGGCCAAGTGAGCGTTTCCCACATCTCTGGGTTTGTGTTTGTGCTGATGGGAGAGAGACTGGGGAAAAGAGATGAGACATGCAAATTAAAAAATGGCTTTAAAGGGAGTCAAACATTTTTTTTATTATTATTTGTCTTTATACATGGTTGATTTTCAGCATTTAAGACTGAGCTGGTGTCTGCTGAGCTCAGTGAAGACGTTAACAGCCTGCTCGCTTTGATTCAGAGTGCCTTTTAGACCTTGTACATTTCCTTTTATCAAGATTTACTGAAGCACGGGAACTCATATTGACATGATTCATAACATAATCTGATGCTTTCTGCTTCATCTTTTTGTCTCCGTGTCATTTTTCATCTGCTCGGATTCAACTCTGAGTTTCTTTTTGTGAGGCTTTAAACACTTCCTTGGTTTGTGTACTTAATAAGTGTTGAAATTACCCATTAATGTTGCAGAAATTTACGAGCCCTGGATGATCAGTGTTTTTACAGCATATGCTCTGGCCTTTATATTCCTGCCCTGTCATGTATTTATAGTATATGTAAAAACTGCACGGCTGTTTACATATATAATAACACAGTGTGTTCAATCTGAGTGTGTGCTGTCTCCAATCTGCCTCAGTGTGGCTTGTGTAGATTTATATGTCTGTCTGTAATTGCCCCTAGTTTGTCTGCACTTCTTTTTTTTTTTTTTTTTTCTCCAGAAGCATCTCTGGCCCTGTAAGTGTGGAGATTTGTAACGACGGAGCCAGCAGGCCAAGCGTTGCATGTGTGCACACGTTCATTCGCCTCGTGTGTGGGTGTGTGAGACTCTGAAGTGATTATGACTGGGCTGCGTCCTTGTTTTAATTCTTTAAATGACCCTGAAAACACTCTGAGTTACACCGCGCTCAGTTCCAGCATTGTGTCTGCGAACGAGGGGCTTGGGGATTACAAAACGCTTCGTGTGAATTAGAGCAGAGCTGCTCGTTTCGTCTTTGTCAGGTTCATGCATTTGCCGGGGGGCTATAGCTCAAAAGTTTAAGTGAATGAAACAAAAGTCATTCAATCACAAAATAAGCACACCTGTGGCTTTTATTCTTACTGTTTTACCTGCTTTCTGCTTCTGTTTTCAGTTTGGTGTATCTTCAGTTACATCTGTTCTCTTAAAAACAGCTGGTAAAGTTTTATTGGAGCATTTCAAATCGGATAAAATGTGGTTAAATAGTGGGAAAGAACTTCAAATGCTTGAAAACCAGCAAAATCATCAGTTTAGGTGCAAACCTTACAGGGTTGACAGATAAAAGTAGTGTCTGTGACATGTATATCCTTCAAACACAAAAAGACAAAGAAAACATCTTTATATTGAAGAAACTTGGCATAATACACATTTTCCCATTTTGATGCACAACTGGCATCTTTTCTTTTGAAATTGGCTCAGCTGAAGTGAAAGAGGACGTGACATCAAAGGGGAACTTGAAAAATAACTCTGGTTTTTGTTTATTGAAACAATATTATCTGAACTCTGACTCCTCATCTCTGATAGTGATTTAGAATAGTCTAAACACCAGATTCTTCTCTACAGTTTGTCTTTTTAGACACTGTAGCAACGCTGTTTACATGCAGACATTCCCCTTAACATCACTTCGTGTTACTTCACATGTGAATATCTCAACAACTGTTCGTCTCAGTGGTGTTAATTCTATTTTGCAATATGTTATCAATGTTATATTTTCAAAAATTCATTCATCTTTGTTACAAACATTTGATGTCGCAGGCACAGAGGAAACTCAACTGAATCAATAATCAAAGCCAAAGTCTGACTTATAGGAACTAAACTATAAAGGATGTGATTAAACATTTGTCACTTTCAGGTTATTTCAGATAGTTGTCTGTGGTGAACTAGAGCAGGAACATTTTAAAATTGACAGACTTCTTAGCACAAGTCTGATCAACAACAGATCTGTTTGTGCTGAGCTGTGCTTCAGTTACTGATTCATGGATGAAACTCATCCTATTTGTTTGATTTCGAGGACAAAATGAAGACAGAAGGCCAAGAGCAGCACACGCAGCTAGAGTGCAGCTATTAGTTTAACAATTCAGCAGTTTAAACATCATTTTTGTGTAATTTGGTACAGATACAGCCTTTAAGCTCCAGAGGAAAATGTACTAAATGTTTATTTAATTCAGGCACAAATGAGGATCAAGTTAATTGCTTTAAATGCAATAACCTTTTATAATTTATTTTATGGACTTGTAATAAATAAAACATGCCTCCAAGCAACAGTTGACCTCCGTTGAGCATAATTACAAAAAGTATATTTTTACAGTGTTTATTTTAAATAATGTAAAATTTGCATACAATGATACAAAAGCTCCTGGAACTGTTGAAAAAGGAAACAGACACTTATCTCTCCGAGCTGAGAGAGATTTTTAACCCTCGGGTGAATTTTTCGGGTTTGCAGACACGCTTTTGAGGAGCTATTTTGATAAACCCGATAAATAACGCCGGCCAGAGAGGCTCATGTTTTAAATACCTTCTTGTGGTGGGTAATTGCATGCAGCTGTGTGTGAACACTACTTGGCAGTGGACGTTTTAATTTGTGTGCGAGAGCTCTTTTTTGTTTTGCTGTTTATGTGATTGGTGCGGAAAGACTTTCAGTCGAGATGGGAAAACATGTGAATGTATGATTTAGTTAAGTTTAGAGGGCAACAGATGAAGGAGAAGCGACTGTGATGGAATCAGATGAATTGTAGAAGTCAGCGTCTGCAGGGCAGAATGGTGTGTTTATGGGGAAATTAGGTTAAAGTAATGAGCAGTCTATCAGAGAAGTTAGACTGTTGGACTGAAAATCTGTTCGCTGTGCTTTCTGAAAAGATGCTTCAACTCAAACCTAAACTTACCACTTCTCTGTGAGTTTTCACTTCTTTAAATTCTCCTTGAAACAACCAGCTATGTCTGACACAATGACTCAAAGCCACAAAACACATGACTGCGCTTTTTTCAAGTTTGCCAAAGAAGAAAATCATAAATATAATAACAAAGCCGCGACAAACTAATGATTTCCCAGTTTAATTTCATGGATCATTCATGTTTCGTCTTATCAAATCACTGGAACCAAAGATAATCTTCAACCATAACCTACTTTGATTACCTTAAATCATTTTATGCCCTGAAAAATAAACACAACAGCTACGTTCACCAGTTTCTGTTCTTTGTCAGTAATATATTTACTGAAACACCATGTTTAATGTGCTTTTCATATAGATGTTTTGTTCTGTTTGAACTGCTCAAATTATTGGCTTTAAATCATTATTATACATCATTTCTCTCATTTTAAGCTCTCAGTAATATTACTTAACAGAAACAACCGTCGTTTCCCTCCTGTGGGATTTGTGTTCTGCTTGCCTCCAACTTTATTGCTTTATCTGAAGATTGGTATTGAGCTGTACATTAAATTCCTCAAAGGAAACATGAGCGTAATTGCAGCATTTTCTAGTTCATTGCCAGAAAGCAAAAAGGAAGGTTGCTTTGTTTGATATTTTCACTTACTTCAGCCCTGCATTTCTTCAGTGAATAAGCCATTTAATTTATATTCACCAGAGCAAAAGTGTCCCATAGTACATCTTCCTTTAATTTTATTTTTCACAATCTACGATTTAGTTTTGAGTATAATTGAGAAAATTATTTAATTATCTTTTATTCTAATAAGCTTATCTTTTTTGATGTATAAGACGTGCAGACAGTTTGGTCCATCATTTAAAGCTGCTGACACATACAGTTCAAAAAATGAAGTTTTCTTGTGAAGATGAGCTAACGTGTGTGAAATATGGAGGATTAGATAGCAAAAAAGTCAGGTCATGATACAAAAAGTTTGGCACTTTTTTTATTACTGCACTTTAAAGATGATTGATGAGCCTGTCTGACTTACTTTCAGATAAATAAACAGTACATGTATTTTACTATATTTACCTTTTTGCCAATGCATTAAAATCATGGTTAGCAACGTTTAAAAGTGCACTAACATTTTTAATTGCTGTTATTGCACTGATCTGGAGATCTGGTCCCTTGTTTTGAAATTTGGAGAGCTGCACGAGAGAGAGAGAGAAACATGGGGATGTCTTTGGGTTAACCAAAGCCTTTAAGGAGTCCTTATATAGCCATTGCTCTCTGCCTCTGCTCTGTTGTATGAACACACACCCTCGCACAGACGAGAGCAAAAACACCACCTTCCTGGGATATCTGCAGAGCTCTGATCAACACAGCAGAGTTTACATCTGTCACACAAACGCTAAACAGAAGCAACAATGTTTACGTTGAAATGAAACCTTTTGTTTCCTTAATGCATCTCCAAAAGTTATGGTCTATTTTCAAAACTCCTCCACTTGTTTGTTGTGGCTTCTACTGCTCCTGCATGGCTAATTTCCTCTTCACAGAGTAGTTAATAAAGATGGAGTTATTGTCGTTGTAAGAAAAGACTGGTGGCTTCATAAGTTATGAAGATTAGATCAAACTGAATGTGATCTGTCAATAATGGTGAGAACACCCTGTTTGTATCACTTTCAGAGTGAAATTTTGCAGGGGAAATGAAATGTAATGTAATTTATATTTAGCTCTTTATTGGAAAGCAGTGCTTCTATTTTATCAAGAATATCTGAGATTTGGCCTTTGGTGGCATGATTTCAGATCGGTTTCCTTTATTTTGGGAAGCTTGTTTTAACATTGTGCTGTAACATTAGTATGCTATGTGATTGAATTACTTTTCTTATAACCAGCCTCTGATCTGGTGTAAGGACAGGGAAAAAATGCACATAAAACATATTTTTAGTCATTATTTCTTATTGTGTTCTACAACCCCTGTCAAAAAGTAAGGAATCACCAGTCTTGGATGAGCACTCATTCAGACATTTCATTCTGTAAAACAAACTCAGATCAAAAACATGATACAATAATAAGATCATTCCAAAGTGCAACTTGTTGGTTTTCAGGAACACTCAAATAAATGAAGAGAAAACATTGTGGAAGTCAGTGAATGTTACTTTTATTGACCGAGAACAGGGAAACAAATATCCAAGACTGGTGATTCCATACATTTTGCCAGGGGTTGTATATATTGTTCACTATGATGTCTGAAATGAATGCAGCTGGAAGATTAAATCGACTCAGCGTGACTCTAAAGAACTTAGTTCTTACAGTATAAATGCATCGACTCCCTCAGTCCACTGTATAGATCGTTCATCTGTTTCGGACAGAAATCCACATCGGACATTTTTCCCTCCCTGATGCTACCGATCTGCTGGATTGATGGTCGGCCAGATGGATTTGTGGCTGGCTGTGGTTAAGTGGAGATCTAAGGCTTTCTGTCACTCACTCACTGTGAGGAGAATTACCTTAGGAAGACACACACGCACACACACACTTAGACTGTCCAGACTGGGACTGATTGGAAAAGCTGCGGTGAATCAATAGTGGCTGTGTTGAGCCTTTTTTTTAGCTCCTTTTTTTGTACTGATTAATTTTAAAAGAATGAGATTTAGTTTCCTGGCTTTATGCTTAATCAATAATGCATGGTTTGTTTTGTAATAACAAAACAAACAGCAAAGAGCCTCACTTTAGAAACGGAATAAGTTGTTCCCTTGATGACGAACAGTTTGTTCTAGAAGGAGGAAAAACGAATTCCAGCTCCTATAGTGATTCACATGAGGGTGCTTACATCAGAACTCTGCGCTGTGTTTAATCAAATCTCTGCTTTGGCAAAAGGTTAGAAATGAAATCTGCAGGGCTCTGGAGGTCTCAACATGTTGTCCAACCAAACTTCTTCATGAAACTGTCTAATTTTAGAAGGTGATAGTTTTATATAAGATCACAGCTTATCTTTGTGCAGATTTAAAAAAAACAACTTTATTTGATGTTTATGTGTTAAATCAGGCTTGTGCAGAGTTATTGAAGTCATCTGAGGGCAGAAGGATGTTTCCTCCTTTTAAGGGAGTCGTCGAGACAATTTTGTTTAATATTTGAAAGATAAAAACTGCATTTAGCTCTTAGATGAAGGCATCATCAGGCCTTTCTAACACATTGGTCTCATTAGATAGCAACTCTTGCCTTTATTGTTTAATGTAAAGTTATAAAGTACAAATCAGATGTAGTCTAATTATGCTATGATTAAAAGCCTTTAATATAAATAAAATTTTTACAAATGAAAACAAAATGCTCCCTCTTTTCATATGAAGTGCTTGAATTTTTTGAGTGAATCTTTCCTCTTTCTAAAACGAGTGATTCCAGAGAAATACATTTTTAACTCACTTACCCCCCAAACCCTCTAAAACCCATTTAGTTGTTCTTCAATGATGAGTTATAAAAAGATAAATGACTTTTGTTACGACCTTTAAGCTTATTGATGCTGTCAGGCAGCTGACATTTTCTTCTTTTAGATTTTTTATTGGTTTTAAGTTCATGAAGGTTTACTCACCATCCAGTATGATTTGCAAAAAATACAACTTATCCTCTTCAGTTTCCTAATGTTGTCAGGCACCTAAAAATAATGAAAACTTGTTAACAGGAGAGCTGTCCCCAACATGAGTGTTTAGTTTTTTCTCTACTCATATTTTGTAGTAAAATTGATTTTCAACTTGGATGGAGTTGAATGAAAAAGCTTTAAAGGATGGAAGCTGCCGTCGTGCCAAAACTCCTGAAACATACGAGGCAATTACAGAGTAATGAGCTCAACAAATGAGGGATTTGCCAAACTTGATAAGGAGGATGTGCTTTGACAGGATAGATGGGCCTCTCCTCCAGCCTGCAGTGTGTTTAAATTAACATTTCGCTACATAACTAGAAAATATTGATGCTATTTTGTGTCACTACTCTACTTATTGACAGTTTTATGACCACAAGATGCAGGTGAGAATGTCATTTATTGTTCAAGAGCTTGGTTTGATTTTTTTTTCCTTCTTGTCCCTGAATTAAACTTGCCAGGGATTTATTTGTCACTCACTATAATTGGTGCAGAAATAGAGCAGCAGAAGGTGGCAGATCGGAGAGATGGAGAAAACACCTCTTTGTGTGAAAGCAGAGAGGTTTGCCTGTAGATGTGTCAATGGGTTTTTCTTCATGCTGATGTGGGAATATGCTGTTAAACTAAGGTTGCTGTCATTCTTTAGGACATACCTTGGATGATGCCTTGTCTTCAGTGTTTTTATGGTACTACAGGAATGTTTTGGGTAATAAATCAGTAATTTATGATGCATGATTAATAATTTCTGAATGCTCTTTGATGCTTCCACATAAATGTTACATCCAATGTTTGTGTCCTCCTTGTTTTAGAGGCATGAATCAGTGAAACCTTTTGAATTTGTACAAATGATGAATGGTCATGCAAAGCAAATAAACAGAGGTTATACAATGATTTGAAAATCCTTTTCAACCTATATTCAGTTGAATATATTACAAAGACAAGATATTTAATGGGGCCTTAATAGACGTGGAAGTTAGCCATGCCATGTGCACTAAGACACCTCCATACCATCAGAGAGGCTGGCCTTTTAAGTTTGCACTGAACCTCACCTCCATCCTTACTTGTGCTCAACTGAGCCTTTTGGGGATGCTCCCTTTATACTATAACCTGTTCCTGTGGAATGTGGCAAACAGGTGTTTTTTGGGCACTCCTCACTAGGGATGGGCGATATGTTATCGTTTGCGAATTATCGACAAAAATGTTCAACAAGGTAATTATTTGTCATCTCGCGA
>JARVGW010000346.1:10107161-10121585 GCA_031762495.1 Anablepsoides rubrolineatus | reverse complement strand
TATCGTCACTTATCGTTATCGTGATAAAACCTAGGAATTATCGGGATAAATTTTTTTGTCCATATCGCCCATCCCTACTCCTCACCTTTCCAAGTCCTTTTGTTGCCCCTTTTCCAGCTTATTTAGAACATTTTGCAGGCGTCAAATTCAAAATCCGTGAATCAGTTTGAATATTAATATCACTTATTTTTCAGGGACTTCCTCCCTATTTCAGCAAGACAATGCCAAGCCACATTCTGCACATGTTCCAACAGTGGGGCTTCATAGTAAGAGTTCAGGTACTAGACTGGCCTGCCTTCAGTCCAGAACTGTCTCCCATTGGAAATGTGTGGAGCATTATGAAGAACAAAATACAACAACGGAGACCCTGGACTGAATTTGTTCATCAAGCAACAATGAGAGAGGATTCCACTGACAAAGCTTCAACAGTTCAAGTCCTCAGTTCACAAACACTTAGAGTGTTGTTAAAAGAAATGTTGTTGGAACACGATGGTAAACATGTCCCTGTTTCAGCTATTTTAGAACGTATTGCAGGAATCAACTTCAACAAACCAATGAAGCTTATCCATTTAAACATTAAATATCTTGTCTTTGTTGTGTATTTATTTGAAGATAGGTTGAAAATGATTTGGAAATCATCATATTCTGTAATGTTTTACACAACATCCCAACTTCATTAGAATTGTGGTTGTAATAACATAGATGGTTGAGTGAGCAGTGGATTGTGTATTGGGTGATAGAGCTGCTGATTGACAGGTTTCTCATCAGTTCAATATCCAATTTGATCAAAAAGAACAGATTTTCTTCTCCCCTATTATTGGGCTTACACTGTTGATGCACCACCGAATGCTGGTATATTAAATGCCAGAAGCTAGACAATCCCCAGAAAACGAGTCTATTATTCAAACTCAATTTTCTCTGATTAAGATGTGTAGGCCTGCCAGTAGTAAAATGGTCACTGCAGAGAATCCGTTAATCAACTGAGTGCAGCTTCAGTGACACCTATATTGTGTTTTTTAACTGTCTTTTCTTAATAAATTTACTACTATTATTTTACAATTTAAAGTAGGAACCATAATTTTCCCTTTTAGGTATCCTGGTTTATATATTTGCTGCACAGTTAACTGTTTAAGTAGCTTACAGATGGCCTTTTATTCGTTTACTATTTAAAAAGTTCTAAATTTCACTCCTGGAAATCAAAACTAGTTTTAGCACTGCTGTAACCACAGGCTCAGTTCACACTTCAGCGCTACACATAGACTTAAATTAAACCTTTAAATGTTCTGTGGAGGATATTTGCAAATGCAACCAATAATTGGGCTGTTTCTCAAAGAAAAGCATAATTGCTGTGCTTGATTTAATGCCAGAAATGCGCTGAGACCATTACAGTGCGTGGATACTATTGGGGAAAAATATGTATACGTAAGGCTCGTTAATAACTCCTTAAGTGGCTTTTCTGTCATGGAAGTAAGCAAATATAGCTGATTCTGCTGTCTATTTATGTGGTACCTCCTCCCACCTTTTTGTATTTGCTGCAGATTTGTTGGAGCATTTTTACCTCTACCAGGCACATTTGTTCGTATCGGGTGGATAAACCGAGAAAAGAAACATGAAAAAAAAAAAAATCAAAAGGGAAATGAGGTTGATTCAGTGTTCGTTCTTCAGATTGTAATTGCACTTTTGAGTTTCCTCACACTCTGCTCAATAATTGCCTCTCTGCAGCTGAGCTGATCTCACATGAAAACACACAGGATTACATAAGCCTTATCCAAATCTGCACACCTGCATGGGACATCAGAGTGTGACAAAAAAACATGCCCCAAAGCATCATGGTTGTAGGACTGACTCTGAGTCAGACAGTGCACATTCATCTGAGTGTATCGTTCTGTTTAATCATCAGTTACTGTTTCTGCAATACTGCTCTTAATAAGAAGGTATCTCTTTTGCTTCTTGCTCAAAACAGGATATGAAGCAAGCCCACTTCCTGTTCGGCTTTATCAGCTCTGATAACGACTGTGCTTCGCCTCGTCTTGGTTCCCCTTTTTGATTTCCCGTGAAGTTATTGTTGATGTCGAGCCCTTGGTTCCTGCCTCCACTTTTGATTTTCGTTTCATTCGGCTGCAAGAGTTCCAACAAGCTCATGGATTCGTCGAGCTCACCTTTCTTTCCATTAAACAGATCCCAGACCTACAAAGGTTTTCCACAGTTGCTTCACTTCGTGCGGTTTGATGGCGAACCCTTTTACTTTGATGTTTCCTGAGCTTCACTGCAACACAATGACAGATTTAATATCCGTCCTGAGAACCAGGAAATAAAAAAGCTTTCTCAAGTGACAAAACGTTTGTTGCACAATAAAACATTTTGTACCACTTTAATGACATTACAGATCTTTCTTTGAAGAGACTGATAATAACTGACACTTTTGAGAACTAATAGAGCACATTAGGCCTCTGCTTGCTGTTTTTTTTTTAACTGCTTGAAATACAAACAGAGGGCAGCATTGCTCTGCCTGCTGGGATGCCTTTTTGACCTCCAACTTTTAGAGATTTATTGCACATAGAGTTTGAACCTAAGCAAGGAAGGATTGAGTAGGAAGCATTTGAAATGGGAAAACACTCGACTTTTGTTGCAGGATGCTGAAAAGCATAAGAAAAAAAGACTATTGCAGTAGCTTCACATTTAAATTTCTCTCCTCACAGGTTAATTAGGGAGAGCGATGTCTGCAAATTTGGCTAATCCACCGTGACTCTGCAGCAACTCTCCTCTGATATCTAAAGTCTCAAGTTGCTTTCTAATTCTATTTAAACTCTGCTGGAAATGTTCATGCTTATACTGAAAACAATGAAAAGCTGACAGGGCGTCAGAGTCGATGTGGGAGAACATGGAGGGGCAGAACAAGCCTGATAAGAAAAACATCAGAAAATGATTCACCAAGCTATTACTGGTTGTGTGTGGTATTTTATTTATTTTTGTAATGTTTACCATCTTATTTTAGTAGTTTCTTGCTACAGCGGACAGACATTTACTGTTGCAGTCATGTCCATCGCCTTAAATGTGGTTTTGTTGCCTTTAATCTTTTTTTTTTTTTTTTTAGGATGATT
This sequence comes from Anablepsoides rubrolineatus, assembly GCA_031762495.1. NCBI lineage: Eukaryota > Metazoa > Chordata > Actinopteri > Cyprinodontiformes > Rivulidae > Anablepsoides > Anablepsoides rubrolineatus. The sequence goes on along the minus strand of JARVGW010000346.1, from coordinate 10,118,484 downwards.
GAAAGACAACTAAAATACGTTTTTAAAACAATTTGTTTATTATATGTAACTCACACAGCGTCTAAATTAAACATGCAGGCGCAAATATACCAAAATACCAATGTGTTCACTCATTTTGGTTAAATGTTAAACTGCCTCCAAATTGTGTCTGACACAATTCTAGGTAGATGTTTTGACCACTTTTTTTAGGAGTTCATTTAAATGAGTCAGTTTCCTGGCACAAAACTGTATTTTAGTTATAGTTTACAATTTTTCAACTGGGTTTAGGTTTGTATTTTTGGAAAGCTTAATACCATGTTTTAAATTGGTATAGTGTTTTAAAGATTTGAAACCTCAGATTGACTCCTCAAACATGCCATGTCACTATGGTCAAAAGGCTTCTCTGTGTAGGGAAAATACAAATTTTAGAACTTATCTAGAATCTTCTGTACACATTTTTTATGCTGTTAAGCAGCAAACCGTACTGAGCAATGCCAGCATATTTTTTAAAACATTTTTTAACATTAGACTCCACAGTAAGGAAACATTAGTAAACACTACACCTTGTTGGGGTCTGGTCTTTACAGTAATATTTCCACACAGGAAAATAAGTTTCACTCATGCCCTAACAAACACATGTCTGTTCAACAGCTGGGGTCTGATTGCTATACTTGTTTGTTAATAGGGTGTGTTTGTGTGTGTGGAGGGGAGATAGAGTCTTGAGGTTTTAGTGGCATTTGATATATTGTTGTATAGGCTGGCTGTTTAAAGTGTGTGGGTGTTCAAGGCCTGGTTTGTTCATTCCAGGTACAAAAAAACAGCTTAGTTATGTAAACTGAACAACCTGTGTTCCCGAGAGTTTTTTGTGTTTAAAGAGTTAAGAGCCGAACATACCATTGCATTAAATTACTAAAGTGTAATTGAGAACATGATTAAACAGATAAAAAGCTTTGACAGTAGATGCTTGTGTGTGCTTGGAATGGAAACTGTAGGAAGACTTCTTGGTAAACCCTCCCACTTCAAAACACGTCATGTGCAAACACGGTTGGTTGGCTGAGTGGGTGCTTATTTTCAGTTGATGGAGGAGTTATGGAGGAAGTATATTTGGTATTTCTGTTAACTGCAGAAAAATGCTCATTTTCATATTTGTTATAAGAGCTCACCTTTGTTCAACAGACTGTGCAGGAAAGTGACCCTACACTGTCCTGGTGAAGTGTACACCCTCCAGACAGCACAGCCATGGGGAGCCCCCTGTTCCTATGCTGTCTCCTCTGTGCACAGAAAATATCATCCTACGAGTTCTTTGAATCTTTATAAGTTTTGCTGGTCCTCTTGTACAGATAGCTATTATTTCTAACAACCTCAGCCAGATTCTCAGCAGAGCACTGTAGTTAACCCACTTTTTAATATAAACACGCCCGTGACCTTCTGACCAATCACATAAAACTTGGCGCATACCTATGCAAAAAAAAAAAAGTTCTGCTAGGCGCTTGTGCACCAAATTATTTTTCAGCGGCGATGCAAGAAGAAAAACATAAATATCCTCATGAGCTGCTTTTATAGGTTAGACACAAATGCACAATTTTTTTTCCTTTTTTTGTTGTTGAATGTGATTCTAGTGAAATCTCAGTTTTCAGATCTGCCTCTTTGCCTTCCTCACATTTTTACCTCCAGCCTGCTGTCCTCTTCTCCTCTCCTGCTCTGTCTGCTCTTTTTAACAGGCAGTCCTCCTGGTTGTGTGCTGGAGGTCAGAGCTGAAAGGGGTCAGCAGTGAAGCATTGATCGATATGAACACACACAAACACCCAGAATCCCTGAAACAAGCTCTCTGTGTTCTCTGGCTGTCAGATCTCTCTGCTGTCTATTTCTGTGGTTTGTTTCTTTTCTTTTCAGTAGAAGTTCATCCTTTTACTGATTTATAAAAATTTGATTAAAGAGAACTGATTATTTTTTCAGTACTGTTCTTTTAATGCTGTTAGTCTGAATAAATCAAGCAATGCTTTGATATTACATTCATCTCAGAGAGAAGACACTAGTTGGGTTTTGACATATGCCTTAAAATCAATCAGTCAATCTGCCTCCATCATTATGTTGATGAAACTATGAATGTTTTACTGTTTTTTGTTTTTGCAAACTTCTTCAGCCTTTCAATGGACAAAATGCACTTTAAATTCAGACTGTCAGTAAAGAACGAGCAGTCAAATTGATATTCATGTATTAAAATAAAATCTATAAAACTATTCTTTTTAGAGGAGGATTAGGTTAGAGGAAGAATATCATGTTTCCAGTCTTTTGAATGAAATACTTTAAATTATAATTTCATGGGTATTATAGGTTTTATTTGGGTCATTTTCTAACAGAATCAAAAAAGGACATTCAAGATTAGGGGACGTTTTGTCTTCAATTAAATCAAAAAATCTTGCTTTGCCTAATATGTAAATAAGTGCAGACATTTGCATTTCATCTTTAATAAAAATCCCTTGAAGTTTCGGGTTGTTTCATCCCAGTAGCTGTTCAGGGTGGTATTTAGTTTTATCATTTATTTTATTTTGGCCTTAGTTTTCAAGTTAAAAAGGAGATCATGTAATAACATCTCTAGGAAAAGGTGTTGCTCTCGTATGTATAAACTCTGTATCTCAGTTTTTATTCTCACAGATTTTGCAGCTATGGTAATCTAAAAAGTTTTCTCAAAAGATGTGAAAGTGTGTGGTCAGACAAGTGTTACTTTAATAAAACATTAACTGTGGTGTGTGTCTGTCCCACAGCATGTGGAAGGGCCTGAATGTGAACTGCACAGACAGCTCAGGATACACACCGCTGCACCATGCTGCGCTCAATGGACACAGGTAAAACTCACCACTATGCTTGCTGTTATATTTTTTTTACTTAGATGTCCAACTTTTAAGCGTCTCATATTAGTTATATATATATATATATCCTATAATCATTTTTATTTATTATATGCAGCTAAAAAAGAAAAACAGACTCTCCAAAATCACGAGCCTATAAATAGGTTTTCCATTATGTGTGAACACAACAATAAGGAGCATTTTGAAACAATCCAATAAAAATAATTATCAGTCTCATAAAATTAAATGAATGTCATGTTATCTGTTATTTCACTTTATTTGGTGCCATCAGTAGTCTTTGTTTTTTGGAGCTTGTTTTAGTTGATTATTAATTATTGTAATAGTTCCATGTTTCTGGAAGTGTATTTTAGACAAATTATGAATAGTTAATTTGTCATTTTTCTTTCTAGCATAATAAACCTGTGTCCACCTTACTTTACACACCATTTTTCAGTAGTTTCTATAATAAAATGAGTTACAAAATTATTACCGTGCACTTTAGAAACATTTGTTATTTTATTCAAACTTGTTATTTATAAAGGGCTGCAGGCAAAATAATAATAATAATCAAATTATTTAATGAAGTGAAAATGCATTAATAATTTAATTCATTTATAACTCTTTGGAAAATATAAAAAAATGGAGTTGCAAAAACCTAAAACAAAAAAGAACAACCTAACACTTAGTTTAAATCTGCACAGAACAGTGGGCTGGACTTTGAGTTAGCTGCAAGCCTCACTGCTTCTGCAACTTGGCAGAACTAAAGGATTAGTTTTGTGTTTTTGGGGCAATTATGTGGATTTCCTCCTTGAGATCAGCTGAGGAAGGAGGGGAGGAGTGGTGCAAACCAAAATGAAGCCTCTGAGTTAAAATTAGGCTGTTAAAAAAAGCTGCAAAGTAGTGATTTAACATTTTAGGTGGGAAAGTGGGAAAATAAACTGGCAATTAAGATAAAGAGGAAACGAGACTTGACTGTAGTTGTTCTCAGAGCTGTTATTGTAGCTAGAAAAGTTATTTTGGGAGGGATTATTTTGATTGTATGTAGAAATGGCTTTTAGTGACGTTAAAGATGCTCAAATCTGTGATACTGCTTGTGTGATTCTATTTGGTGAAACTTTAATTTGACTAATCTGAAAATAAAACATTAAAATTAATATAAGTAGTTCATTATGCATCTCAGAGCTGCTTTTCTCCCCTGATCCCAGAGGAGGTTTTGCTCTTCCAGCTCCCTCGTCTCTCCCCTCTGACATTTTGAATGCAAATGAATCTGCTCATATTTCCTCCTCAGATGGTGACAACTGCAGCTGGAGTAACATGAAACACGATAGCAGCATCATTATAGATCTACCTTATCAATAAAATCTGATTTAAAAGTTTGTTTTAAACAGCCTTAATTTACATTGTACTGATTAATTTTAATCCTAGCTTATTTTCCACGCAATATTTAGATAAACGGTTCAAGTTTCATAGCTCACAAAGTGTAAAAGGTCAAATAAAAAACATTTAGAATAGTGTAGAGTAATTTAAATTTATCTCTACCACATATTGATTTCAGTTTTGGATGCCCAGCTGTCTTTTTCTTCCCAGTTGTGTTATATTTTTATCTGTTGACGCATCGATCCGTCTGTGTTTTCTCTCTGTTCAGAGATGTGGTGCTGAAGCTGCTCCAGTTTGAAGCGTCGACGAACGTGGCCGACAGCAAAGGCTGTTTCCCGCTACACCTGGCTGCGTGGCGGGGGGACGTGGACATCGTCCGTATCCTCATCAATCATGGTCCTTCGCACTGCCACGTCAACCAGCAGGTACTCACAAGTGTCCTTAAACCCTACAGTGTAGCCGTGGAGTCCGGACTTTCCTAAAACTCCACTTATATTTACTTCTTCAGCTCAATATGAGGCTATGTTTCTCACTCGTGTGGTGGTCTCAACTGATAAATACTGAAATAGAAAAAAAAAGAGTAGCTGGGTTATTGCCAAATATTAACAGATGTCTACTCTACTTAGCAGTCTAAAGACTTTCCTTCTTAAAAGAAGGAAAGTTTGAATGATTTAAGTTTAAGCTTTGTGGGTTTTTTATTTTCTTGCCGTGTTTTTTCATCGTTTTTGTCTGGAACACACGAAACATTCAATAGACTCAGCATAAAATTTAATGAAGGGGTTACTGCCCATCAGACCTGTCTTTATGCTACTGAGCTCATTACAATGCAGACTATTTACATGTTAAATGGCAAAACTGCAGCTCTGCTCCTGTTCCCAATCAGCTCGGCTGCAGTTCCTGTTGCTGTATTTCTCAGAGCTTGTAAACCGATGCTTGTGCAGATCGTGTTATCACGGCTTCTGTCCAATCGAGCTGATCCCTTACAGCTTCCAGTGATCCGTCTCTGACAGGCTGGTGAGCGTTTTAGCTCTGGGAGCATTCAGCCTGCCGCTCCTGTCATTCCTTATCAGCAGAAATGACCCTCTCCTCCCTCCCCTTTCGTTTTTCGTCTATCTTTGCTTGCAGCATATTGATGATGTCACATTTTACTGATGCACTGCAGCTGAGGATGAGCATGAACCATACAGGAAGTGATATTGAAGCAGAAGTTGGATTTATGCACGTGTGTGTGTACTCTTTTTGACTATGCAGGTTATTGAAGTGGTATTTATCTTAACTAATAGTAATACGCACATTTTCCTCTGTCATCATTAGCTAAATCGGTTTCCTCTAAGAGCTGCTGGGCTCTAATTGCTCGCTGTGATAAATGATCTACCTTGACCCTGAAATGAAGAGGTTAGTCAGCAAGCGCGCACGGGTAATTCTCTCTTCTTTTTTTTATACTGTCAATGATTTGTCTAGCTGAGCGAAACGCTGTGAGCCACACCAACTGAAAGCTGCTGATGCTGGAGATGTGGTGCAGAGATGCTGACCTCTGGGTGCAGTCAGTATGTTGTGGTGCGTTTGTGCTCTTGGGCCTCCTTTTTGTTCAGAGCAATGAACAGTAAAGATGAAGCTGTTTTGAAGAAGATATATAATTAACATGGATGAAGTGGTGACTTCATATTGAAGAAAAAACATCCTGCATTTAATGAAGAAATACTTCAAGTAGCTTGAGATTTTCAGCGAGCTGAAAATTGAGGATTAAGTCAAATTTGGTCAAAATGACCTCAGCAGATTTTCAGATTCATTTTTGATATCTGGATCATCCTGATATTGTGAGTTATTCCAGAGATATTCCTTGATTTGTCTTCTCAATCACAATAACTCATTGATATTTTGTCTGAATCCTATTTTTAGTTTATTCTAATAATGAATTTTTGACATCAATTTAAAAGGGAAACCTCAAATGGTATTTTGATTTTGAGATTTCTTAGCTGGAAAGGAAAACAGCCTAACGTGCATGGAACATAAACATTTAAGGCTTTTTTGCTCAAAATGCATAAAACAATATAAAAAGTGGAAGTTCACAATAGCATGAAACTCTGAACTTTTTTCAAACCTAAAATGAACTAAACAAAAAGCAAATCAAAGGTTTTATTGACTTTCAGTGTCCTGTCCAAAGTAACATCAGTTTGGATAGATATTAAATAAGAAAAACATCACATTACTAGTCTTTTTTTTCAGGATTTTGAAGACTACTCCAAGTCTTAACAAGCTGCAGTAATTACCTCAGGGGGTAACACCCGATGGATGGATGGATGAATGAATGAATGAATGAATGTTAACACTAAGTGCCCAAACCTTGGCTTTAAATTGTCAAAAAGGGGTTCATCATCAATGATACCCTTGTTAACTTTATAACTTCAACTCATTGAACATCTCCGTGTAAGAAAACATGGTTGTTTTAAGTTTACAGGCATAAATCAGTGAGTAAGATTTATGAATTGTTTGTGTTTACGATGCCCAGGTTCTATATTTTCCTGTCTGCAGCTCCACTCCGGACACACAAACATTATTCAGGGTGATATATTCGGTGTCACACTCAGACCCATCATTGAGACATAACAGGAGCGACAGTACATTCCTCTACCCTCTAATTCTGACATAGAAGAAAAATAAAACATTTGTCCTTACTGTTCAACTCGATGCTAGAAGCAGAGCGATGGCTGTGAAGGACGCAGCAGCGGGGTAAAACAAGTTGAAAAATTCAGACAGTTAAAAGAAAAATGTTTTGAGTTGTTTTCGAAATAAAGCATCAGAAGTGCGTAACGAGGTCAGCGCTGCACTGCAGTCAACGGATCATTATTAAAGTCTAGTGGATGTTATTAGTTGGTGGTTAAACAGTTCCAGCTCACTTGTTTATTTCTTAATTGTTCCCAGTTGTTTTCATTCCACCGTTTCTGTTTATTCAAAGAGCGTGAGGGCATGAGAGGTGCAGACTGTTTAACTCAAGGAGATGATTTGACATTTTTTTTTGTGCTGGGATGTTTGTGTGCAAGTGAGACGGTTGGACAGTGATTGATGGTGAAAGATTGCTTGTTTACTCAAAGCTTGCTCTCAGCCTGTGAGGCTAACGCTTGTTTTGAAGATTGACGAGTTACGTGTTGTGATCTCTCTTTCTGCCACTCATTTTGCTCACTTGAGCTCGCAGTGCAAGATTTATTTTTTATATTTATGCTGAAAAATTCTGTTCTTTTTAAACTAACAGTATTACTTATCTCATTGTTTAAAAATGTTTATACTTATTTAATTTGGACTTTGCACATTTATGTGAAATATGGATGGATCAACAGTGTTGAGCATCTTTGAGAAGTTATTGTTCCTAAAAATGATCCTGTTAATATATGTTGCTGTATTTTAATAACAACCTCAATGTCTGATGCCCATTTTACACTCCTGCTCTAATTTGGTTTTTAATTAACTTACTACAATGTAGTAGAAATGGAGCAAGCAGTACCACAAAACAACCCCCACTCTGTGTACGCAACTAAATTATTTGCTGTTGTACTTGTAAGATGGTGTCTTCAAAAGTCTAACTGCATATTTCATAGTCACCCTTCTCAGTTAAAAATAGAAACAGTTTTTTAAGTGCTCTGATGACCTGAGTTATTAACTTTGGATAAATATCAGCCATTTTTATTTTCTATATATAATTTCTATATATAAAGTTAAATAATTTGGAAAGTATGCTATAAAAAAGTAATGTTGCACCATTTGAGTTGAGCATTTTACTATGACTGTTAAAAGTTGCACTAAAATGCAAAGGTAGAGTAAAAATGTAGAAATAGACTCAGTTTAATGAAATTTGGTGAAGAGTTGGAATATTAGTTTTGAATAGTGAATTATAGCTTCTGCCTTGAGTATGTGTTCTCTGTGCACTCTTTGTTTTTCTGTCATTTATGATGTTGAATGATGGAGAAAATATATTTTTGTACTTGCAGCACAACAAGAACAGTGCAGCTCTTAAAACAATACATCCACACTGTGCTGTAACCGCCTGGAGAAATATACATATACAATGCATATGATGCGTTGTGACAGTGTAAGGGACAGCTGGGTCCTGCAGACTTGTCCACTGATGCTGTGCAGATGTGGTGCGTGGGAACCATAGCCTCTGGGTTAGTCAGTCACAGGGTCAGTGTGTGTTCCCTTCTACGTCAAGTATGTATTACCACATTACAGAAATGTTATCTTTCCCAACAGGAGATGGTGTAAGGTTGTAGTATTACTTACTCTCCTTCCTTCTTCACTCTCATTTGATCCCCTAAAGGAGATCAGCAGCATAAGAAAGGTCCTTCTGGGAACTTGTAGACTAAACAAGTCAAAGGTCATGAGGTTTCCTCTCTTCCACTTTTTATTTTTTATTTTTTCTGCGCCTGGGTCTGCGCGTATTCACCTTACATGCTTAGTAATTTAATGCCTCATCACAGACACATGTTGCTACCACACAACAAAACGAACCCATATGTTTCCTGATGATCAACATGTGAACCCTGCCTGTCTGAGAACACGCAGAGAAACCACTCTGGGAAAGTCCGCACTCCAAAGGCCACTGCCTCGCAGGCTGATGCCAAAACACACAGTCACACTGAGCAGTTGGATGTTTTATTATGAGTAATCTGTGAAAAGATGGGAAGTCATATGTTCTACACAGCCAGGCTCATGATGGCAGTGTTTTTTTAAATTAATGTTAAGCAAAAGAGAGTGGTTTCATTTCTCCATGAATTAAACCAAATTACAAACCTGGGTGATTATTACAAGATGAGGGCAGATTGTGTTTGAGATTGTTAATAGAGGGATTATATAAAAACATAACTGTAGACATACATGAACTTCAGTTTCCTACCACACTCTGGATATAATTCTTTATCATGATTTTTTTAAATTCAATTTTTTACATCTATTCATATACATTTCACAGTCTTTTAAACACTGGTGATAAAATGTGCCTTGTTTTAGATTTTAATTATTTGTTTTATTGTAAGTGAATTAATAAAAAGTATGATTCAACACTAGTGAATAAACAGCTTAGGGCTTGTCTTAAAGGGCAAAACTTGCATCAACACCTAAAGAAACTAAAGCAAAACACATTTTGAATTAAATGGGAACCAAACGGGATCCATCTTTAAAAGCTGGAGTCAAACTCACAAGTCTGATTTCACAGCTGATTGCAATTAAGTCAATTCTGATGAGTTGTCAAAACAAATCTCCTCAAATATAACATTTCCCACCATTTTCCTTGTGGTTGTGACTCAGATAATCCCTTGTGATTGCCAGGAAAGTTGGTTAAATACATCCACCTTTTCAGAGTGAACAAACCTGCCTTGTTGTATCAATATTTCATCTTAAAACTTGGCTAACTTTCATGTTAACACAAGGAATGCTTTAAGCTTTAATGCTACAGTTCATTTTGCATCATTTGTATGACAGCTGTACATTATTTTTTTTATTTTGTGTTATTTAAAATCAAAAGAAGTAGTAAAGGGAAATCGGTGTTATTACTGTCACCTCTCTCACCTTAATTTCTTTATTCTTCTCTTTGTTTTAAGCCAGTAAACAGATTATATTATCTTGTCTTCAATTATGTACTCTGTTTTCTCCAAGTCAGGCACTGAGCTCCCAGGATTATGAGCTGAATTAATGCAGATGGAGCTCATCCTGTGTATCAGTCCATCAGCGTTGGCTCAGTTTACGCTCAAACAAATGCCTCTGTGCACCACCTGCTCTGATTTAATTACAGCCCCTGTCTGATAGGCTTGTTTGTTTTTGGTTCCATGGAGGAGAACTATGATAGTGCTAGGGGTGTTAACCACAGGTAAGGTATTTTTGTTTTTGCAACTGTTTGTAAATGTATTACAATTATATGACCGTGAGATGTTTAGTGTATAAGAATGTATAATTGTAAAAAGTTTCTTTCTTAAACTCTATTAAAAGCATGCACTGTTAAAATAAGCTATATCTGTCCAACACATAACATTCAACCATTTTATAAACCACACAAATACAACAAGCTGAAAACTCTTGACGTGTGCCGACATGCCTGTTGATGTGGCTTTAGTAAATTACTGCTGCTCAGTGACCAATAGGCAACACTCAATGCACTCAGTGTTGGGATATTGGAAAGCTATCAGAGTGGGTGTAATGAAAATATATATCTTTTTCAGAGAATGCAGAGGAAAGGTTTTATTTTATTTTTACAGCTTTCTCACCATCTTCTGTTTCTGATCAAGCTGTGTCTGAGATCACCTCGTTGTCTCTCGTTTTGTCACAAAACTGTATTTTTTTTTTGTTTTAAGATGTTTATATCAGCCACATCAGATCAGTCTGGGAGGTTTTATTGACCAAGTGAGGCTGCAGAGACATAATGGGTCAGTCGCAGCATCAGCAGCAGACATCCTGCTAGTGTGTTTGCTTGGTTTCTTGGCTTCTTTTAATTTTGTTCACTGTAAAAAATTTGTAAAAACACTCGATGAGATCTAGCTTAAATGGCATGTGGTTTTGCAAAACAAACAAGAAGTATACCAGTAAGCCGCAGTGAACTAATTAGTGTGATTCCTGTTTTTGTTGTTTGTAAAGTGAAAACAAAAAAAAATGTCTGAAGGGCAGGATAATCTTCGAACCACTTATTGATGTTTTGCTGCTATCACCTGTATGCATCTTTATATAGGAGCTCTCTTTATTAGTCCCACATGCTGCCCCCCCCCCCCCCCCACACACACACACACAAACACAAACACACACACGTGTTTGTTCTTGAACCCGTGGGGACCTTCCATTAATTTTTTTTTATTTTTTTTTGACTTTATAGCCTAACCCTGACTATTTATCCTAAAATTAACCTCACACGTACCAGACCCTAAACCTTGCTCCTAAACCTAAGCCCACACCCGTAATTTGCATTTGCACCTGTGGGGACCTGGCATTGATCCCCACAATTCACTTTGGTCCCCACGAGGCTGCTTTTTTTGTGAAAATGGTCAACACTTTGTAGGACCCCCACCCCCACCACACACACACACACACACACACACACACACACACACACACACACACACACACACACACACACACACACA
>JARVGW010000346.1:10096972-10107061 GCA_031762495.1 Anablepsoides rubrolineatus | reverse complement strand
ACACACACACACACACACACACACACACACACACACACACACACACACACACACACACACACACACACACACACCAATCCATTCATCGTTCCCTGCTCAGAGGGTACATGAAAGTTGGAAGAGGACTGGGAGAGAAGCGAAGGAGGCTGCAGCTCTGGGACCAAGATAAGGCATGAGATCTGAGCCATAAAGTTTGGTTGGGGTGTCTTTTTAATTTTATCATACTGGTTTGAAAGATTCTTCAGGAGAAGGAAACAGTAACTCAAAGAAATGCAAATAGGTGCTGAAGGAGCGTCTTACTTTTTTCTGCTAAAAGGCAAGCTATAGTTCAGATAATCTGACTCCATTTAAATTTCCATTTCAACAAGATGTTTGAGTGATTTAAAAATCAGAAAGGGACTTTTTTGTTTCCCACTCAGTATTTTTTTTAACTTAATTTCACAAGTTGTGCAGCTGTGTCATAATTATTGCTTGTTATATTGAGGTTCATTTTGTGTAAATTGATGTAGTGCTATGAAGATGCATATCATTCATAATCTTTTTTAGATTTTTCACTTTGTTGAAGTTTAATGTTCATTTACATAAAAAATATTGAGAGGTTTTCCCATCTTGCACTGAATAATAAGATAATTAAAAATATAAAATAAAATGTAAGTAGCCTGATTCTGCAGGTTACAATTTGCTGACTTTACATACTATTCTCTATAACCTAAAGCTGTGGAGGATTTCTTCTTTTAAACAGTTCAGCAGCCTAAATACATTTTTAAAATACAAGCAAAATTAGTCTTTTTTTTTTTTTTTTCCACAGTATAGATATACCATATTGTGCCTCCTTCCTTTGTGTCTTTTTGGGACTGTTTTTATCCCGTTTCTCAGGACTACCAACAATGTTATAGTTAAAATCTGCAGTAAAACGACAGGACATTGTCAGTTTCTCAAACTGCTCATGACCTTTAAGAGCACACAGTGAGACTAACACTTATGTTTTCAAGAGTCAAGCAAATGTGTTTAAAGTAAACATGTATATTTTATAGTGAAGAGCTGCCTCCTTTTGATTAATACTTTGTTCAGTCAATTAAATATTTTATTCAAAAGTATTGGTGAGAAATCAATTGTTTTTTTTAAACAAACAGGTGAAACACTGGCTAAAGGTTCACAAGAAGTTTTAAAAACACAAGTATAAATGGCCTGACTTATTGAATGATAGCTGACATACAAAATAAATTGGCGTTAGACCAAAGCACCAGCAGGTATAAAAAAAAAATTCTCTTGCTTTGGCAAACATGCTTTTAAATAAAAGAAATATATATATTGGGAGCTCCTAAAAAAACTACCACCTCTTATTAAATGTAATCCAGCAGAGTCTGATTCTCTGGACGTGTTTTGTTTGTGCAGTGAAAGTCTGTAAAGTGTGTAGCTCTGTGTCAAGCCCAGACAAAATGAAAGTTTTCTTTTCTTCTGTGTCTCAGTTCACCTACATCTGAACCCTTTCACCCAATTTTGCTCCGTTTCTAAAGAAGTAGCTATATCCTGTTGATAGCGGTATTATCACACATTCCGGTTTGAAATTCTCTTTCACCCTTTGCGTCCCCCTCTATTAATCCTCCAATTGACTTCTGCACTTTTGACCTTCTTTACTTCACCTCTGTATCTCTCATGTATCTTTTTTTTATCAATACCCACTCAGTATCATTCTCAAAATTTCTTTTTCTATATACAATCCTCATTTTTCTGCTCTTCCACAGAACCACGAGAGGGAAACACCGCTCCACTGTGCGGCGCAGTATGGACACTCTGAGGTGGTTTCAGTGCTGCTTCAGGAGCTGACCGACCCGACTATGAGAAATAACCGACAAGAGACGCCCCTCGACCTGGCTGCACTTTATGGACGCCTTCAGGTCAGTAAGAAGGAAATACACTTGTTTCGACAAGAGAGGAAACGGAAATAAACTTATCTTTCTGTCATATAAAAGTGCTTTCACACAGATAGACTTCAACTACAGAAGTCTACTAATATTTAAATATAGTCGGGTGTTTTCTCTGCTAAGCTGTCTCCAGGTTAGTCTGAGGGTGAATGAATAATTTATAACGGCAGTTCTGTAATTCTCTTTCTGCATAATAATGAAGGGAAATCCTAGTGGTGGAAACTGCATTAAGATTTATGAATGAGCAGAAGTTTGGCACAAGCTGAAGATGTACCAATCAAAATTAATAAAACATTTTGATCATTCCACAGACGATTCAGATGAAGACCTTTTCTTTTTTCTGCAGGTGGTGTGCATGTTGGTGAGTGCTCACCCAAATCTCATGACGAGCCAAACTCGCCTCCACACTCCACTTCACCTGGCTGCTCGTAACGGACACCACAGCACCATCCAGACCCTGCTGGAGGCCGGCATGGATGTCAACTGTGTGGTGAGTTGGAGAACATCTTGGTTTGTTTTTTTACTCAGTCAACAAAGTACTTGAAAGATTACACTTCTTATTAGCTTAGCTTTAGTTGGATGCATCATTATAAAAAACTAAAATCAAGGAGGTTTGTTTTAATTTTGTCCATTTTGTCTGGTTTATGGTTGTTGGCAAACAAATGCTTGAGTTGCATTTGCATTGTCAGCTAATTTAAATTTTATTAGACAGCAATGAAAGACCACGGCTGTTTCTAGGAGAATGCTCAGGTTTTTGGGTCAGGGTTGCAACGGCTCATAGTATTATTAATGTGTTTGTTGTCATCAATAATTCAGTTATGTTTTGACTAATTTAAGCTTGTGTTTTAAATATTTAATGTCTTTATACTCTGAATAATTTTGGTCATGTTTTACAATAACCTGTTTTTTTTCTTTTACAAATATTGTGGGCAGGGTTCCTCAACACAACATTGTGTAAATCTGTGAACTCATACCAATAGTTCTGTCTTTCTATTATTAATGTAACTCTTTTATTGTTATACTTTCAGCATCTGAAATGTTCTTTTTCGGATTTTATTTATATTTGACAGAACCATCTTCTGCATTGTTTTTAAATTTAAGGTTTTATTGCATTTCTTACACAAAACATGCATGACAGATTCTATCTTTGACAACATGTATGTGTATCAAAGAGCATGCATAGTCTGTAAATGCTTCACATCATTTTGTGGTGTGGGATAAATTATTGATTGGTAGAAAACAGTGTGAGAGAGGAGGGGAAGGGAACAGGGTGTTCCTGAGGGATCCTGATAGTTCATTGTCTAATTTCTCCTCTTTACACAATACATTTTAAACCAACACAATAGATATATCTCGTGTTTTTTTTAAGGATGTGGGGCGTAATTACTGCTCAGTTACACAATCTTTACAGTGTTTTTTTTGCTTCTATACATTTAGTTGTTTTGTGTACTTTAAATTGTCTGAATGAATCACATTGGTGCTGAGTCTTTGGGCCATTAACATTTGAGAGGTCTTGTCAGAATGCAGCCATGCTTTGCTGCTTTCTTCAGTGTTGTCTTCCTCTTGAGATACGAGGGGTGGGCTTCAAATAGGCTGAACTTTTTAACTTTGCTCACTCAATTTAAATGAAAGCAGACTCTATAAATGTTTTTATCTTGTTTCATTTGTTTAAGCAAACATACTGTCTTCAGTGAAACAATTACCACACTTTAAGACAATTTTAGTTTTATTCAGGTTGGTTATGTACAAAAAGAACTGATAACTAACATTTCTGTCTGAATAGAAGATATTAAGATGTTGTTTGAACAAAAAAAAAAAAAATCAGGATAAACCGCCTTAAATTATAAAGGAAAATATATAAAATTATTCATTAACTTGCCTAGTAGCCAAATATTAGAAAACCCCTAAAGCTCATGGTTTAAATTCAATAATCAGCTAAATCTGAATATTGATGCAGGACTTTTCTTTGGAGAAAATTATGGAGCAATCGATAAAACTCTGCCTATGCTAAGCTTTTTTACTAAACCGTTATAGAAAGTTTAGAACAGTTTAGTCAGTCATAAAGGGCCGGTGTCCTGCATGTCCAACTGGAGTTGGACATGCCTGCTTTAGAACAACCTAAATGTCTGATTGTGTCAGTATTTGGGAAATAATGTGATAAAAGTTAGGACCATTGGATTTTCCTGTTGCCTGACTCCTCCTCAAAGTGTCCCCACAACATGCTTTGTTGATTTTGTTGTTTTTCAGCCTTGTGAGTTTGTAAAACTTGTGTACTTGTGTGTTTCATCTCTGAGAAGCCTGACACAACTGGACCTGTAAAATCTGAGCATTACTGAGACGTTTTTCACAGTGAGGAGACGCTTGACTCAGCGATGTTGCACACATCTTCTCTTTCTTCTGTCCTTTTGAGTGCGTTTGTCTCTGTGTGTTCATGCATGCTCTGATCTGAAGAAGAGGGATGGTTTTCAGAAGGGATTTGGCCCCAGGCTCCATATGTCTAGTGAAGATGAACACTACATGTCTTTGATATGCCTCATCTCCTCCAACAAACCCATGCTACCAGTCTTTCTCTCTGTTTCTCAGCTTTGTGATAATAAGCACTGCAAGCTTTTGATATTTCTAAATCATCCTCAATGTGTCCTTCATGGTGGATCTTTATGGTTTAAAAATTCACAGGAAAAACGCTAAAGTTTATTCTGCTATTCATGTACAGCAAGTTATAAACATTGCTGCTGTAAGCTGTAATAATAATAATTGTCCTAAAAACATAAATTGTAAAAAAATTAAATCATTTAGTTGGCTGAAATACATTTTTAACCTTGTCTTTGATCTTAGAAAACATAAATATGTTTAAAATTCAGTCAATTTTACATAAAATATAGCTAAAATAGGTTATAGGTTAATTTACAACACATACTTTGGGCGTAACATAATATAGCATGGGATGCACACATTTGTTTCAACTTCGTCATTTCTTAACACAATCTGATTTTAGCCATAAATCCAGGCTTGTAAGTTGCCAGAATATATTTGTTCCAGAAATTCAAGGCCTTAATCTTGTAAAATGTAAAGTTGCACCTATAAAGGTAGCATAAAGGTTTGTGTGTAAATAACAGAACAGGTCACTAATTGGAGTCGAGTTATACAGGTCTGTCAGAGTGCGGATGAATAATTTATACAAGCAACATGGTCTCGATCTTCTCCCTGTGTGTTCACTTGTCTATCTCACTCTCCTTCCTCTGCTCTAAAAATAATAATATATAAATAAAGGGAAATCCCTATGGAGGGTCTTGCTGTTAGTTGGACAGGTAACCAACACAGGGCAGAAGTTGATCATTTTCATCCATAATGTCTACACAGAAACCATTAAATGATTGTGTTTCTATATTTTGTCGAGTCAAATCAGCAGCCCTGTTCTGCACAAAACACCCAGATTTGTGTTGTTTATTTAGACACAGTTCAAATAGTCTTTTCTCATTCATCTCATCTCTTTGCATCATAAACAGCTAAAAGTTTTCTAGCTGCACATAATTGGAGTCCTCTGTTCTTCAATCACAGGAAACTCTCAGAAAATGAGAGTTACCTTCCTCGTTTCCTCATGACATCACTGAGTTATCGCCATGGGAAACGGGACGGGAAGTGGGATTGAAGTTCGAGGAGAGCAGGTCATGTGTATCAGAAAAAGGGGGTGGCTCTTTTCCTATCCACCCACCATATGAAGGTTGAAAACTGGTTTAACAATCAGAGCCTCCATATGACACATTTTTTCTACTTTGGATTTACCTCTAAAGTGTTTGGGTGTTTTTAAAGAAACAGGATTTTCAGCATCTTCTACTATCAAGTCATTTTTTTGTCTTTGTTTTGTGATTATGTGAAATTGACAGACAGTAAGTTCAGTATTTCCTCCAGAGGACAAACCCATTGATGTGGTGCAGTGTTGTGTTCGGTTCATTTTCTTGGCAGAATATTTATCAGCAGACCTGGCTGTCATCCAAATAATTTGTCTTCATTAAGGCTGGTTGTGTTGTTCAAGGCAGGTTTTTTTTTTATATGCTGTCAAGAAGCCAACCATGAAGGGTGCCACACATTCAGCATATGTGTTGCCGGGCATGTTAAAGAGTTATTTTGGCTCAGAATATGGAGTAAAGTGCTCGTCTCCTGGGTTCATGATGGGTGTTAATTCCAGTCAATCATTTTCCAGCACTCCTTATTGATTGCTTAATGTTTTTTGTAGATAATGCAGTGCTAGAAGTGGTTTTAAGTGCATTCTGCCCACCTTGTGTAGCTTCATAACACAGCTGTTTGTCACACTGGGGATTTCTCATTTAGTATTTTTTCATGTTCTTGTCAGAGTAACTATCCCTGGTCATTGCTGATCCTAGAGGAAACGTGTGCAGCTTCCTCCTTGTGCTGGTTTCATTGTGTTGCATCATACCTGTAATATTCTTATTAGCTGAGCTGAAGGCTGATGGTGGATGCTGTAAAATGAGTGAAACTGGTACATTTCCACACAGGCCTTCATAGCTTGTGTAATAGTTTTGAAATCTGTTCCTGACTTAATCCTACTCTTTTATGTTTCCTATTTATTAAACCAAAATAACTTTTTTAGGTACTATTTTAAAATGATATTGTTCTATCAAGATGCTTTATGTGCATTCAATACAATTTTGATGCTGTTTTTGTTTTGAATTGTTAATGTGTTGGAGTTTTAACATGCATGTGTTGTTTCCATGTGTCTGTAGACAGAGAATGGTAGCGCCCTCCATGAAGCTGCCCTTTTTGGAAAGATGGATGTAGTTCGCCTTCTGCTTGACTCAGGTTGGTCTAAAAATACTTTTTTTTTTTAAATAAAAACAATTCTTTCTAAATTTAGTAGTCGCTCCACATGTTAATGTTTGTCAACACTGTTAAAAATCTTTTAGCTGTATGCTTTCAGATATAGTAGCAGTGTGTGATTTCTTGTTTTGAAAATGTCAATCAGCTTGATTGATGGGTCAGTGACACAAAGAGACCCCTGAAAGTGCAGCATTTAAAGTCTGAACTTTTGCTTTAAAGGGCCAATATTATGTGTTTCTCAGGCATATATCTAAATTCTATACCATAATAAAGTATCTATGTCACCTTAAGTTGTTATTAAAATGCTGTTCATATGTTTAAATAGAAAAAAAAGTCTTCTCATCATTTCCTACTCTAAACACCTTGAAATTGGCCTCTCTGTCTTTAATAAAACCCCCACCCCCCAGCCCCACTTCTGTCCCGCCCATCTCAGCACGTCATCGCAGAACCTTCTCTCTGTAGGCTTTGCTGGTGTTTGTAGCACTTTGTTGTAATGATAATAAATAAAGAAGCAACATTTTACAATATTTTATTTGGAAAATTGCATCTCTGGATACATATGAACCTTATTGTCGGACCGGAAAGCATGTTTTCAAAAGAACCAGAGCGATTAAAATGACATCTCATCTGGTAAGAATATTTCACTCATCCTCACACAGACCCACACTCTGATCATTATAAGTTACAAATCTTAACACATAGACTAAACAAGGATGTGAAAAAAGCAATGTGAGTTGCTTTTCAGCTTACATGCAGATTACAACGGTGTTTGTTTATTTAGTAGCTGCAGAGTCACTGGCAGGTGCGCGTGGCGGTGGGGAGGGTGTTGCGGTTGCGCTGTGATGCGGAAGTTGGTTGTAGTTTACTTGGCATGTGAAAATACATTTCCTGAAAGGTTTTTTGAATCTGAAAAGGGCTACACAGGTAGTGTTAGGAGCTCAGCAGTTTCACTTTCACTTTGAGAGCCTGCAGGAGTCACGGGCAGGGTACGGAGGTGAGGGGGTGGGGAGGTGTGCTCTGTGATGAGGAAGCTCTGCTTGGAGACACCGCCCTGAGGCGTTGCTGGTACCACCCGGTCGTTTTGCTCCTCAGCATGGCTGCTTAAAAACGCTGCAGGATTTCTCAAACATGCATGAATGAGTCAAAGCAAGACTCTGGGCATGTTTTTGATGAAAATTATAACATTATAACATGGTATAAAGCTCCAAAAAGTTGATTTGACATGATAATATTGCCCCTTTAAACAAGTCAATCAGTCTCTTCAGGAATGAAAACTAAAAAAAGCCCAATTTATTTTTGCACATAAAAAAAACTAAAAGATGTACAGTAAATGTTACAAGTAGTATTTGAGCATGGTCATCTTTGGATACTGCTGGCATCTACAACACACTTTCTCACAACACTTCCTGTTTCCTGCAGCACTTCCTCTGGGCGTTTGTCCTTTTTGGCCTGAATTATGTTAACATCCTGAATCCATGTAGTACTGTATTGGTTTGGTCTTTTTGAGTTTGCAAATCTTAAACTGTGCATATCATAATTGTGGAAAAGGGGGATAGTTGTGGAGAAAGAAAAGCAGAGTTGTGAATGCTATAAAAAAATTAAGCTGAAGAGAGAAAATGTGACTGATGGACTATTCTGAGTGATGATTTGTGGCACAAGTCTGTTCAAAATTCAAGTGACAAAACTGTGAGCATCAGCAAAACTTCATCACAGAGTTTTCACAAAAAAAGGTTCACTGCATCAAAGGAGTTTTCATTCAAATCAGAGTACATGTGTAAGTATTTAGATATATTAGTCTGTGTTCTGTGTTCACATTTAATTTCTTCAGTTGTATAAAAATGAATGTTTTGTATGTTTATGTGCATTTAAGGAATTGACACCAGTCTCAGAGACAGTAAGGGAAGAACAGCACTGGAGATTCTGAAAGAACATCCTGCACCTAAATCTCAGCAGATCACTGCTCTTATTCAAGGTGAGACAATCACACTGCTAATTTAAATTTAGATTACTGAGAAAATGGGTCATCACCGTGGCAGAAAAACCCATGCAGTAAATGCAATACATTCTAAGGTTACAAAACAATAATTCTCATAATGAACGTGTTAAGATGGGCATGACTTCTGATTGGTTCGCTTTATTTGGCTGTTTTGGCTGAATTTGGTGAGGACATATTGAGCTCCAGCTGAGTTTATTAGAGAGTATAACCTTGTGACCCTTAGAAGTGGATCTGTAAAACTGAGAAGTCTTGTTTTCAAGGAAGTTTATTGTCCTCAGAGAAACAATAAAAGCTGCTGTATGTGTTGAATAGCTGGAGGGGGTGTGAGTGCACCGTTAATGTTAGCTGTGATATTCTCACAATGATTGCAAATTATTTTTTATCCCAACAACAAATGTTAGATCACTGTAGAACCCCAACTCCAATGAAGTTGGGACGCTGTGAAAAACAAACAGAATAAAATGATTTTCAAATCCTTTTCAACCTATATTGAATTGTATACACTGCAAATACGAGCGGTTTTAAATACATTTTATAGTTTTTTTCCAAATATTCACTAATTTCAATTTAATGGAGCCCACAAGGGGACATGGAGAATTTTTTTTCTTTTGCACTCCCACACCAGTGTTCTCCAACCCTGGTCCTCAAGGCACACTGTCCAGCATGTTTTAGATGTTTCCCTGCTTCAACACAGCTGATTTCAATTGATTACTGATTAGCAGGCTTTAGTTGAACTGCAATCATCTCAATCAGATTTGTAAGAGCAGGGAAACCTCTAGAACATGCAGGGCAATGTGCCTTGAGGACCAGGGTTGGGAAACAATGTCCCACACAATAGTATTGCGTTACCTCGCTATGCTTTTTGCGTTACCTCACAAAAGTCATTTATCACAGTTGTGCCTGCCGGTTTATTAACAAATTCACATGCTCACCATTAGCAAGTTAGCCTACTACTTTAATTCAAAAGAAAAGAAAAATCCCCCATGTCCCCTCACAGCCTCAGTACAAATTGATGTAGACCGCAACATGTTCCAAAAAAAAGCTTGGACAGGGACAACAAATGACTGAGAAAGTTGGGGAATGCTCAAAAAAACACCTATTTGGAACATACATACATGCATGCTAGTTAACTGTCTGGAACTAGTTAATTGGAAACAGGTGACTGTGATTATTGGGTATAAAGGGAGCATCCCCAAAAGTACGGAAGAGGATTAGGGCCACTGAAAAAATAAAAAAATAATTCTGACTTTAATCTCAGAATTCTGACTTTAATCTCAGAATTCTGACTTTAAACTCAGAATTCTGACTTTAATCTCAGAATTCTGACTTTAA
>JARVGW010000346.1:10059428-10091589 GCA_031762495.1 Anablepsoides rubrolineatus | reverse complement strand
CTGTGGACACAAGAGGAAGCTGTCTGAAAGGGATGTTATGGTCTAAAACCAGGTGTTTCAGTTTCATTGTCTAACCCCTGTATTGCACAGAATTAACAATATAAATGCTGCCAGTCATCAAAAAGGATTTTCTTCAGTGGACAATACAGTTTTGAGTCTGTACAGCTATGTATTTACCCTGTCCAGCACTGCCCCCTGTGTAATAAATATGAGATTGCAAAATGGTGAGTTCCTGCTGATGTGCGCTCTCCTTTATTTCTTCAGTTACTGTAGAAAGTAGCTGCTCTTCAGTGTCTGAGCAATATAGAGGGGAGACAGAGAAGGATGTTTGCTTTTAGTTCTGTGGCTACCTTTTGGTAAACATTCAATAGAACTGTAAAGACAATATAAATTTTATTGTTTAATGCCTGAGAGCTGACATTATTGCTATTACTGTATAAGAGACCATTAAGGTTCATTTTTAACTTAATCTCCTTTAGCAATTTTTAAAAAGAAGGGATATTAAATTTTCTTAATTTCCAAAGTGAAATAAAGAAGTTTTCCTGTAGGATGAATAAAGTTATTCTGATTCATGTTATCACACTCTCCAGATGATGCTGTCACAAGTGAGCTGTCCAAACTGCTCCACGACATCAAGAAGTGCCGCGACAGAGACTACTCCTTCGAGGAGCTCTGCCACACCATCTCCTCCCACTCCATGGACAGCTTTGGCAGTGGGCGTCTGTCTGACGAGGAGCGCCCTGATCGACCCAACGGCACCCTGACTCGGGGCACCAAGGTACCCCAACTGCAGAGACATAATGACTTTCGGAATGTTAACTTGGCATAAATCAAGGGGCAATATATATATTTATATGTAGAACATGTATAAGGTGTCAGTAACACGAGAAAAAAAATATAAACAAATGTGATATAAAAAATCTAATTCATGTACTTATTAGTGCCACAATTTATAGACTATTAATCAGAATCAAAATACTTTATTGATCCTCGGGGGGGAAATTGCAATAATTACAGCTGTTAGAGCAATTATTAAATGGCCATTAAAAGTATATTGATTTGCTCAACATATTAAAACTGTTTTTGCTCATTATGGACATTTATTACAAATGTAGAAATTTAAAGATTTTTTTTCGGTGAGATTTTGCTGAGTATTTTAAAAGTGTGTCAAGCACTTGTAACTTTGCTTGATTTTTATTTCTCTCTTTCCTCATATTTGAATTATTCATCCATGCAAATAGTTTTATTTTCAATATAGACATGCCAACTGATCTGTCATTACTGTAATTTGTTCAGATATACAGTATGTCCTATTATGAAGGCTTCAGATGCTGCAGTTTCTTGTTGGATGGTTGCACTTCCTTCATTTTACCAACAGAGGCCAGTATTAGACAGATTAATACCTCTGAACTGACTTGTCCTATTCATGCTGCAAAGGATTTAGTTTTAGTTTAAATGTGCAGCTAAATGTATTTTTAAACTGACTCTTCGTATTTTATGCCTTTTTTTTTTAAATGTAAACCCTTCCGGTCAGATACTTCACGTCAGAAACATAAAACCTGAAAAAACTGATGGTTCCAGATTGATGTCAGAGAAACATTCTGTTTGTTTTTATTAGCTGTTCAGAAAACTTTTTTTTTTCTTTTTTTTAAAAATCCAGCACAACATTAGAAAGAGACTTGAGAGGTTTCAATCCCACTGGCAAAATGTTAGAACAGAGGTCATTTGTCACATTGATCCCTCCCTCACACCTGAGCCTTTAGACTCACATGTTGAAAAAAGCCAGTTGAGTGTGCCTCCTGCTTTCCTGCTCATTATTGTGTCTATTTCTATTTATTTTCTTCTAAGTCACAAGAGAAAAACACACAAACCCACCTCAGCAAGACATTGATCAATAGCTCATCATTTTTCCATTTCTGCAATAAGCCCGCTTTAAATGGGAGCCAAATCATGAATATACCACGCGGCATGGCGTTAACAGCTTCATGCCAAAGGTCACACACCTGTGCATGTACTGAGAGTGCACACACCTCTGCTCAATTAGGCTGTAATTATCTCAATCCATCTTGTATCCTTCTACCTCAATAAGCACTAATTTGTATTCTATTATGAGCACTTTCTGTGTATGTATGTTTATGTGGCCCCGGGCTTGTCAGAGCATGTTGCCAAGGCCATTAGTATGTGATTCAGTGTGCCCATTAGTCATGAATAAAGCTCAAATCAGCTCTTCAGCACACTCAGAAATACAGGCCACTGTCTGTGGCTTGGTGCCCAGTGTGTGTACTGGGCAAGAGCTGAAGTGTTGTTTTTAAATGAGGGCGGTAAGTATGCAGTCAGAGGGTTCAGATGTGAGTCTGAGGGTCATAGTTTAAGATGAGGACTCACAGCAGGGGAGGCAGCGATTGCAGATTATTTACATATCAGGATTTAAAAGTAAAAAACTGAAGAGGCTCTGAAGACAAGAAAAAACTATACACAGACAAAACATTATACACTGGCAGGGGTAATTATACAAACTACGTTTGCAGAGGAACAAAGAAACACAGGTGTGAATTAGACACAGGAGGGAAACTAACCAGAGGTGCCTGCAGGATTTTATTGGAGGGTATGCACAAACCCATCTACCAGACCCACACAAATACAGGTCACATGGGTGGGATGCACACAGCACACAAAAACTTGCAACTTGGCACCGCGCCAGGTCCTGACAGACAGCCACAGGAGCGCGATGCGCATCTGTCCCACAGGCCCGAAGTGTGCGCACACATTTGTCCCGCTTTTGACTCGTCACATTACGAAAAGTCAAAGAAAGGAAATAAAAAAAAATATCGACAAGCTATTTAGTAGTTGCAGTTTGTAACATTATATCCTTATTTCTGTCTGCGTCCTTGGCAGGAAGGAGAGAGAGAGAGAGAGAGAGAGGAAGGCAGAGCAGCATCAGACAATCACAACGCACTGCGGCCACTGCATTAAAACAATTATTAAATAAAAATAAGGAAAGAATATGGATTTGATTTATGCAGACTGTAGTGGAAACTGTCAAAATGCAGCAAAACAAACACTGAGAAAAAGATGAAGCCAGTGAAAGGTGTTATTCAGAGTTATTTTTCCTTTTTTTTTTTTTGACGGGGAACAAGACGTGGATCGACAAGAAACCCTCAGCTCAGAACACATTTTGCTCAAATTTAAAAAAGATGACCGTCTGACTGATACCAGGTGGTTAAAGTTAGCTGTGGCTGAGAGCTGCTGGCTGAGCTGTGCTCCTGTGTGAGAGTTGTAGCTGTGGAGGTGAAGGCAGAGAGAAACTAGCTTTGTCCACGGGAGGAGAGATTTCCTGGCTCAGGTGCTGTCCGTTACATCCAGAGGACGAGGCAAAGCGACTTTATTTATAGCACTTTATTTCTATTCTTTCGTAAACGTTTCAACAAGATTTAACCATTTCAAAGTCTGCTCACTCATGTTTAGTTAGCTTCACCTTACTGTCACGTTAAGGAAAAATGTGCCAGGGCAGCCACCAAATAAACTAAAGTAAACTAACCAATTAGACCTACTTTGGGCATTGGCCCACCCCCAAATGCACACAGAAGAATGTACAGGAAATTTTAACAAAAGACATTTTTTATTTTATTTTGTCCACCATTTTTGTAAAAAAAAAAAAGAGTGAAAAATCATTAAAAAGTCAAATGCTTATAAAAACATTTTTTTTTTAACTCAAAGGTAAATCTCAATGTACGCACAGTGCGTACAGCCGTACAGCTGCAGGCGCCACTGAAACTAACATCAATGCAATGTTTGTGTACAGCAGGGTTTTATCACATTCTGAAAACTTCTCTCCTGAACATATTTTGCACATTTTACCTTTTTACCACACTTTGTTTACTTTGACTAGTACCTCTTTGTGTGAAAGGACCATGTTGATAATTGCACTTGACTTTTCACAGATAATCAACTTTTGCTACTCTAAACATCACAGCAGTCGCACTAGATAGAAAAATACTTTCAGACTCAAACAAATAAGTTTTCAATGATATCAGAATTTTACTGTAATGAAAGGATAAACCTACTTTTGCTTTTTTATCAGTGTACAGTAAATGAAAACTGCAGTCCATTTTCAATTGATCAATACTTGATTGTTGCAAAGAGGCCTCTGCAGGCTGAATGAACTGGCAAAAATCTTTTCTTTTACATTTTGCTCTTTTTATCTGTTATTCCTTTCCTCTGAATCTGATTGAGATTTTTTCCTGCCTCTGCTTCACGCCTGTGGTCCGCGTCCTTAACTTGAGCATTCACTGAGATATCAGGTGGGCCGTATCTGCTCTCCTAAACCTCACTGCACACAGCTCATCCTCACACCAGGTCCCCCCAGAGCCCAGGAGCCTGGTCTTCATCCTGTTATTACTGCACTTTTATGCAGCTCACAAAGCGGCAACAAGAAGCAATTTCCTTTCTTTCAAAAAGATATGAGTTTTCATTACAGATTTTAAAAGCTTCGAAAAAGGAGGGTTGATTGATGCGTTTGTATTTTATTTACATATTCTAGAAAACTAATAAAGCAGTCATATTTTATTAACCTCTAGTTAATTATTGTAGCTTATAGTATTTGTTTTTTTGACTCGTGTTTATGTGCAAATCTTGTATAAGTTACTGGAAACAGACATTTAATTTTCAAAAAAGAGATTAGGAAAACCCTTTTGGAAGAGCTGAAATTTAGAATCGAGTCATTTAAGATTTGTGGAAACAATGATCCTAACAGTGACTTTTTTGGTTTTTGATTGGATCGTATTGCTCTAAATTTTAGCCTAATCAAATATTAATCCCAAATAACCAACTCCTAATAAAACTTTAATTTAATTTATTAGGTATTTTGTATTTAATTTTTCACCAACCAAAAAAATCCCTTATCATACATGAGTTCAACATGTGGTTTGAGATCTGCAGCAGCTTTTTTTTCCTTTTAGGATCTTTTTTCGCTCAAGAACAGCTTGATATTGACTGACCTGCCTTTTTTTATATTTTTTTCATCTTCTTGGTTGCCTGGGTGACAAGTTCCACTCTCATAAGTTGCCTTGAACGTGTCTTTCTGCAGCATTCTCCTATAGATGCTTAGGTTTTCAGTTTTAAATAGGAAGGTGAAACCAAATTTATCATGGACACTTTGTTGTGTTGATGTTGCACAAGAGCAGGGATTCTTTGTGTTTTTTTTAATATTTTCACTTTGCAGTGGCCAGGTCAAAGGTTTTCATTTAATTTCTGAGATCACATTGCATGTTAATAATCAACTGTCTTATGGTTCTTGTCCTCACATCTGATCAATTCTAATCATTGTTTACTTCTGTTGTCAGTTTGCTGACTGCATTCTGATATTTGTGTTGACAGAGGCCAACTCCACCTCTCCCTCCAGCCTTGGAGGAAGATGAAAAAACCTGTGGACCCACTGGATTCTGGGAAGCTCTTACCCCTTGCAACGGCTGCCGCAACCTCGGCTTTTCCGGACTGTCACAGGTACGTGCTGACCCTCACAGACCCCCCATGATATAATGATTCTGATCGTTTTCCTGTTTTTCATTAATGTGGGTTTGCTGCAGCGTTCACACACTCCATCACACAACTGAACTGCAGTGAAATTACAGGCTAGTGATGTTGCCATTGTTCTGAGTGAATATTTTCACTGGTTACCTTGGGAACACAGTGAATAAGCCATCACTAGAGAGACTTCCTCTCCTGGCAGTCCTTTTTACTCTTTTCAGTTTTTGTCTTTTCTTTTCATAAAAAACTTAGAAAAATCATTTTTAAGCCTCCGCCTTTTTGAGTGGAATCAGGTTCATGAATTTGAATGAATAAGAATCAAATAACTTTTTTAAAGGATTCTTATGGTTTCTGATAATCTCTCTGGAGGGAACAGGAATGTTGCAGGAAAAAGATGCATGACAGAGAAAAGTGACTCTTTAGCATTTTACTAATCAAAATTCTCCCTCATACTATTTCTGTTTTAAATCTTCCTCTTCATTCAGCTTTTCATTCAGCGTGCTGTGGAACTAAGTACGGTTAAATGTCTGTGGCTGAGTGTTTAGTGGCAGAATGCATGCTGGCTCAAACAGCAGGACACCTGACATTTACAACACAACGACCCTTCTGTCTTGTACTCTGGCAGCCTGTGTGAGTGACTGGCGCAGTGCCTGTAGAGGCTCGCACCTGGATGTGTGTGTGTGTTTGTGTGTGTGTGTTTTAAAAGAAAAAACCTTCTGTGACTATTAGTTTAAATGTTTGGGTTTGCATGAGAGGATGTGGGCACAGACAGCATGTTTGGTGTTGTCATTTCTCTGTGTTCAGATGTCATCTTGAGTGTGTGTGGGCAGGTGTGCGTGTGCGCAAATTTTATAGAAGAGGAAAATGAAAGGAGAGTGTAGGAGAGAGGAAAAATTAAGTTATTGCATAATTAGATTTGTGCTAATTTGCTCCCAGTAATTTTGTTCAGAGCTTTTTCTGTCTCTCTCTGGTGAAACAGTCCAACAAACAAATTCTGAGCTGCACTCATTTCCTTCTCAATAGATTTTATTTAATTTTTAATCAAATGCTCCAACAGTTCTGTTCAGAGGTAATGCTGTGACATATTCTTTCCCCCCCTCATTGATTTACTCATGAACAAACTCTCTATTGAAATCTATGGCAAAAAGATAAAAAACATCTACTTAATGTCATGAATCCTGACTCAGGTGCAGATTTACAACAGGTTGTTTGAGTTGTCATATATTACATTATACATATGTTATACTTATGCTCTAATTTCAACACAAGCAGTACCATTAACTCCAGGCTTAAACATCTATACAAAGTTGAGCCAACTTCTACAACCAATTTAAAACCCACAGACAATGCAGCTAATAAAGAGCAGCTGAGTTCAAATAATGTAAAAGAGTTTACAAATGTGATTTATTCATTCTAGATTTCTTAAACCTGATTTTAGATGATTTGGAAAAACTGTGACTGGCTGCGTTCTGTTAAAGGCTAATGAATGCAATATTCCACTTCTGAATGCCACCTGTTTGTTAGTGTGCATGTCTGCACAAAGTAGCTTTTTCTATAGCGGTTTTTCTCCGTCGTCATCAAATAAAAGCTGGCTTTTGTCAAACGGAGGTGAAGGTTTCCTTTTTGACGTAAGCTTCAAACAGTTCAAACTTTAGTCAACCTTAGAAGTAAAATGAAGATGTTTATAAAGCAGAAGTATACCTCACCAATGGGGGGAGGAAGAAAAAATATTAAGCTAGAAGAAGTTGGCTGGGTCGCCAAGCAACAGAAATGCATGTGATGTCAAACGTGGGATTATCGAGTGTCAGCCAGCATCGGTACAGGTGCGTCAGCGTGCAGCAGCAGACGTCACCATTTCCTGACAATCAATTTATTCCTTTTTTCTTTTTTCCTTCTGCTTCCTTTTCTTCACTTACAATAACTTCCTCACATTGAGTTTTCTGCAACTCTCTATTTCTTCATTAGGTAGATAACTGCTGACTTTCAGAGTACAGCCCTGACTGTTGCAAGACGTAATGATGGATGGAACAGGTCTTGTTTGTACTGAATAAGATCAGAAAACCAGGATTGAGGATGTTAATGATTATTAAATACAGATGCTTCTGAGCTGGTAGAAATTATATAAACACTATTTTATTATGTTAAAATTTGTTTGATTTTTTAACACAACCAGTCAAGTTTCATGAAACACACAAAAAACAACATTGTTGAGAGTTGATTTGAACAACAAACACAGCTTGTAAAGCACTTTGGTCAACCTTGTTTTTAAGTGTTATAAATAGGCTTGGGCAATATTGGCAAAAACATATATATATAATCACAATTAACTGGGGTATTTAGCTGATAATTAATTTGATGATTAATCCCCTGAAGTCCCTGGATGCCCTTATGTCCTAGTCACATGACCGATTTAGTGGGAAAGATTTGCTCTTCGTAAAAATCTGTTCCAAATCGTGTCAAAATTACAGACTTCAGGTTATACATCAATTTTTAAATTGTGTTAATAGATAAATAAATTACAGAACTTTTTTTTTTAATGTTCATCATATTTGAAGCATAGAGGATCATGGAGGGGACTGACCTGGGAAATCTCCAGTCAGTCTGCCTGGTGGCATTAATCGTATTAATCGTCAAGTGCCAAAAAATATTCAATTGTTTTTCTGACGATTAATTCCACATGATATGATTATGCCCAACCCTAGTTATAAATAAATAAAAATGACATTGAAGTATTAAGAAAAAAGTTAATTGCATTGCTTTTTTGCAAAAAATTGTTTTTCTGACATTCAAGTAATAATGCCTGAATGGGGATTTGAAGAACCATAAGAACTTTGTCCAGGAATCTTTTTGACATGCTGCACTTTAGTATTGCTTATATTTACTGCTTTGTAGCAGCACTCTTTGTGAGTGAAATCCCTTGTGATCAATAGTTTCAGGGTGTGTTTCATCCCTGACATGTATGACCTTTTTTAGTTATTTAGATTTTTTTATATATCAGCTGATCTTCAGCTCACCTTTCTGTCTGAAGAGATGGCTTTTTTAGTTAAATTAAAAACTTGATAATTTTCTGATTTAAAGCAGACGGAAATGTGAACATATGGTATTTCAAGCGAGAAATATAGATATTTTTAATGCAGTACCTCATCTAAAAATAAGTCTTCTTTTAGAGCATCATTAAAGCATTTGTTTCTCTGTATATCCCCCAAGTACCGCCCTTCAAAAACAGATCACCTGTCGAGCTTTGTTGTTGGTAAATCCGTAAAGTGGGTCTAGTCCTTGTGAAACCGAAGTGGCGTAAACATCCTCTTTCCCATTTTTATGACATAAATATAAAAAGATGTGTAAAAAATGATAAACAACAAGTTGTGTATCGCCAAGCTAAATCTTCACACGTAAAGTCAACTCATACCAAAAAACAAATCTTTTTTTTTTATTGTCTGAGGGGACAAAAAACAACTTCAAGCATTTTATGAACAACTATAAACATGACTTTTTAAGAAAGTGGAACAATCTTCATATTTCAGAAATACTATGCTTTAAACCTAAATAAACAACATTCTCTTCCAATAAATCAACCCATTTGTTTACTGAAATGTGTTAGAGATCCAGAGTGTTGGAATTAACCATAGAAACCGCTGCTTTTACCATTTCACTAAATCAGGTCTTATAATCACATCCATCATGCCACACATCTGCTGTGCTTCGATCTATAAAGCAGAATTTAATTAAATTGTGTTTTTTTAGATGGCTCTTTTTCTTCCTAAAGTTGTTTACTGTTTACCTGCAAGTCAAGCGTTTGTCCAGCCCTGCTGTGGGTGGTGTCTGTGTCTGTGGGTTTAATCATGGAGCCAAGGAAAAGCCACACGGCAACAGCCATCATCTGTAATGTGAACTGAAAGGTGTTATTTTCTGAAGAGTGACTTCTTGTGTCCCATGGGTGGTGGGGGGAAAAAACAAACTAACAACAAACAAAAAAATAAACTAGAACAAAACAAATTCTCCGAGGTTAACCATGGAACCCCTTAGAAAAGTGTGCTTGCTTTTATTTATTTTAAATTTTGCTTCTGTTTTCAGTCACAATTTCCCCTCATTTCTGTCCTCAGAAGGTCCATTGTCCTCTGTGTTGTCCACTCCTCCCTTTTCTCTCTAATCAAATAGTCTTCATGAGGAAATGCCAGCAGATTACAGCATCTATTCATATCTGATGGCCTCTGAACTCGGGGCTGGGTCACGGCTGCAACAGTCGTGGGCGGGCTGAAGAAAACGCCGGATTTTAGACGATAAAATTAAAGTTTGAAGGAGATAAAAACCCACACTCTGTGCAGTTTGTAGCAGATTCTTGAAGCTGATGAAGCCTGATATTCATCTAAGCTGTCACATGCTGACAAACAAATCAGTCTCACTGCGGTTTTACACCAATAGAATCACAAAGCATCTCATCCTCCAGTCACATGTGGCGATGCAGCCTCACACTTGGACGTTTTATCTGGCCACTGCAGTTGGACGGTAGCTGCGTACGACCTGCTAATTAGTGGCCAGAGGAGGCCTGTGTTTGTCTGCTGTCTTCCTGTTCGACTCAGACACAAGTCTCTCTGTGTCCTATCTCTGCCCTGAAAGATAGAGAGGGAGGGAGGGAGGGAGAAGTGAAGGAAGACCAAGTTGTTTGTTAGAGCTGCTTTATATCTTCCAGTGTGAAGCCTTTTTCTACTACGGTTAAAGCTTTGTGACCCATTTGGGGCCGAGCATGAGGAGCAAGGATCCCATCAAAATGTCAGGTAAAGTTGCAAAACTTGTTTGTTTCATCTTCAGAATGAGATCTCTCATCCTTGATTGTGAGTTATTTCCTGGCACAGATGGTTCTGTTGGAGATCACATATATATATATTTTTCATTGTAAAAGGAGTGACTTGAAGTTAAATTTCTCTTGTCCGTGTTTCAAACTGCCTGCTTCATGTTGTTGCCGGCTCCTGTATATAAAATCAGGCTTGTTGTCTATACTTGTCAGCCATTCCTGTTTTCCTACATTTGTGTGTGTGTGTGTGTGTGTGTGTGTGAGAGAGAGGAAATCCCTGTTCCTAACTCACTTCACTCCCACTTCCTCTGCTTCCCTTCCTCAGCACGAGCTCATTTTTCTCTTCCCGCTCTCTGTCTTACGCTCATCTCTGTGGGATTTACAAACTCAGACTCCACAGTAAGTCTTTAAGCTGGATCCTCATGCCTTTTGGTTTATTTTATATCTATTACTCTTCAATGATTTTTATCTGAGGTTGGGACTAAAGCCGGTAGGTTAGAGGAAATCATAAATAATGTGATTAATTATGAATTAGAAATGAAAGGGTTGGGATCAAGTGAGGAAATGGTGTGGATATGCAGAACACATTAAACTGTATTCCTTTTCCATTAGTAAAATTAAAATTAAATGCAGAAGATGCTCTAATTTATTATAAATTCTTATACAAACTCAGTAGAATGATATTTTCTTTACACGACTGCAGTTTTGGAAGTATAAACATACGAAAATGCGTCTTGGTGAGAAGACCCGGATTGTGATTATTGTTCTTTTTTACTACATTTTAAAATGTAATTAAATTCAGGACTGAGTGAAATCTTAATGTTGTCACTTCCTGTCTAATACAGTGGTTCTACTTGTTTCAGTTTCTTTTTGAATCTCCTGTCACTTCCGGTAGCTCTTGTCAACGTCAACTTTATCTTCATTTGCTTTGAAGAACAAAAAGCCTTTTCCAGTTCATGCCACGAAGCAATCTTGTGCATTTCCTGACCAAGTTGACCTTGTAGACCTCAAAAAGAAATGATTCAAAACGTTGGCATTTTGTTGCTGAAACTTTGAATATATTTGAATGGAGAAGCTTTTAAAAGTTTGTTCTTGATTATTAGGTTACTATTTGAGGGGGAAAAAAAGCGATCATCCTTAATTAACAATGTTTTTATGGTTAATCTAACCATTAAGTAATAATTTAGTACAGCTAAATATGTGTAGTTATTATAAAGTTCAGCTTGACGAGTAGCACTTTAAAGAACAGACACCTCTGTTTTTTAAACTGTGTTTGTAGGTTAGAGTTTGGCTTCTATTGTGCGGAAGTGCTGGTGTCCACGTGAATATATGCTGCTAAATGTTGTCAGGAAAACAATCCCCCACTCCAAAGTATCAACAGTTTTATGAAAATGTGATTTCATTATGTTTAGCTCCACTGACTTCATATAGTCAGGTCATTTATTAAAGTTAAACACAATTCAATAATTCAGACGTTGCTTTAAAATACTGCCTAACCCTTGCATTCTTATCTGGCAGTATTTTTCTGTAAAGACATTAAGCTCTTATTTTAAAGCTGCGTTTCGATTCATTTTTATTTATTCATTTGGCAAAGTGTTGATACGAGACGGTGCTGCTATAAAAGCAGAGGAGAGCTGGTGCTCGGCGTGCAGCCAGCCTGTGTGTGTGGGGTTTATAGTAAACATTACCGTCGACTGTTTTCATACGTGGCGTGTGTTCTGGCACCAAGACCCCCACCTTATTTTAGAAGCGACTGACTTACCTCCACTGCTATAATGTACCAATGCCGTATGTTGCTTTCTGAATGATTTCTTCCTGGGTCGCGGGTGTTGGAGATGTTCAAGTGTTAACACTGCTTTGGGCTTATACTCAATACTAATAGACAGAAATCTATTAATCAGCTTCAGAAAAATGTTACAAATGATAAAAATGTTTGCCTTCAAGCAGAACCAAGCTTTCATTAGAGGGTCCTCATTAATCCCTCTGACATTAAAGCTACTCCCTGCGTGTTGCACAGACTTGTTTTTATTTTGAATTATGTATTACCGTGGAAATGGTTTTGATTTACTTTAAATTTGATGCATTGAATTATTCAAAATGTCTGAGTAAAGTTTTTATGGACTCTGACAACATTTTAGAGCTTTTTCTTCGGCTCGATGTGTGAAATCTGTGGCTAACCAGGCTGTCGAGTCAAATCAGTGTCGTTTGAACCCAGATCACCCGTGGATTGAAGGGATACAAGACTGACTGAATCACTTCTAGCAAATAATGGCAATGTAATTGAGTAATAGAAGTGTGGGGGGGCTTTTTGAGTTTGTTGGCCTTTTATTAAGTGACGGGTGAAATAAATCTCTGAGTGCAGAAGATGGGAGTGAGAGAAATCATCAAAGGACTGATTGCTCCATCAGCCAAAGTGATTTATTCATTTTGGATGTGCTCCGTGTGATTGATGGCCTGGTGCAGTGTGGGTAATGTAGTAGCAGAGACTGACAAGAGTAATGAGTGTTGAATGAGAGGCAAAGACGTTGGGAGAAGAAGGTGATGATGGAGTCACATCATTGTAAATATATTTAACGCAACGATCCGAGTGCAGCTTATCACCATGGTGACGAGTCGACCACCGATCCCATTAGGAAGGTTACAACGAGGGCAGATTGCCAACAGGCACTCCAGAAATGATGAGAGTTCTGTTATGGGAACCAAACTGCCATCCAGAGGCTGCTTCACATCATTTTGTGTTTTTCATTCTTTCTGGGTACACATCTGGCTCCAGATAAGAGACCTCTGGGCCTTGACTCTGTCTCGGGGCCCTTTGGGGCTCAATGCTAAAGCTGTTACAAAACCTCGGTCACAAACAAGCCTTTCTTTACCTGTTAATTAAACTTCACTGCAAAAATTAGCCATCTGAAAATAAGTGAAATAAAACACTTAAGATTTTTTAAAAATAAGAAAAAGACTAACAGGCTAACAAGATTAATAATCAAACACAGTCTGCTCTTGCTTTGTATATCAGTCTCAAACAAGATCAAAAAAATTTTTTTGGTTGAATATAAGATTTTAAGGCTTGTTTAGAATGATTTTTTTTTTTTTTGAAATAAAATCTTATTTAAAGACTGCAAACCCAACTACATCTTGTTGCTGTATCCTAAATTGTAGTTTGAAGATAATCTAAAATACATCTTTATTTAGTTGCAGGGTTTAGATTTGAGATATGTTCTGTAGTTTATTTAATTTCACTTAATGCTTTGTTTTATTAAAGTGTAATAAATCAGATCAATAAATCTGACATAAAATATTTTAATTATTTCTCTCTCTGACCTCTTGTTCCTGAGATTTCAAATGCTGATCTGTAGATCAAAAATCGCGACACATAAGCAAACAGGATATGATGATTTATTATTTTATTTATTTATTGAAGTAACACTGGTACATATGTGGGTTAAGAATCTCTAGATTTTAGAGGAAAATAAAGCATTGTTGTAAAACCATTTCAGTTTCTTTCAGAAGACCAAACAGTGATTTGATCATTATTACATCCTTGTGGTCCTCTCTTGCCCTTGAGCAACCCTTGTTTTCTTTAAATCCACTCAAACCATGTGATGAGCTTAAGCCCTGAAGCTATTACATCGTGACACCACTGATCACAAACAATTCTCTCATTTGTTGATTATTTAAAAAAGATTTTTGGATGTTTATCTATGTTTTCTGGTTAATCAAACCATACTATGACATTGATACTGAATTAAATTAACAGTGAAAACATTTTTCTTATTAATAAAAAAATGCTTCAGGGGTGTTAAAGCAGGCCAAAGTTAAATGTTCACCTTTTATTTTGAGAAAACACTGACCCAAACATTTCATGATAATCTCCCTCTGTAAACATGTTTGGACTGGACCGATAACCTTGAGCTGTACTCAGAGATTACTGAACCGATGTTTTTTTTCTTATTTGTGTAGGGTAGCACCTCCCAGGCAAAAACAAAGAAGCCAAACTGTTTTTCCTCTTTGTTCTTCCTCAGGAGTCTAAGCGCTCAGCAGAGATCATCACCTCCCCGTCCCTGGATGTTTTCCTGCCAGAAGACGAGGACAACCCATATGAGTCTGTAACCACCGCCGTCACACGCAAACCCTGCTCGCTTGATATCAACCACCGCCTCAACGCCTGTTCACGCAATGGTAGGAGAAACACCTGAACACTTGTGGTGTACATTTCAGCTCCTAAAGCAGTCAAAAATCAAAAAAAGTTATTTAAAAGATACTCATAAATGATGTAATGCTGTGACAACACCCAACAAGGAAAGAAATCTCATTTATGTAGCTTTAGAGAAGTTCTTGTTTACTATACACTAACTGAAATGATCAGATGTTTAATTGCAGATAAATTGGACAAATATTCAGGGAAAGTAAAGTCTAGTTAGAAATCTAAAACGGTTTAATTTTCTTGTGCATTTGTGAGTGCACCCTCCAGCTTTAACTTTTTCTTTCTTAATTCTGTTTGATAATGGTTCGATCAGGCTGACGTGCCGAAGTTCAACACCCACAGCATCAAGCCCCCACAGCGTGCTTTTATTCTTTTCGCTCGTCTCCCATAGCAAAGCTACACACTGCAGGTTGTCAGGGCAACTGCATCCCTGGCTGAGTCACCTGTACGTTGCCATGGGAACTGTCTTGCTAGTGACACATCTCCACCTCATAAGAGAGAGGCTACTGTAGAGGCTTGTATGCGTCTCAGCCCATGTTTATTAGCTGCATCTTGAATGTAATTGGCTGCAGGATAGTGAAGGGTGTAGCCGTCACTGTAGTCTGATTTTTTTTTTTTTTTCGTCTGAATCAGGAGGTTGGACGCTTTGTCAGTTAAACTGTCCGTTGGTGGGAAAATTGCTCCACTGACGTAAGTGAGCTGTGTGGGTGCTGTTTGTTCTCAGCTCTTTGAGTGCTGTTACCTGACCAAAGAAAAGGCTGAGCTCCCTACATGTCTGGGTTTTGGTGGGAATTCATCATAAACACCTGCAGACTGGAAGTGAGGGGAAGAGTCAGAGACTGGGTTTGTGCCGATTATACATTCAGCTGGTGAAGTTGGAGACTCGACTCAGGCTGATGCACAAAGGAAATCTGTGACGCAGCAGCTGAGGAAAATCCTGGATTGACTCTCGAGTCTGGTCACATGTCAAACTAATTGAACATGGGAGGGAATCAGCCTAAGTTTATCTGCCTTGGAGAGGAAGGATGAGAGGATCAAGAAGCATGGTGTAAGAGGAGTTCAGATTAGAAAGAAGAGAGCATAGATCTCTGATGCTTTAAACTGAGAAAAATAAATAAATACAACTGTTAGTAGTATTCAATCTGAAAACTTTGTAAATTTTATATAAAGAAATCATGAATATTCATTATCTTCAAGTCAGCCTACCATTACTGGCAGGTTAGAATGAAGACAAGCATTTTAGTGTTTTCACAAACAAACACAAAAGCCTGTAGTTAAGTCATGAGTCATATTCATAAAGAAAATATGTTAGCTGAAAACTGTTTTTACAAAAGTTATTTTTGGCAGAGTGAGCCCCCGTCTGAAAAGCACCTGGTGTGCTGTGCAGGGCTTTCTGCAGGTAGGGATTGCTGCATTGTGACAGGATTGCTGAGTGAAACTCTAAAGCTCTCCTCTGCCTCAGTCGGGGCAAGTTGATCAAATCTCAGCTTCTGCCTGTCACTCAGGCCAGCTGCCACGGAAACACCAGTGACCTGTTGTCACTTTAATACTGTACAACCCCACCTCCTCTTTTTGTTCCCTTTACTTCATTTCCACGCCACGTCAGCTTTTTGTCCTTTTAGATGCTGCAGCGTTCACGGGAATGTTTCTTCCCACTGCGCCACATGTCCTCAGGCGTGACAATTATCATTCCTGACGCTAAATAAATGGAACTGGTCTTTGTGACACAATGTGTGCTGAGAACAGACTTGGAAGCATAATCCTACATTTCATTGAGTTCTAAGGGAGTCATTTTGTAAATTAAGTTGGGATTATACTTGCTGTATGGGACGGATTTGTTTCAAATGAGGGAATCTATTTCTGCTGCACAACTCGCCTGCAGAAGCTTTTTCCGTAAATGACTCAATTTCTTCTCCGTTATTCTACGTGCGTATGCTGGTTTAGTATGCAAGTAGGGTAGCTGGTACAGATAAATGGCACAAACAGAAACACAGCACTGAGCACTCAGGTTTTTCTTTATATCAGTGAATAATTTGTCTTACTTTGAGTGCAGTGGGAACAGTCCAGCCCCGGATTACCTTTTGAAACCTAGAAACGCTATTAAAAGTCAATTACTTACTTTAAATGTGAGAAACATGCACAAGTTTCAGGAATTTTTTTACATTTAGTTTGAGTCTAGACTGCAAATACCAATAATATTTCTAAATAAATACTTCACTTTATTTATTACTCTCCTTTTGCATTAACTTTCACCGTCACTCCCTCTGGTGGATAAAGCAGAGATGCTGCTGCATCACGCCCCATTTACCCCACTTTGGTTGTTCCTGGAGGCTAAGAGTAGCTAATGGCAGCCTGTAGTGGCTCTGGGGTTTGACATTATAAGAGTTCAGGCTCATTGATTTTATAGAAGAAAAGCTTTAAGATGTTGTTGTCAGTGACAGCCAGAGGAAATCACTTTTGTGGTACATATGGTCACACTCTCACACTTCTACTCTTCTTAAAATTCATAGTTATTTAGTAGCATCTTGGATTGTTTTAGATGTTTAGTTTGTTTTAGCAGTTGAAGTTTTGGATGTTTCCCTAAAGTTGGGTCAATTTATTCTAAGAGAAGCCTGTTATCTATTTTTTCTTACTGCTCTTAAATTGTGGACGTTCACCTATGAGACGATAGAGACTGATGTGAATACATAAACCTGCAGAGGTTCCTGCATCTATAGAGGTACTATTCCCCTGCATCTGTTGTGACTTTAGATGAAGATAAATTAGAGAGAAGTACTGGGTTATGGCAGTATTTCAGTAAGTATGCTTTTCAAGGGAGGTGTTTTTGACAAGTAGAAGTCTTAGATCAAATTCAGGACTTTGGGGGGATTCAATCTTTTGGCTGGTTTGTGAACATTTCAGTGTTTACTCTGAACAAACTAAATGATAAGGCTGATATAAAAACAGGTCTGGGGGGGTTCAGCTTTTCTGTTTTGACTCTAATTGTCCTTTTCTTTGACCTGATCTTACATAAGTGGCAGAAAACAAATTGTGTCTTTTTTATTTTATTTTATTGTATCTTACTGTCACATAGAAACCTACAGATCTAAACTGTACCTATT
This sequence comes from Anablepsoides rubrolineatus, assembly GCA_031762495.1. Lineage (NCBI taxonomy): Eukaryota > Metazoa > Chordata > Actinopteri > Cyprinodontiformes > Rivulidae > Anablepsoides > Anablepsoides rubrolineatus. Next base: position 10,073,969 of record JARVGW010000346.1, on the reverse strand, counting down.
ATTATGTGAATGCACATTTCCTTTGGTGAGGAGGATTGCAGGTATTTCCCAGGGGTAAGCCTGTGGCAGATCAGAAAGAAGTGCAGATGCTCGTACACACTCATCCTACATCTATCATCAAAGCCTCCGTGCTGACAGGTTTATGTCTTTACCAATATAAAACTTCACAATCTATATTTATTCCTCTGTGTCTCACATTTCTCCAGTTTTTTTATTTGATCTGTTTGCGTCCACATTTATCACTGATTCAGCTCCAGGCAGCTGCTCGGTGAGTTTTGTATGCATGTGTGCAGCTCTATACTTGTAGCTTTTGGAGTAAACTCACTGCTTGTGTTTGCATGCAAATGAAAACATGTAATCTGAGAACATGGTGTGAAGCTGTCCCTGCAGGACAGATGTGTTTCTGCAGCAACACTGTTTGCAGAAAAAAAATGGTGGCAAACATCAAAATGTTCTGCTTTGTCACACCCGTGAAAAGAAAATAAATGTGGATGAAGTTGCTAAAATGAGACAAAACTTACATTTGTGTTAAAAAAAAAAATTAAAAGCATGTAAAATGAAAGACTTTGTGATTCCAGAGCACCAAGCTGAACCATATAGACTTAAAACTAAATTATCATAAAAATATACCCTATATTCAAAATAATACCGGCATATTTTTATCATGAAACATGCAAGCCACTTAATATTTTGTTCCTATAATTCACACATTTGTCAAATACAAAGAACAATTTCTTCCTGTTCTTATGTTGGTGTTTAATGGGTGGGAGATTGTGACGATGACCCTCTTATTAAATTAGCGTTTGACAATTTGGAATCACAACCCATCCCTCAAATAGATGTGTTTGTTCTCTGTGAATAGATGAAGACTGGTGGGAGTTGTGAAAAAAAAATCTTACCATCAATATCGTCCAAGTTGAACTGAGGGAAATGTCGCTTCTATTTTCCTTTTTAATGAGATAAATAAGTGATTATGTGCAGTAAATTCTAGCAGCAAACCTCCCTGCTGCAGTTAGGATGGGGATGTCACTCTGTGTGTTAATAGTCATGGCTGGGTCTCACACCATAATTGGATGATACTCTGGTGCCTGATAGCATCCATGACGGCAGGTGGCAGCTGACTGTGTGTGTGAAACTCTGTCAACATTATTGATGCAGATGTGTGTTGGTCTGTTTATTCACCAGCTGATTAAGACAGATGCTTTCTCCCTTTTTAAAACTGAATTTGGGTTACTTCAGCTCTCCCCTCCTCTGTCCTTCCTTCCTTTTTTCCTCTTCTCTGTTAAATGGCCCAGCGCCGGGTTGAATTGGCTCCCCACTCATTTGCCGCACACGCCGTCTGTGTGTGTGTCTGTGCGTGTGTGTGAGCCGCAAATGAGAGAGACATCATACTGCACCGGACAGCAGTCGCATTCCCCTGCTGGAGTTGTTGCTAAGGCTTGTCAAATTACAGAATCCACTGTCTTCACAGCAGCCTTATGCTAACACATCTGTGATTGCCAGTGCAGTGGTGGGTGGAAATATGCAACACGAGGTGCTGAGCTGAACTCTTTCATTTCTCACTCTGACCCAAATGGCACAACAGAGCATTTCCATGCCAACATGACTGCTGCAGACCGCACAGTTTCTACTGAAATACAACTTTGCTGCAGATACATTTTTTTTTTAAGTAAGTGTTAAAATATATATTTTTCTAATGGTGTTTCTTTACAAGACAGTGTTTTAAAGGGAAAAATAAAATAAAATCATTCACTCAAAGCCACACATGAAAAGAAAATCACAAGCTGTCAAGTTATATTATTAAATACCTAAAATTCAACATGAATTTCTTTTAGTTCCTTTATATTCATTTTCATAAATTTGGAGATTTTTCATTAGCTTCATTTGAGTCATTAATACGTTTTAACTAGTGTACTGCAGTTAAAGAAAACTCAGTTATAATCACATTACTTTTGTTTTACAGTATTTATAGCATATCCAAAATATTACCATCGCTTCCAGCTGTTTCAGCAACAGCATCCAAATCTGCACAAATATCTGAAACTCTACTTGTTGTGCAGAATAATGGTTTCAGTATAAAAAAAAAAAATCTTTGTTTTGTCTTTTGACTTTTTATTTTCTTTCATTCCAAGGTCACTTGTCCCATGTAACGGCGAGTGAGGAGGAGCATGGTAACCATGACAACTGCTCAACAGGCCCCACACCAGACTGCTCACCCCCCTCCCCTGACACGGCCCTGAAGCACATCGAGAGAGTCATCCGCCCACAGGTGATCTCACACACACACACACACACACACACACACACACACACACACACGTGAATGTGTTGTAGAGCACCTGATGCATTATTAAACATCACATCATCCACCCACAAACAGCTTAAACACACACACAATATTAACATCTGTCTGTTATCCTCCTGGTTATTTCTGTAGCATTTTTTTCCCCTATGGAAGTATTTTGGTTTGTCTAAATTCTTATTATGTTTATGCACATAAACCTCACACGTTAATAATAAAAAAGGTTCAGGAAATTGAATATGATCAGGTTTTTTTTGTTGGGGGGAAAAAACGGAAGCATTCAGTTTCTCTGCAATGTCTATTAGGGCTAGAAATCCATCTTGTTTAATTGGCCTGAAATTCCCCAGACGACTCAAGCAAAGATACAAGCATGTGGAACAGCATGTGCAAGTGGAAATATGCTTGTGAGAGGACATGCCTCCTTATTATACACATATGTGGCCCTGGACAAGATTGGTGACAGTCAAATCCCTGCCCACTTGGAGCATTATTTAGCACTGAGACTCTGTGTTTGCTTAGCAGAGAGGAAAATTGTAATTGGTTTAATGACACACTAAGTTATAATGTTATTGTTTGCAAAAGGTTTTAATAAGACATAACTATCCCATGTGTGATAGAAAGCTCAAAAACTTGTGTTTGCTTAATACCCCCCCCTTAACAGTTTTAATTGTAAGGCATGCAGAATTCTTTCGTCCACAGTCTCAATAATAAACCTTCACAGTTTGTGCTATTGATTTGGTTTTCTTACTTCCATCAAGCTCGTTTATTGTTATTTTTATTACAACAGTGAAATATGAAAGTAGAGTTTTGACACTCATGACATAAACATGATGTTGAATAGCTGTAAGGAAAAATGAGAAGATGAAAAGTGATTCTATCATCTTTAGCTAATTTAATGATATTTGAGTTGCAGATATGTGAGTAATCTACCAAATAAAAATACTATTTTAATTTGAGAAAGTTAGCTCCCTGGTCAGTGCAATGTTAGAGATAAATATGTATTTTTTATAAAAGTTGGCATCAATTTTTGTATTTTTAACTTGCTAAAATGCCCATATATCTTTACTGTCTGTCGCTCCTCTGACAGACATTTACCAACAGAATAGATGAATAATATGTTACTGATCAGGAGTGACTTGGAATCAGCAATTTAAATGTAACAAGTAGTCAGCCTTATTAGTAACTTGAGTCAAATTTATTCCTCCCACTTCTCTCCTTGAGTAGATAGTGTCAGATACACAAGTGCAGCACGGATGTTGATAATTAAAGGCAGTTGTTTTTCCTCACAGAGTATGCTGTGACACAACACACACACACACACACACAACTGCAGGCTCAATGTAGGGAGCCATAATCATACCAGTGGAGTTTGGTAATTAATTCCAAATAGTTTATTTCCTTCAATTATACTTTTTTTTTCTAAATCAAGATAAAGATATTTAAATGATTTAAGAGGGACAATTTTCTCATCTTGACCAACTCCTTTAAAGTCTGACTCAACCCTTAATATCTTCTTCTCCTCTTTTGTCTCCCTCCCTCGGTTTTCCTGGAACTGTCTTTGTCGCGTTAACTAATGTGTGGAGAGGGATCACATGCCGTGCCCAGTGGGCCTCTGTTCGACTTGAAGCGTACATAATCAAGGAGCACCCAAGTTCAGTTTTATAGCACATAATTAATACTCAAGAATTCATTTCATTTCATTTTAGTGCTCCCGCTGGCTGCTGCAGCCGTTCACGCTGTATGGGGAAAAAAATCTCAGGTTCACAAAAGCACACGAGCACTGCTGTAATTAGGATTTTTTGGTATTTTATATCTATCCATAGTGTACAGATTTAAGATTTTTCTGTCTTTAGTAACGTTCATAAGGTGCTGTCAGTTTTCCAGAAGAGAATCAATCTCATATTCAGCTTCAAAATTCTGTAATTCTTTGTCAGAGCTAGAGAAAAACCACCTTAGAGTGGTGCTTTTGAAAAGGAGTGATTGGAATAATGAATAAAATTGCCAAGTAACCCTCTTTCTCTGCCACAGGGTTCAATAATGACTGTTGCATTAAATGAATGTTTTAACAGTTCTCTTCACTTCTAATAAAAAAAATGACCCAACTTAAGCTGGTTACCAACTTAAACATCAAATATGATCACACAAATGTCCCAGAGTAAAATCCAGACACTTCATGTTTGAGTCAGTTTCAGTTTTATGTCTTTTGCTTCTGGTCCAAACTGGCTGCTGGACTTGTTGGATCTCCATAAGGTTTTTGATCATAATCATGTCTCTGATGTGTGAAATGTGGAACTCAGACTAAAGATGTAGAGATGTGTGATTAAAATGACTGCAGTGCATCATGGGTTTTATAACCAGTGGCTCCATGTTCTACATTACTGCTTGTGGAAAAAACAGAATTTATTTTAATACACTACATTCTGTTTTTGTCATTTTTAAGAAACCAGTATCTACCGTAATTTCTGTACTGTGTTTAAAGAGAAAAGTGAGTATAGTTAATTTAGATTTGTGGGGAAAAAATAGCAATACTCAAAAAAATAAAACAAAAATTTAACTTTCATTTAGGGCTGAGTGACCTAAAATTCATATTTGTTTGATCCCGACGTAACTTTTCTACAGCGGGAGGGGGAAATTATGAGGATTTATTCTCTCGTGTTTTAAAACGCTATCATTTCTTCATTATATTTTGAACTCCTGTTCAGTTGTCTGTTCAGCCATGCTGACACTGGTGTGATGACATAACTGACGATAGGACGGTAAATTTCTACCATAGGCCAACTTCATACTGTTTTTATTGTCTACCGCATATACTGCGCAGCCCTACTTTCATTATTTATCGTCTTGTCTTGTAATTACCAAGCTGCAGTAGAAATATATGTCTATGACTTGGTTCAAATGATTTCAAATTTAATATTTCCAATTTTGTGTTTATGAAAGCCTTTGATAAGTAATTTAATTTTTACATGATTTTAGCTCAAATGTTTAAAACAAGTTTTTTTAAAGATCACTGTTTTTTAATTTTCTTTTATTACATATATCAGTATTCTGCTTCAAGCAGCCTGCTCACTGCTGCCGTCTGACTGAGCAGATAAGTTTCATAATGCATGAATGCAGTCAGGTTCATTCTGAAGTGGAGGGCAGATAAGACAGGCCATCTGGTGTCTGTGGCAGAAAAATAACATTTTTTTTTGTCATACAGAAGTTGAATGGATGTACAGACACAAACACAGACATGTACCGCCCACCTGTCGCTTTAAATCCAGCAGCAGAGTGTTAAAAGGAAAAGCAAGAACGCTCAGCTTGTCTAATTACTGAAGTGATGAGGATTCATCTCCATCCAAAGGCCTGATGGGTTCAACCAGCTAAAAATCCACAAGTGCTGAATAATAAAGTGGTTTAAGGGGGATAATTGTGAGTGAAAGCAGAATTCAAGCAGTCGGTGATTATTGATTGGTGACAAAGTCTAAACACTCAGTAGTTGATTGTGTTCTTTGTTTCCCCTGAACTTCTTGAATTGCCTTGTTGACACAGCTTTTATTTACTAATCTGCATGACTGTGCAGCATATTTTATGATTTCTGTCTGGTGGTTTCATGTGACTCAGAATAGGCTGCTGCTTCACACGCCTCCATTTCTTACTTGTTAGTAGCTCACCAACTCAAATTTTTTTGTTTATGGTTGTTTAAGAATATTAACTATGAAAAAAAACATTTACACTGAGTACTCACACAACCAGACATCAGTACTTTATCAATTATCAAAAAGTAAATTTATGTTATAAAGTAATACGATTGAGACATTTTTTTCTGGAGCTTCCTGATGGACAAAATGGAAAATATCTTTATTTAAATGGATTATAAGTCCATTGACAAAAAGGAGGATATTTGTCAACAACAGCAATTAAGCTGCTTTTTCTTACAAACATAAAAAACGTGTTTTTTACCTGAGCTAAGTTGTCAGTTAAAGGCAAGAAATGTGATGATGCTTGAACAGTATTTTTCATAGCTGTAAACTTGTTTGTTCATGGTTTTATTTTTTTCTTGAGCTGCTAGGTCATGATTTCTGAACAAAGATATTGAGTTTTTCATACAGGTTCTGTTTCTCTGACACATATCATTATGTTTGACTCACACTGAAGCCCTTAAGAAAAGGAAAAAAAGTGACAAATATTTAAATATTTGAAGTGTTACAGGTGATTTAATTCACTAAGTGGTTATTCTTCTACATTAATTAGAATTAATAAACAAATAAAAGCTAACATTTATTTGCATTATTTATTTCAAATATACATGCTGGAAATAAAATACAGTTACATAAACCTGAACTTTTATTTTTCTGGACACTTCACCTCAGATAAGCCTGAAACTGCATCTAGTGTATAATCAGAGCTGTCTATAGTCAGGAGTATAGGATTGGCATGACCTGAGAATTTACACCAACATTTTGCATTTCCAACAACACTGGGGGGAAAAAGCAAAAAAAAAAAATCTGTAAAGCAACATGCAGCTGTTCACAAATCAAAATCTTTTTTGCTTAGTGGAGAGGTGAGAGCACAGCAAGTGATCACGCTTGTCTGATTGTGCACTGAGTGGCTGCGTCTACATGCTGGCATACGAGGCACATTTGAGCTATAAGGGCAATTTGTCAGTCTGTTAGTCTATAAACACCTCAGCAGAATGAAACTTAATAAAAATGTTTATATTTAAGGTCATAAGCAGAAAAACTGAGGGCGGTGTCAGTGGAAATGGAAGAAAGTAAGATGATTCTTTGAAAAGTTTCTGTTTAATGCTTTCATTTTCACTGAAAAAAGATTTATCTGAAGTTATTAATTATACTCAAAATTTAAATAATTACCTTTCAGTCTCCTGCTCCCATTATATTACTGCAAACATCAAAAAAAGATGTCAATATTCTAAGATTTTATTGTCAGAGGTGCACACTCTGAAATATATAATCTGTAATCCCTGTAATTATATAATTTTTGCTGTAAATTAGTCCACAGTTTCTCTGTTTTTTTTTTAAACAGTCGGTCATATCACACCTTCAAACATTTTACAAGTATGTCGTTTATTAGCACCCAGACTCTTAAGTGAAGTGTTAAACGTTGTGTTTTTACTCCAGGGATGCTTCTGGGGCGGAAGAAAGAGGTTTCTGCTGAAGTTCAGTCAGGCATAGAGGACCTGTCTGCGTGTGTGTCGGCGTGTGTGTGTGAGCATTGCGTGTGCATCAAGCTCATTAATCTGCTTCCAATTGGCCGTGACATGTTCATTAGCCTGCCGCCTGTTTGCATTGTTAATGCCAGGCCTTATCTGGGGCTTCAGGATGCTTTGCATGTTTGTATAGAAGTGTGGAATAAGCACAAGTCCGGAGCAGAAAATGCCGAGGTGGTACAGACAGTAGAGATAAGTAGTGAAGTAAAGAGATGTTGAAGTTACAGTTAAACTCATTAAACCTTAAACATCTGCTTATAAAGACCCTCAGCCTCCAACTCTGCCATTCAGTCACTCTGAGTTGATCAATGTTTGGTTTAATTTTGTGTCCTTTGTTTTTTTGTTTAGCCTGCAGCAAAGTAAATATCAGAGTGTTTTCTGTGAGCACACAGTCGGAAGTAGATTAATATCAGAATAAATATTTATCAGTGGATTTGATTTTGGGTTTTTGTTCCTCTTTGTCTCTGATCTCCACTGCTTTTAATAACAGCTCATAGAAGTACTTTTATTTGGCCTCAGCGTGTTTTTCATTTGTAACACAAACGTCCAATAATAAGATAAATGTCAAACGTAGCTGTTTTTGACAACTGGCTTGTGTATTTTCCGTCTTTGTGCCCACTCAGGGTGATTCCCTGTCGGGCTCATAAATCATTGTCTTTATTCCCCGGTGCTTCTCTGGATTGTTGTGATCCTGTCCGGTTGATGCATTAGACCTTTAAACGTCTCTGGTCTCTGTTTGCTGCTGCCGTGTTATTCCCCTGAAGAAAAAAAAAATGATTTTTTTTGTGTTGTGGCTACCCACACCTGATATATAGAATTTTGTTTTTATAATTAAAGTAGAAATTTAATACCACTCTTTTCTGTAAAACCTGCTAGTGGTAGTTAAATTTAGAGATTAAATTTCCAGCAGGTTTCAAATATCAGTGTAAAGGCCCTGTCACAACATTAATGTTTCAGACAACTTATGGAAAAATGTGCTGGAACTGATCAGTACCTCTTTAAATATAAAAAGGTGTGCAATTTCTAACAAATTAAATTTTGTTCATGTGGCAGAAAATTATGCACAAAGCAATATTTACTAACCTGTTAAAATGTTCGATAGTGGCTTTGTTCTCTTTAATTACACTCGACAACTGAGAAAAAAAAGACTTCTGTCACTTTAAAATGACAAAGTTTGAACAAGTCTCCCAACTTTCTATATATAATGCAAGTTCTCAAGGTTTTTAATATTCAGCAAGAAAGAAATAACCTTTAACCCTTCGCTGTTTTGCTTATTTCCTTTTTTATTCCTTTATTCCTTTAACGATTCTGTTTCTGTAACTTGAGCCACAAAAAAACAGAAGGTTTTCTGAAGGTTGCTCTTTTGTGTTTCTTTCTCGAAACATTTTAGAATGTTAGTTTAAATTTCTGTTTCATGACCTTATTAATGTGAACATCACTACACAAGGAGACTCTATAAACCAGCAGGGTTTTAAATGTTGGAGCTGTTTCCAAAGCAAAAGCAGCAGGTTTATGAGAGCTGTTAATGCCTCTTTATGTGAAATGTGCTCAGCAGATGTCAGTTTCCACGTCTGATTGTCTTCATCTTTTCTGTATCTCTTTATTTGATTCAAGTTGAATTCTGGCGGCTACTTTTACAGCTTAATGCTTTTAACCAAGAAAATAAAGAATGCTGTCACATTAAAACTTGCAGTCTGCTGCACCAACAGCTAAAATAACTCTGACTTCAAATAGATATTACTGGAGCTAAAATATATTTTGACCAGTAGGAGGTTAATTTGATGACATTATTTTTTAGTTGGCATGTATTGCAGCAGTTTGTCATCAGTGTGGAATCATGTATGGAGTCTTATTTTCAAAACTGCTAAGAATATTAACTTTTAACTCGAGGTAACATTTTAAATTCTTTATTTATTTATTTTTCTTTTAGCCAAAGCAACGTACGTCTTTGTCTTCGTCTCTGGATGTCCAGAGGCCAATCAATCACAGCTGTGAGCCCAGTGAGGTGAGCTCTTCCTTGGGCTACGCCAGCTTCAGCACCAGCCCCCCTGCCAGCCCGCCTCTCAGCCCAAACCAGGAGGACTCTGCAGGCTCCAACGACGACTGTCACCTCACAGGTGAGACATGCACACGTTTGTCAGCCACACAAAAGCATCGTTCCCTGACAAGCATCCATTCTGTTAGGAATGGTTTTGACAGCCTTTTTTCAGATCAAGTGGATATTTCTTTTTTGCTCATAAAATAAAAAAAAAACTACATTTCATTCAAGTTACTGTTTTATTCTATGAATAATAAATTATCACTGCATTTAAAACTGACTTTTCAAATTCCTGTTTTGTTGCATATTATTTAAATGACATTGCAGTGTGAAAACTCGCTGTAATATTCTTCACATTTGCTGCAGCAGCAGAAAATTATTTCCCCCTGTGGGACATCTGTGGACTGGAAATTCATTGCAGTTTGAATGAATATGAATCAACAAGCTGTAAAGAAAATATTGAAACGCCTTTTTATTATGTAAAGCCAGCTGCTGACTTAGTGAATGGTTGTTTTATTTAAGTGAATATATTTTCTGTCATTTAAATTGTCGCTATCTTTGTGGAAGAGTATTATTTTAACACTGAAGTAATAGATGCTCATCTCAGCTTAGTTTTTTTTTTTTTATCCCCGTTTCTTTTTTGTGGCATCTTTATAGCTTCAGTGGAGATAACAGTTAAACTGTTTGTGCCTGGGGACAAAATAGAAGTTTAATCCTTTTGCCCTGGGTTCCAGGAAATTGAAATCATATTTCTGCTCCTGTCATAAGAGGGGAGAGGCGGGGGGTGTACAGCTGAGAGGCAACGTTTATAGGCAAACATCGAATCACAACTCGTAGCCTCAGTCAGACCGTAGAGGAGATTACCGTGCAGACTGGATCTCACTGGAAATTACAAAATAAACTTAAAAATTTTCAATGTGCTGTGGATTACACTGCAGCCACAACTTGACTGCCTCATTTGAAATGTCCACCTCACTGCTAAAGGGTTTTTTCATGTTTTTGAGTGCTATTTCTCCAGTTGAAGGACATTACCAGCAGCCAAATTTGTCAATTTTTATTATCTGGCCGTGTTGGAAAACCCCAATCTTCAGCTTCTTTAAAGCAGTTTTTCAATGGTTTTTCAGGTCATATTTTTGATTTTCAGATAAATTTAAAATGCAGGACTACTACAGCGGTGACTTTACCATAAATATTTAAAGTAGACATATCATGCTAAATTCTTCCTAAATTATTCAGATGGGGTCTATATAAAGTGGAACCGCAATGTTTTTTGAATTCTTCGTTATTGTAACTCCACAAGCCCCTGTTTCCCCCAACTCGTTTTAATGCTGTCTCTTTAAATCTGAAACGAGGTGTGTTCCCCCGGCCCCTAGCTTCTAGAGCAGTTCATGCTAGTTTGATAGAAGGGTTTATGACTATTTTGCAGCACAGAAACATTTAGCAAAATAATTTTAAAAGATGTCAAAAACATGAGACACAAGTTCAGACTTAATGCAGATCTGTCACAAATTCCGATGTAATAGTTCAGAAAACAGACAAAGAAAAAACTGAACAGGTTAAAAAATAGGATCCAAACAGAATATAAAGATAATTTTCCGCACTTCTAGAGACTCCATGTAAACAACAAAATGTATTTTACTGCAAAAAAAAAAAAGGATTTTCCTTGATATATCCCCTTTTTAAAACAAGGTTCAAAAACATGAGCAGAAATGTTTTGTTGGCTCTGTGGGGAGTCTTTTCTACTGTCATAAGAAATTATTCAGTTTTGGCTTCATTTACTGGTGATTTGCAAAGGTTTTTCTTCAAAAGGAACATGCAAAAATAAATGGTCTTTTATTTTCTCTAAACTGATGTTTGATTTTCAATAATGTTTGATTCTAATTTTAGGTGATGGTCATGAGGGTTAATCAGGTTACTGCCTGTTTAATGATTTGAGGATTTTCCCCTGAATTAATTAACTTTTACTTTATTCAGCCTGATTTATTCCTAACCTTCATCATCATCGTCATATTTTCTGATTTGTTGCATTTGTTACCATAGCAATGAGATGTTTTGTTATGTTAAAGTGATGATCATAGATGCATTCATTTACTGATGGTTTTAACCCAAAGGTCTACCCCCACCACATCACACTACACGCACACACACACACAAATAAATCCTTGTATTTTCATCTAACTGAGGACATTGTATTGACTTCCATTCATTTTTGCAACTGGATTTATGCCTAACTCAGACATTTTCCCTAAAACTAACCATTACTGGTCTATAGTTAACCCTACCTGAACCAGAACGTAATTCACACCATACCTCTAAATCTAACTGCTAAAGTACAGCAGAGCTGCAAACAAAATGAGGACACTGAAGAGGTCCTCATTTTTACATCAAAGACCTCGCTTTGATAGTAACTATGGTGCAAATGGTCCTCACTCTGTAGTCAAAACAAGTAAACACACACCCACACACACTTTGCTATCAGGCACCAACAAAGAGGCGATGCAGGGGAAATCGACCCTCTGTGAGTTGTTTTTTGTGTGCATGTATTTACGAGCATGCTTGATTCATGCTTGAGCGGTTCAGAGGCCCTGGTAGACTTTGATCTCTGTAAGGCCTGAAACACCAAACACATTATCAATTCACAGGTGTGTGTTCAGAAGAGACACAGATTAAAGAAACGAGTGAACTCGACATCTTCAGCTATTGTACTCACTGAATGTCTTCCTGTCAGACACATGCTTTTAAAGGAACTAACGTTGCTCAGTAATATTTTTAAATGCATTTTAATACGTTTCCATTTTATGAAATATTGTATTGTTAGGGTCCCATTTCAGCAATAACTTGTTACAAACTTAATACGGCTTTAGTGTATATCTTTGCTTCTCCCTCTTGATTATTGAACGAACATCTATAAATATGTTAATCTTCCTCTGCCTCCCAACACTCCTTTAAATTCTTACATTTCTATGAAAACCTAAATGCTCTGCTCATATCATGAACATCAGAAAATGATTAGTGATTCTAACTCTTTCTCAGTGAGAGTGAGATTTATGGGCTTTTTAGAGAACAGGGAGCATTTTATATTCAGAGTTCCCTGTTCTGGGAGCTGCTGTCCAACAATCCTGAGACACCTATAGGAAAGCATCGGGCATGGTCAATAAACCCAAACCAGAGCTGCTGCTGTCTGTTCAGCTGCGAGTTTTGAACAGGGAAAAATACACTTACTGACAAGCTCACTCTGTTTTGAAAAATGTGGTAATTTCTTAGTTTTGTGGCTAAAATCGGCTAATTTTTGTTCGCATTTGCAATCAGGGGTGTGGCTCCAGCCATTTTTTGATGAGACCTTCCCAGTCAAAGCTCTGCTTTTTTTTTTACCACTAAATTTAAAAATGTATATTTTAGAACCTTTTATTGTCTGTAAACTAACTTTATATAATATGTATTCCGGGTTTAATATAGTTGGGCTTTACTCAAAATGGTCCAATTGGTTGATTTGTAAAGACTGCAAAGTTTTATCTCTAAAAACCAGTGGTTTCCACAGCTTAGTTCAGTTCAATTAACCCTTTTTTACAAGTGAGTTGGAATCAAGGGAGTTTGCATTAATAAAGTATAAGAAAAATACTCAGAAATGTATTTTTACTATGTTTTCACTTCACTTCATTTCCTTTTAGGCACATCATTTTTACCAACCTACTGAACTGTTTGTGTTTAAAAGTACCATGCCAAATATCAGCTGATTTTGATTGATCAGCACATGGTGATTCAGTAACAAACTTAATTGTTTGAAATAATAAAACCTATTCATAAACTATTAACACAATGGCTGTTAAAAGTAGCACATTCGTTCATTAAACAACTAAGAGATTTATGGAGATTTACCTGAAAAAAATTACAACTTTTCTTGTGGTCCTGTGTAAAATTAGGGACATTTTTAATCAAGAATCTTTGATTTTTAAATGTTTTAATTTGTTTGAATCAAGGTACATGAGTTTATCACTTTTAAAAAAAAAAAAAAAAAGAAAAACACCTAATATTTAAAAAATATGACTGCATGTGTGTGATTCCCCTCCAATCATACTTTTTTTGTTTTTCCCACTGAACGACTAGAAATAGATTGGCACCCACTTTATTCCCCACATTTAATGTTTTTGTCTTCCATTTTTTTCCTTCTCTTTTGCTTATCCCCCCTGCTCTTTCTACTTATTAGCCTTATAAGGCCTATTGTAGGGTAACCATGGTAACAAGTAGCTTACAGCGAGAGACAGACAGAATGAAAGAACGGAGCGTATACGTATGTGGGTACAGAAGGCAGAGTCTCAGAATTCAAAAGATGCCAGTGGAGAAGTGAGTGTGGGTGATAGAATGAGAATCTAATGTTGCGAGAGGAGGGAGAGATGAACAAAAAGCAGGAAAGAGGAGACGATAAAATGAGAAATTTCATGGATGTATTGAGAATGAGGACAGGAAAGTAAGGAGAGCATGCCTTTTTTTGTTTTTGTTTTTGCAAACCATATAAGGTCTTTCCTTCCGATGCCTCCACATCTGTATCTGTTGCCTTGTTTCTTCCCTAAAAATCCCAAACCAGTCCCCAACACTGATCTAACATTACACAATGATCCCCCAGCCCTGCAGCAAATTATGCCAGTGTCAGCCACCTGCGTAGGCGGTTGGACAAAAAGTAGGCCTATTTATAACCCAATCCATCACTGGTGCTGGTGTTATGCTTCATAACTCGGGTTTATGTAATCCTAGACATTGCTTGCAAAGATTTTCCCTCAGTGCTCACAGTGCCAAATACAGTGCAGTGTTTGCAGAAACAGTTGTAGTTTATGAATTATGCAGTACCGCCCTGCAATAAATTGAAGACAAAGATTTACACTTATTTATTTATTTAAATCTTTTTTTAACCAGTTAGATCCTGTAAGAAAAATCTGCGTTGTTCAAAATGGTATGTCTGAATAAACAGGAATCTGGGATTTCTTCTTTAAAGCTTTA